>OX465255.1:7598022-7919294 GCA_949987775.1 Aproaerema taeniolella
AGACCTGCCTCCTATTAATCCACCCCAGGCAACGACACCTCAATTTGTTCTGAATCTGAGGTGGCGTCCTGTGATCTCATGCGGTGTTTTAGGCTCTGTAAAGGGCAGTCTGGTTCGCTACCACACTCCTACCGAAGTCCGACGCCAAACAGCTTGCTGTGTTCCGTCGGTGCGTAGAAGTACCAGTGCCTTATAGGCATTTTCTGGGTTAACTCGCTCCATTGTCGACCTCATCTATGACTTTGGTCAAGACTGAGGTCAAATTTTAACCCATCTTATACTAATAAAAAAAAGGTGTCGATAGATCTCAATTTCACCACCGACTGACAAAACGGTCACCGTTGTAATTCAACCGCCGTTGAGACGCCATTGGTTAGTGGAATAAACGCCCAGTTGGAAATTTCGCCGAACACTTGTCTTGGGGTCGTTACTATAGATCAGTCTTTCCCAACGTGGGCGATAACGCCCCCTTGTGGGCGCTGCAGGCCTAAAGGGGGGCGGTAAGAGACCCAGAAAAAAAAGGGGGCGTTGTGTAGGGCTTTGGGGTCGATTTATAATTTCATCTACCTAGCTAGGAAGACTCTTAGACACCGACTGAGCTCTCGACTCTCGACTACATCTTGTGAACATCAACTAATATTAATTAAGATATAGCTCAAACTCGGTTCGATATAATAGACCGCGGGCAATCATGTTTTAACAAGTTTTTGTTAAATAATCCGATTTGTACATTCCTGTATCAATCGGCTGGTTCTATAATACTTGTTCTTGCTTGTCGAGTACGATTGGGCGTCGAATGAGATAAACGAGTTTATGCACGTTTGTCTTATTCCTGTTGGTGCGTGCTGCTTATGCAATCCTATATAAACGACGTAAATTTATTTTATTTTCATTTGCGGTTTCGCGCATAATAGATAAGCAGTACTTCATTATAACACTTACGTATTTCTCAAAACAAAACAATGTCGGAAGTAAAAAAGAAGAGACGGCAATACATACTCTGCGGAATATATTAAATTCGGATTTATTGAAAATCCCACAAACCCGTCGTCGCCTTTGTGTCTTCTATGTCTAAAAACATTTTCGAACGAAGCAATGAAGCCTTCAAGACTGCAAGATCATTTGAATAAAATGCATCCAGATAAGAAAGACAAGAATGTAGCATATTTTCAAGACCTAGAGAAGAAGCATAATACTCAGCCAAGTGTATCAAAACTATTTTCGGCGGCTGCTAAGCAAGATGACGACGGACTTCGAGCTTCGTACAATATCTCTTTGTTAATTGCTCAAAAAGGCAAACCACACAACATCGGAGAAGAGTTAATTTTGCCAGCAATAAAGGAAGTAATAACTACTGTGCTTCATAAACCGGCCGCAGATATTATCCGAAAAATTCCTTTGAGTAATAATTCTGTGCAAAGACGAATTGATGAAATGGCTGAAAACATTGAAGAATCATTGTGCAATCATCTGAGGACTAGTCAATTCTCAATTCAGCTCGATGAGTCCACTTTACCAACTAATGAAGCGTTGTTGCTATCTTACGTGAGGTTTATTAAAGATGAGAAAATACGTGAAGAACTATTGTTTGCCAGAAATTTGGAGACAGATACAAAAGGCGAAACCATATTCAATACATTGGAAAAGTTTTGTGAAGAGAAAGAGATTCCTTTGAAAAATATTATATCAGTTGCTACGGATGGCGCTCCGGCTATGACAGGGCGCCATAAAGGCTTCATAGCGTACTTAAAAAATAAAATTCCAGATGTCCTTGCTATACATTGCGTTATTCATAGACAACATTTGGTTGCTAGAAACTTAAGTGAACGACTATTTCAATCACTGCAATATGTCATCAAAGCAGTCAATAAAATCCGTAGCAGCTCTTTGAATGATAGATTATTTCATCAGCTTTGTGTTACTAATGACGAAGATTTCAACCGTTTATTGCTTCATACTGAAGTTCGTTGGCTGTCAAGAGGCAATTGTCTGATTCGATTTTACAACCTGTTTGACTCTGTGATAGAGTTCTTGGAAACTAAAGATACAGAACTGCGCAACAAGCTCATAACATCAAAGAATGATATAGCTTACATGACAGACCTGTATAAATTGTTCAACGACATGAACCTCCAACTGCAAGGCGATGAACTAAATTTAATTAAAACAAAAAATGTCGTTGCTGCTTTCGCAGCCAAACTGCTTCTGCACAAAAAGAATATGGGCAGACGTGAGTTTCACAATTTTCCGAATTTATCAGTATCCTGCAGTAACGACGACTTGTTTGCCTACTGCCAACATTTGGAAAACCTCCACATTGACTTCACCGAACGATACCAGGACATTTTAAACTTGGAAATACCAGACTGGGTGTTAGATCCGTTTTCAAATGTCAACATAGCAATGTCACCTCAGCTGGAAGAAGAACTTATAGAATTGACAACAAACGAAGAAATAAAAATCAAGTTCAAAAATGGATATCAAGAATTTTGGCTTCAAAAACCGATCCTGCAATTGTACCCTGGATTGTGGTCAATTGTTCAACGATTCTTGATAGCATTCCCATCGTCATATTTGTGTGAACGTGGTTTTAGTGCTGTGGCAACGCTGCTTACTAAAAAGAGAAATCGTTTGCGTGTTACCGAACGTGGCGACTTGCGGCTGTTTTTGAGTAAATTGGAACCTGATATCAACAAACTTATTGAACAGCATCAGATTCAACCTTCACATTAGTTTTTATATAAGAATTGATTATGTTTGTTTTATTTTCAATAAAAGATACTCTGTCCGAATACTATAAAGTTGCGTTTCAATAATCAGTTATAAGTACTTAGCGGTTTTTAAGTATGTTTAAAAAGAAGTGCGTTTCTCCACCGGGACCAGTTGTCAAATAATGATGTGTTCTATACTAAATTTTAAAGCATAAATTCAGCAATTCTGATATTCAGTCTTAGATTTACAGCATCAAAACTTTCGATGCTGTGACCTGAAAACAGTGGGAAGCTGGAGAAAATTTCGTCACCGGCGCCATCTGTATTTCAAAAACTTCTAGCAGTACGAAAAAGATTTATAGTCCAATTTTTCGAGCAAAATTTCAGCAATCAATACCTCAAAAACTGATTTCATACGTTTGACCGAACGAGAGATATTTGCCGCTAAGTACTGGTAAGCTGGGGAAACGTTTCCCCAGCTTACCAGTACTGGCCACTCTATATCTCGGAAACTACGATAGCTACCAGTGAGTATTATGGCTCAAAATTTCACTCCTTGTCCTAAACTAGTGCTGTAAATATTTCATAGCCCTAGCTTCAGTACTTTTTAAGATAAAGGCAGTTTTTAATGGGAAGCTGGAGAAACGTTTCCCCAGCGGGCCAATACTGGAGATCGAAAAGTATTATGCCTAGCCATGTGATTTTAATATCAGATTATAGCTAGTAATTACAGCACTTGGCTGTAAAAAAATTAGGGTTCCAGGTCTTTTGGTTCATGCGCCAAGATGAAAAAACCTTTTTCCCGCCAAAAATAAATAACGGTCACTGAATGTGCCTGTTGGGCGACGTTGCCAGTTTGTGCGATGAGCAATGCGCGTTAGGTGACATGCCAAAATGAATCTTCTGAGCTTAGATTTAAAATACATTTTAAGTAGTTTGTTTACGTTATAGAAGTTAATGTAGTCTAAGAGTCGGGCATGTAAAATAGATTTTGAAATTTTATGAATATACTTCTCAATATAAAGTAATAATGGTGTATGTTATGTGAAAGCAAGCAATAAGCGCTTATTAGAGCTAATATAGCTCATTTGTTTTTGTAGTTACCTACCTACTTCTTCTTTTCAATTCGATGACGTCATCGGTCCTTAAAATAATGTAAACAAACAGGCTGTCAAAATACAAACCAATTGTGGTCATGTAATTATAATAATTGTTGCGGTTTTCTGTCTCTCTCTATTTATGTGTGAACAATACAATATGTTTATCTATTTTGCCTTTATAAAGCCAAAGCCGGGTTTCGCGTTTCAAAACCCCTAGGTAACATTATTTGCTAACCGAATAGAGCCAATAGGGACGCCCCTATTCGGTTAACAAACAATTTTAGGCATTTTCGTGTTCGCAAGCACTTAAGCCGGGTCCAATACGCCGTGTTTTCGTGTTAGCAAATATCTAGCCCACGCCCCAGGAATACTTTAGCAAGTACCTACTTATATTTCCATGATTGAGTAGTTTGAGCCGAAGTAGCGGGTATTATAACAGTTTACAATACCCGTAGTAGCGGGTATTATAAACTGTTGTTTCAACAAGCTGTCATCGGAGTGTGTTTTAGCCAAATTTAAAGGTGTTAAACAATATGGCATTCACGTCGTAGGTACGCGCTTTGATGAGAGCTTGATCTATTCTATATTCTCACGTAATTCAGACCAAATTCACATCAAAGCGGCCTTGTATAATGGCTGATTGTTAAACTAAATAAAAATATGATTTACCTACTTACATTTTGTTGTTTTATTTAATATTTTTTTAATTCACAGGATGAAATTAAAGTCTGAAGAATAAACTATAATTACCTACTACCTGTCTTTCTCATAAAAGTTAGGTTCTAAGGAACAAATAATGAATCGCGTCTCAATAATCCATACCTACTTACTAAACGTGTTTCAATTCTGGCAAACAATTATAAAAATTTTGCCCCTTAAAAATGTAATCAACTGAAAACAAACTAGATAAAGCCGAGTCCGCCGCGCCAATTTTCTAACAACCAAGTTTTAAAAACATGTTGGCAAAAACATGGCGCAGCGGACCCGACTTTATTGCGATTTTGCTAGCAAAAACTGTCAGGCCACGCCCCTATTCGGTTAGCAAACAACATTAAGCCGGGTCTGCTGCGCCGTTTTTTCGCGTTTGCAAACACCAAAACGCCCCTATTCGGTTAGTAAACAATAATCGGTTAGTTTTCTAACACGAAAACATCGTGCAGCGGACCCGACTCTACGTGCTTGCAAAGACGAAAACGCCTAAAATTGTTTGTTAACCGAATAGGGGCGTCCCTATTGGCTCTATTCGGTTAGCAAATAATGTTACTTAGGGGTTTTGAAACGCGAAACCCGGCTTTGGCTTTATAAAGGCAAAATTGATAAACATATTGTATTGTTCACACATAAATAGAGAGAGACAGAAAACCGCAACAATTATTATAATTACATGACCACAATTGGTTTGTATTTTGACAGCCTGTTTGTTTACATTATTTTAAGGACCGATGACGTCATCGAATTGAAAAGAAGAAGTAGGTAGGTAATTACAAAAACAAATAAACGTTGCACACTCAAAGGCCCACACTAAGGTTTTCCCTTGTGTCGTGGGTCCCTTGGAACACACATAAAGACAAACACAAACACCCATGACCCGAGAACAAACATCTGCTTTTTACACAAATGTTTGCCCCGACTGGGGATCGAACCCAGGACCCGCCGATCAAGAGGCAGCGTTACTACCACTCGACCAAACCGGCCGTCAAATGAGCTATATTAGCTCTAATAAGCGCTTATTGCTTGCTTTCACATAACATACACCATTATTACTTTATATTGAGAAGTATATTCATAAAATTTCAAAATCTATTTTACATGCCCGGCTCTTAGACTACATTAACTTCTATAACGTAAACAAACTACTTAAAATGTATTTTAAATCTAAGCTCAGAAGATTCATTTTGGCATGTCACCTAACGCGCATTGCTCATCGCACAAACTGGCAACGTCGCCCAACAGGCACATTCAGTGACCGTTATTTATTTTTGGCGGGAAAAAGGTTTTTTCATCTTGGCGCATGAACCAAAAGACCTGGAACCCTAATTTTTTTACAGCCAAGTGCTGTAATTACTAGCTATAATCTGATATTAAAATCACATGGCTAGGCATAATACTTTTCGATCTCCAGTATTGGCCCGCTGGGGAAACGTTTCTCCAGCTTCCCATTAAAAACTGCCTTTATCTTAAAAAGTACTGAAGCTGGGGCTATGAAATATTTACAGCACTAGTTTAGGACAAGGAGTGAAATTTTGAGCCATAATACTCACTGGTACCTATCGTAGTTTCCGAGATATAGAGTGGCCAGTACTGGTAAGCTGGGGAAACGTTTCCCCAGCTTACCAGTACTTAGCGGCAAATATCTCTCGTTCGGTCAAACGTATGAAATCAGTTTTTGAGGTATTGATTGCTGAAATTTTGCTCGAAAAATTGGACTATAAATCTTTTTCGTACTGCTAGCAGTTTTTGAGATACAGATGGCGCCGGTGACGAAATTTTCTCCAGCTTCCCACTGTTTTCAGGTCACAGTATCGAAAGTTTTGATGCTGTAAATCTAAGACTGAATATCAGAATTGCTGAATTTATGCTTTAAAATTTAGTATAGAACACATCATTATTTGACAACTGGTCCCGGTGGAGAAACGCACTTTATAATTAAGGATCTTAATATTTCCCCCTTAGGTATTCCACAATAAAATGACCATATACCTAGTCATCTTAATTTTCTAACCTTACAAAACTTGACCACTGTTCAACGAATTGCTTGCTTTAAATGAAACAATGACATTAAATAAATGAATTAGAATTATAAACTTGATTAACTAGTTACATACTCATTTAAAACCAAGTCAACTTTCAAACAAGAAAAAACACATCCAAATCGGTCCATTCGTCTAGGAGTTAAGAGTGCCACAGAAACACACACGTCAAACATAAGTTTTAACAAGTTGTAATGACCATCTTTTTTCGTCAGGGGTTAATAAAACAGAAATTTTTATCAAGATTAGTTGAATGGGAATTAACTATATGGCTAATGGTTGTGGTAGATTTTTTTTTGTATTCTAAGTCAATGTTTGTAGAAAAGATGTGCCTCTGTCACAATGGTATACCTTTTGTATCTTGACTACATTATTTACAATACAATACTCTTTATTGCACACAATAAACATAACATTAAAACAAAAACAAATGTTCAACATGTAGTGTACAATGCGGCGGCCTTATTGCTATAGAGCAATTTCTTCCAGGCAACCGGGGGATGAAGGAAACCAAGCAGGTGAAGCGGTATACGTGCAAAGAGTACTTAATACATTTTTTTATACATATCTATACCTAAATATAAACAAGTACATACGAATAAATAAAAAATAAATAAATAATGGACAACAATAAATACATATATATATATATATATATAATACACATATATAATACATACATCTCTAGATACATAAAATTATTTTAGCTGGGAAGCTCAATATTTTATAAGTAAACCAAACAAGCTGAACACCAGCACTGTACAGTTCATTTTACAGCACAATGCTGAACTTGCCTCCTTTTGCTTAGGTTAATCTAGTTTTTACTTTTTGCTGTTTATTTGGTCTTTGTAGCATGGATTTAACTTTAGTAATAAAACAATTTTGTTTAAATATTTTTTGTAAGTTTAAATGGGTGAGATACTGTGCTATAATTTAAGTTTTTGTTGTAACATTGTTTTTTTTATTAGTTGGTATTCCTGCAATCAAATGGTGTGGTTCGGAAGGAGACTACAATGTGATGGTGATGGAACTCCTCGGCCCCTCATTGGAAGACCTCTTCAACTTCTGCTCGCGCCGCTTTTCCCTCAAGACTGTGCTCCTTCTCGCTGACCAACTCATCTCCCGGATTGAAGATATTCATTACAGGAACTTTATCCATAGGTTTGTACAACCTTTTGTTTGTTTAATATCTATTAAAAGCTTGCTTTACTAAAGTAGTTTTAAATTAATAGAGAGAACAAAACTTAACCTCTCATACTTTTCATTCTTATAAAAAGCAAGGATTGTTTTTTTTGAATGTGTGTATGGATGTCATGAACTGGGACTATATTTTTATTCTAATACTCCTTTTTTCCAATTCTCATTGCTATTTGACTACTATGATTTGATAATGTTACATTCCCATTTGAGAATAAATGGGAATATAATATAACAACCCATCTAAAACTTTTGGAATATAATGTTCTGAACTTTTGATGGATCATAGGTATTTGTTTTAAATCGACATCTTAACATCAGGTACTTTCTGTTACTATGCAATCTAAATTTTATTTACTTAAACAATTGCCTGACAAGACTAGTAATATGATGTATTTGATCTTTCTAGTTTACATTCCATCGAAGACGCATTCGTTTATCAATTGCAGGACAATTTCACATTGATTGATGTGGGTTGTAGGTTAGACTACTCACAGATAATGTTGATGATAATTATAGCAGCACCTACCTATCAATTTACTTACATTTATCTCATAATATATTCTATATATAGGTTCTAAATGACACGGAAATATATTACATTTAAGGGGCTGGAATTTAACCTTCATCTTTTATTTTATTACCTACATATTTAAGTTAACGTACAGAGGACCACACATCAGGTTATCACATGCGTGCACTCTGTTCTGTTATTTTAAGTACAGTTTTGCAATGAAAATGGAGTAACCTGATGTGCTGGCCTCTCCACTATCCCGTACTGGATCATATATTGAAGCCATGTGATATTTTTCTATTCCAGAGATATCAAGCCAGATAACTTCCTAATGGGTTTAGGTAAAAAAGGAAATTTAGTGTACATAATAGATTTTGGCTTAGCAAAGAAGTACAAAGATCCACGCACCCTGCAACATATCCCATACAGAGAAAACAAAAATTTAACAGGTAAGTTTATAGTCATTCATTTTACTAAACTACTAAGTACTAATAACCTTACCTTAGCCAACGCTAAAACATTTCCTCCACTTTAGCTCCTCATATTTCTCGCCAAATGGAGCAGTTTGGAAAATAAAATATTATCATATTTTTTTAAAGACAGTATTCTGGAACCTAAGACTATTTATTTTATTTAGAATAAAATCTTACTCTTCAAAGCTGTCATATCTATAAGAATAATTAAAATTCTTTTAATACAAAATATTTACAAAATTGAAAATTTTATTCAAAATATGGGTTTTTCTAATTTAAATTAGAAAAGAGAGTGATTCTCCCCATGCAACTTAATAACTCAAAGGGACCTTATGAACAACTCAACAAAAAAAATTCTTCTCATACAAATAGGTAAATCAGATCGCACAAGTTGTATGCAGAGGCGATTTTTTTTTCTTATTTCGATCTGTGTCCCTTGAGAAAAGTAGTTTTGTGTGTGCACATCCTTAATTTTCGCTAACTATTTTAAAGTCACTAAATATGCTTATCTATGCTAATCTAACTAAACCAAACCCTTGAACCTAAAACCTAAAAGTTCCCTAAAAGTAAACGTTTATTAGTATTGTTAAATACTGGTGACAAAGAGATCATTTATTCACTTCACAAAAACACAATTGCTCTAAATAAGCTCTTAATTTTCTATAAATACGCTCTGGTCTATAATATTTAAATCTCCAAACCAAACGTACTGCTAACTACTTCTTCTACTTACTACTAATTTCGTAAATTATTTCTGCAATTAAATTAATGATTATAACAGTTAAAGTTTATGGAACCAATAGGAACTACCAACTCTTTAGATGAAATACAAATGACCTTTGTATCACAAGTTTCTTCTAACACAAATAAAAAAGGCATGCTGCTATAGTAATAGACCAAGATCCCAGGTCCGCCAGACCTTACTTAATTTCTCATTAACCAAAAGTGTGGGAAAGAGTAGTGCTAATATGTACTATTAACCCTAGAGTAGTCGCGCCTTTTTTAAAACGTGAGTGGTCGCTTAGGCAGCATTTTGCCGCCCATTATTATTTTAAGCGAATAATCGTTAATTTATATTTTAAATCATCTCAAAAGGGTAGAATAGAACGTCAACTAATAGAAAAATAACATTCATGAAAGATTTATACTTTTTTGATAAAAGAAACATGTTTTGGGAAATATTAGAATTTTTTTTTCAATTTATTTTTATTTCAAAAATAGGGAGGTAAAGTGTACTGGGGCAGCTACTGAGAAACTTGATCTTGACAAATGCATCGTTTAAAAATAACACAGTTTCTTTGTCGCGGGCGGCAAAATGCTCATAGCGCGAGCACTCTAGGGTTAACATATGAATACCTGCTAGCCTGGGCTGACGGCCAATTTTCAGCTACCAGGTTCTGAAGGTTCTTCCAGAAATGACTCGCTTGTCTTGAAGTCTGGGTGCTATAAAAAGTATTGTTATAGTTCCCTGAACACCATATAAAAAAATCACGGCTCAGATTGTAGGTACAATCGCATAATTTGCTGCCGAACTGTAAAGCGTCTGGCAGAAATAACAGCCGACGGAGTGTGTGGCGGTGTTGATCATTAATTTTTTTATTTAATTAATTATATTCTATAAGATATCAGCACCCAGACTTCAAGACAAGTGAGTAATTTTTGGAAATACCTTCAGAACCTGGTAGCTGAAAATTGGCCGTCGGTCCAGGATAGCAGGTATTCATATGTTAATAGTACATATTAGCACTACTCTTTCCCACAATTTTGGTTACTGATAAAATAAGTAAGGTGTGGCAGTCCTGGGATCTCAGTCTATAATGTATTCAGGGAGCATCCTCCTGAGGAGCTGAAATGCAGTCTGATCCCTCATTACTTATGATGCACAAACTCATTTCACAGTACAATTTGTTCCAGAGTGTTTATCTGGATAAACATGTTTACCATTCAGCTTTGTAGGATATCTTGAAAAGTTGTTTTTTTTTAAAGCTGCATTTACAACAAAATGTATAATGCCACTATAAAAAGAACTACTACAAAATACTTTGTTGTTTCCACTGAGGCCTACCGGCTTTGCATTATCCCTCGCTTTCACGCATCATACTATTTATGTCATAAGCTGGTGAACAAACGGTTACATGATTTTAGTAAAGAAACTACTGACAAAGAATTTTAAATATTTATTCCTGTTCTGTACTGTACTCTAATTATAACCCTATGAAAATGAGGTAATGTAAAGAAGAAAACAGGGCAGTAATCATTATCTTTAAAGCAAATATGGTGATTAGTACATTATTCAAATAAAATAAGGTTGCAGATGGTCACCTTCATTTCCATATATTTTTTCTTAGTCTCGAACTTTTCTCTCTTTCCTTTATCCTAATACACACAAATTGCATTTACAACCCAAATTATCGATGAAGCTTGATCTTGAACGCATGTACTTTAAATTCTAGGCACAGCAAGATATGCATCAATCAACACGCACTTAGGCATTGAACAGTCTCGTCGGGATGACCTAGAGTCCCTCGGCTATGTCCTGATGTATTTCAACCGCGGCTCTCTCCCGTGGCAAGGTTTGAAAGCTGCCACCAAACGCCAGAAATATGAGAGAATATCAGAAAAGAAATTGTCTACGCCGTTCGATGAACTTTGTAAAGTATGTATTTCTTCCTTCGTTTTTTATTATACAGCATAGATTTATCCGAGTAAGTAGTGGATTTGACTAACTTTGGCGTCAGAGTTTAAGGACCGCCAATAATAGCCAGAGTTCTCAAAACTGTGCATAGGTTTTCAACCGACTTCAAAAAAGGAGGAGGTTCTCAATTCGACTGTATTTTTTTTTTTTTTTTTTTTGTATATTTCTTACGCGATTACTCCGGCAACTGTTGTCCGATTTTCAAAATTCTTTATTTGTTCGAAAGAGTATACTCCTGAAGAGGTCCCATATAAATTTTATCGAAAATGATTCAGCGCTTTTAAAAAAAATCAACAAAAACAAAATATACTACAAACTAGAACATCATCTAAATAAATGAATGACATTTCTGTTTGTAGTTATTTGCTAATAGGCATTGTAGTCCGCAAAAAACTAGATATCTACTTTGTGCGAACTGTTGTTGGGATTGAAGTCGGTGACTCATACGTTTTTAACGTGGAAAATTATTATTACGAGGTATATTTAAAAACACGTGGAATTTGTAAACTGCTTTTACACTAGTTCCACTATTTATATTTAAAAAAATTCTGCTAAAAGAAATGTTCTGCAGAAGTTTTTAAATTAAATATAAGTTAATAGTTAAAAATAGATAAATAACTAATTCATGCAGAACAGATGGAAGGTTTCAATAAAAATCAATAACCTGGTTTGTTAATCCTGGTTAAGCATATCCTTATATGAAATGAGATGGAAAGAAGACCAAAACTCAGTTTTTCATCGTGCACAGCATGCACAGCGGTGGGCGCAGACCCACCGCTGTGCAGGCTGTGCACGAGCACGCGGCGCATTTTAGCTGCGTGGGTTAGAGCAAAATCTAATTTGTGCATTAATGTCATACTCAATGAGTAGATAATCACTTGGCGTTTGTCGTATTCGTGCGTAGCAGCGTGTTCGTGTGTTGCAGTGGACACAACGACATACGTTTTCTTGCAAAGTAATGCTTAAGACACGTGCGTAGCCTCTTCGTGCGCCGCGGTGGGTCTGCGACTTTACGCCAGACATGGAAAGTGACAGTATGATATTTAAGGTAGCATTAAGTTTCTGCAACTGGGTGTAAAAGTTTTTGCTTTCCTTCACCTTGTTTCAAAGGCCCTTTGTACATATAAATATGAGAAACACCCAGCCTTGAGACCAAAATGTTACTTCTAGATTTACATAAAAAGACTCCATGCTGAACTGGGAGTGAAAGAAAAACTTAGAATGTGCCAGCTGCCAACTCTTCCCAGGCATACTGTAGAAGTCAGTAAGTGGTATACCAGGGTTTTGCTGTACCGTGGGCGCAAGGCTAACAACCTGTCACCATTTCTATCCAATAACCCTCAGAATTCTCGAGCAACGTGACGTTCAGCCTACCTCGACAGGGATTATAGGCGGGAGATTAATTTATCTATTATTTATTAGAAATAACATATCACAGGTATTACAATAAAAACTGTTCCACGAAAACCATGTAGGTTTATCCGGGTAACAGGCGAGTCGTTCACATGATTAAAATAGTACTTCTACAATACAATACAAATATACAATATTTGTTACTTGGCTGTGTAATACTTTTTCATTTTCTTCCTATACTTGCTGTTATCCATATACATTTCTTGTAGTTCCTTGGGAAAATTGTTAATTATTGCCGGTATAAGATATTTATCTTGTCTCATCCCCTATTTATTACTCACTTTTGGTAGGAGACTTATAGGCTCGTTTTCTTTGTTTTCCAGAACCATCCAATTGAGTTCCAATTATACCTGAAGTACTGCCGCCGATTACGCTTCGAAGAGCGTCCTGACTACAGTCACCTGCGGCAATTGTTCCGCACTCTCTTCCATCGGCAAGGCTTCACCTATGACTATGTGTTCGACTGGAATATGCTCAAGTTTGGTAAGTTACATATTTTTCTTCTAGCACTAGTAATCCAACTAATATTATAAATGCGAAACTTTGTGAGGATGTATGGATGTTTGTTATTCCTTCACACAAAAAGTAGTGGATGGATTTGGATGAAACTTATCAGTAATATAGCTAAACCATTAGAATAATTAAGCTACATTTTCCCAAATTAATTTTCCCGGGCGAAAGCAAGTATTAAATGCAGTAATACCATTGGTTCCGATTCAAAGAGCAGCTTGACTGGCTTGTAGCTGGTCATCTGCGGTATCAGTAATCCTTCTCCACACATCCTTACTAATATTACAGACGCGAAAGTTTGTATGGATGTATAGAAAAATTTGCAAAGGTCTCTTGAGATTTCGACAGTAAAATATAAGCTTTCAAATTACATGAAAAGTTAAAACGTTATTTAAAATCACTGAAAATGTATATATATATATATATATATATATTGTGTTACAGGAGGACAACGCGGAACTTACCAGGCGGGCGCCAACGACCGCACGCTCCGGCGTCACGATCAAAATCAGGAACAAGAAACCAGTAAGTCTTGTTTAGAGATACTCGCAATTAATAGATACAAACAAGCGAAAACTAAACATCCAAAATAAACCAAGGTTTCAAAAAGACATCACCTACAAACCAATTCCTTCCCTATCGTGTAGATTAATCAAGTAGGTGGCGAACTTGACTAACCTTGGTGTCAGTTTTCAAGCCGCCAAATGGCCTCTGATTTGATTTAACGACTAGCCAATTGACAACAGCCGAGACCACCGGCTTCAAGTGCTCTGCGAATCACGGTAACGCTCGTGATAAATTGCCGCTTTGGTCACCCATCAGGTTCCCTGCCTCTGTTTATGTTTCCTAAACTCACTGATCGGTTCAGATTAGCAATCTCCATTGACTTGTTCTAAATGTGGAAGATGCAATGGCAAAATTTGGACTTTTTGGTCAAGATGATACATGTGAGTGGTCTGCTACAGACTTTTTATTAATTTACAAAAGTGGAAAGCTTGTATTTTTAAACTTTTTACTAACAATGGGACCACAATCTAGCTCAAGGGCAAAGATTCGGTCGAGGATGTAGCAACCTCACCCAGAAGAAGCCTATTCACTCGAACTTTAAAGAGATATCGTGTGAAAGCATGTTTGTTATTACTTAATTTCAATACAGAGCACAAGATCGAAGTATTTTTTAGACAGGGATAGTTGCGAGGGCCGGAGATAATGGCTACTCTTCCACGTAATTAGACATTAGATTGCTTTGAGGTGTTATATTCTCTATCTCTTTCTTTAGAGTGATAATGAAAACAAGACCAAAAACATAACAGAGTCAGTGACCTCCACTGCAAGGTTTTTCTCAATATGCATCGTCTCCAGAGTTTTACATGCTTCTAGCCCTGTGACCTTACTAAGCAAAGTGCTTTAATATATTATGACGAAACACTTGTGCTGAGACAGAAATCTCTCTCTGAGCAAGACAGAAAGTATTCTTACAGTAAATTAATTCCTTCAAGATACCTACATTCAAGTAATATGAATATTTTACATATTTATTTTTAGTTATTGACATGTCCACGTTGAATCTTTTATTTTATTTGAAATCGTTTTTTTAATTCTTATTTAATTGTTTTAACTGTGTATTTTTTTTCCATTTACAATATTTTGACATTGTGTGATATTTATATTTATACAAAAATAAAACTATATCAGGCGTGGCGGCAGGCGCGGCGGCCGGCCAGCCCAGCACGACGGTGCCCGCCATCACCGAGTGGCGGTGAGAGGTCACACCACCCCCCCACATCCGCGCCCCACTCGCACACACACACCTCACATAGGGTAGTTGACTCGTATTTCTTGTTTACTTTCTTTACAAATATATTATTCACTTGCCAAATGACAATCTTAAGTATTTACAGGTCTGCCACTTTTATAAGTCATATCGGCGATATTCGTAACCTAAGCCAACTATTAATACTAAAAAAATAGACTTAATTTTTTTTTTTTTTATTATAAGATGGGTTAACTCTTGACCTCAATCTTGACCGTAAAGCTCAAAGATGAGGTCGACGATGGAGCGAGTTAACCCAGAAAATGCCTATAAAGGCACTGGTACTCCCACGCACCGACGGAACAAAGCAAGCTGTTTGGCGTCGGACTTTACATCTCGCTCATAGTACGTTTGATTTGACACTTGATGCCAAAAAAAGAACCAATGATTGTCTAGACATTTTCGCGCCATTCGAAAATAAGACTTCTGCGCAGGTACAGATGTACATCAACGTAGGTCACCTATAAACTAGGTACTACCTTACAATTTTAAATAAATTTTCACCAGACCCTGATAAATACATAATAATACCTACTCGTGCTCAACCATAAACATCGAGCACGTTACCAGTAGAGGTGCATTGAACGTAAATTAATTAGAAATAAATTTTCACCAATAGGTAAGGTAAGGAGATGGAACTAGTTGCATGATCGCGCGCCGCCTTGCAACTATCGGTGAAAAATCATTGCAACCTCTACTGGTTAAGTGCTGTGATCAAAAATGACACACACTCAACAAATAGGGATGTTGCCTAATTTTTTTAAATTGTTTATCTTAAAAAGGACCTGAATCCAAAATCCAAAACCGAAATAATTTTTGAAAAATATTGAGAAATAAAAAAGTTACAAGCTATTAAGGGGGAAACTGTTAAACAACGAAACAGGCATGTGACGTCACCGCCATTTGTTTGCGTAGGTAAAAACGAGATAGCTAGTCCTTACGATAGTATAAATGCTAATAACTTGTTCATTTGTAAACCAATTTTAATGCTGTTTTCGGATATTAATATATTTCTAGCATTATTTTTTGTTTCACATACAATAATTCATAAAATCAAACACCGTCAACATCCCTATTCTAGTGACGTAGATTGTCATAATTACAATAAAAGGCCTGCAAAAGCAATGATTCTTCATCAATACTGGACATGGCCGAAGTTCCGAAATCAATTTGATACCGACAGTGCGAAAGACTCAATACATTTATCTCTTGCGGTACACAAATGACAGTGACAAGTCTAGTCTTTACAAATATTGACACCACGCGAGGTGAAAGATTGTGACCAATATGGGTACAGCTGCCCAAAAGTTTGGTCTATGATTTATGGTTTCAACAGAGGACTTACCTTCTGACCATTCCTAATACAGATAAATACAGCCAACAAATGTTATTTATTCAGATTGATTGAGCAAGGGAGCCCTTGATGCCAACGACATAGGACTTTTCCAGTTTGCCTTTGCTGAAATCGTATTTCTTAAATGTTTTATGGAGCACCCTATGTGGCTTTAATACAAAATAAAGCTTTTCAGTGTTTGCTATGCATGTCAGTTGAATGGATTAAAGACAACATTTTGTTCATTGATTCATTTGTTATCTTATGCAAGGAATTCGCTGCTCTGTTTGGATAAACCAGTACATTAACACCATTAAGTACGATGATAAATTAAAAAATGACATCAAAGACGAACAAGATTACTATATTGTACTTCTATATTACGATTTTTTCACTTTTAGTACATAATTATGAATTTATAATTGTTGATAAATTGATGATAATTAGTTTACTAAGATACTCTTTTTTGATGGAAAGAATATTAGTCAACTACCGTATGGAGGCAGTGTGGACGTCCTACGAGGAATCCCAACTTAGAATGCAAATTCTATGTTTATGTAAGAAATTTTGTATGCATTCATGTTAACGTTCATATATTGTAAATTATTTAAACATAGGCTAAGTATCGTGATGTGTGGGCCGTGTACTAATTGAAAAAGAGTGATGTTCACGTTGTTTTATTAGTGTCCATCGATCTCGAAGCTTCGTGGATCATTTATTCATGCCAAAAATGCTAATTGTGAAAAAATGTGTTCAAAGAGTGCTTTCCGAACTCTGAAATGACGACCATTTCGTTTTGACTATTCTCTTTTGTCGATTATAATTTTTATGCTATTTTTTGGCCAATCTGAGAGATGTATGAATTCCAGCTGTAGCTTCTGAGACGATGGACCCAATTTAATATGTCTCATTAAGCATAGCTGATAATTAGGCCTACCCATACACATCCATTGTACTTTATGCTCAGTTATATTTAGATGTAAGAATGTGAATCATATTGACAAAATCAATAGACATAGTGGCCAATTCGCCAAAAATATGTTTTTTTTTTTCATTTATTGTATTACACATACAGCAGCACGTCAGGTTACACATTTGCACTACGAAAGCCGGCGCGCGGGGTAAGGGTGACGCCAAAATAAATCGAGTGTAGCCTTATGTGCTGTACATACATCTTTCAATAGTGATTTTTAAGTAGCCGAAATGTAGATTTTAAAGAAAATTACAAGAAAGGAATAGGCATAATATTTTATTAATTTAATGTTGGTGGATATCAATGACTTTTTATTAACTTCGGCTTTCGGGTTCTGTGTAATTTATAATTTAATTTTGAGCGACAATTGTGCAATATGATTTATTTTTTCGGTTCTTAGTAGCGATGGAACATTTAGCCTAATATTTTATTGTCTTCCATCTTTATTTGAACTTCAGCTGAACCAAAAATGTAGGCTTGATGTCTGAAGTTAGCGATCATTTTACAGAATTAGATGTCCAGGCACTGCCACTATTGTAATTATAACTAAGTAAGTTCTTTAACTTTGCGATTCTTCAGGTTTATGCTTGGTCCAATTAGAGTTGTATTTAGCACCTGTCTCGCTCGTATTCCTTTAAGAGTGTACCTATCCCCCGCAGAATATGTCTATTCATAATTTAATAATAGACAGAAAAAACAATTACTACGCATTTATAACATTCAGGTTTAAACTTCTCACATAATTGGGTGGAATAGTATTTGTTTCCATAAACGAGTTTGTTTTGTAGTTTTTTCCCTTTATTGATATGTAGGCGACATTCCTGTTTATACTTGCCTTTTATTTCTTCATCTTAGCAAACTTTGATCTCAAATAAATTACCAAAATCCTTCATCTTACGCACTTATGTATAGGACAATTCTTTATGGTTGATTGGTTACCATTTCTGTATCGCACGAAATGGAAGTTATACTTTCAAATATTCCACCACATCGAAATATTAGAATCTTGTGTCAGTAGCTATGCAAATTAAATGTTGTAAATAGGTACTTTACCATAGGATCTGTATGTTTTGTATTATAATTAAGGTTTTTTTGGAAAACACACAACAAACAATAATCGTCTTGCATTGAAATGCCAATTGGTCAAGTGTGCTTTCCAGTGAAATAGTCATGTGGTATGAGCTATGTTAACGATCCTTTCGCATTGACTGATCCTAAGTGTTGAGACTCTCTGTTTAACTAATTAAATATTGTACGAGCCGAAATTTGTTTGTTTTGTGTCACAAATAAAATCAGCCTATAGTTTCGTGGACGTGTGGAGCGTAGTTCACCACCTCACTAATGATCATTGACTGGAACGGACCATCCATCTCTAATATGACTGAGAATAGGTTCAATTTATTGTAAATATAATTGATAAGTTTTTGTTAAGGATTGCATCGCAATGGCTCTGGGATGTAATCATCCTGTTGTCGATATTAATAAGATTTTAATTTGAACATAGATATTTTATGAAATTAGCACATCCAGATTTGTATTTTTAAATTGCGACATTATGATTTCAATCTAATTTAATAGTCTCATTTTATCCAGTTTATAGAAGTTAGTACCTTGGGGTTTGTGCACGTAAATGAGTTCAATTTTAGTTTGAAAGTTAAGTTTTTAGTCAACAGGGTAATTGTGTAACTAGCATTTGTATTTTACAACACTTTAATTCCAGTCAGAATTGTCGCAGTTTCTTTTATTTTTACTTAGTGCCAAGTTGTTTCGAATTCAGGTGCGATGAGTTTTAAATAATTTCATTTTAAACATCCTGTTTTAATGATATTGTGTTACTAATTCTTACGAACTTATGTTAATTAATGTATGTTAGCTGAAGTTTTTGTGTCCAAAAACGTGGTAAAGCAGTGTTGTTGCGTGTCGGATGTATAGTGCGGACGGAGGTCGGTCGTACGGCAGCTCGCCGCCTTGTCGTGTCGCGCGCGGAGTGCCGCCGCCTGTACCGCGATCGGCAGTTACTTCGAGGCGCCGCCAGTCTAGTGGCTTGCTCCTAACGATAAGTGTTAAGTGTATGCTCTAACCGACGAAAGACTTTATGGACTTAATTTTTGTATATATTAAAAAATAAGATAATAAGAATAAGCCGACACTGTTTTTTACAATATCTTAGGTAATGGAAATAAATACATACATAACTGTTGTAGTGTTAATGTCATTCGGTTTATTTTGCTGTTATTCTACGATTACTTATAAATGCATCGATTTGTGTAGCGTCATTTACTCCATCGTGAAATATCATTGTAATCATTATTCATAAAATCAGCTTGAAAGTTGAAAGTCAACATTCATGTGTTACGAATCATATTCATAAAGGAGGGAATGCTTAAAACGTAGTTGTAGAGAAAGTTATGATTATAGAAAAAGCGCGAATTTATGGATATTCGTAAATTCATGTTAATGTGTAATATAAGGATGAAAATGAGTGTTCCCTCTTGTATCATCTATTGCACCAATATATGTGAGAGCCAAGTATGTTCAGTTATTATTTACCATATATGGTATAATTTACTTTACATACAAATTCATCTATGCTAGCATGTATAGCTTAGCATAATATGCATTATATACAAATTGTTATGCTTGCATTGTTTCCTATGTCCAGTATGATATGTATTAATTCCTTTGGCACAATAAACTGAGAAAAATATGAAATCTTTTTTTCAAACTTATTCATTGTTCAATCGTTGCATTCACAATTTCGCGCGAATACTTACTTTACGCAAATAGTATTCAACTTTGATTTTTATAGGATTTGCTGTTTGAGAAGGCGCATGATTCGGTGTCTGCCTTGGCAAAGTACCTATAGTGGTTTTGCAATGACTTCACCACTCCACGAGCGCTTGCCATAGGTTTTACGGAGGCTCAAGTCTATCTCAAAATTACATAAAATTGTAAGGCGTTCATCCCGTCGCGTCGAACGGATTTAGGATTCTTAAGTCATGCAAGTGCATTCATTTCAGAGTATACATAGCACTATAGCACACTTATCACTGAAATATCAAATTAATCAAATAGATGTGGGGAAATAAGGAACTAAATCTGATTAGAGTTTCCGATTGGCGTTCTTCATTATTGTCAATATTTATACTTGCTATATTATTGTCAATATTTATATGGTTCTCCTTATCGTATCCACAAGTGCAACAAGGAGAGCTATATAAATATTGGCAGTAATATTACAGATGTGCAGCTAGTCATTCGTTTTTTCTTTTCATTCGGTCTCACTCTTCCCTTACATTCCTGTAATTTCTTAAGAATAATATAAAAACCTCATTAATGTATAAATATGACAATTTATTCAAATATTACACTGTTTATGTAGCAAGGAATCCTCCGTCGACGGGTAGTTGTACTCCGTTAATCAGGGTCGCCTGGTCGCTTAGAAGAAACAGCACAGCGCTCACGACTTCGTTTACTTCGCCGAATCTGAAAATAATGGAGCAACCTGCTGATCACATACTTTGGAATAATTTATTACATGCATTAACTTATTTTTCTTACATACAATGCTATTTCGGCTCAGTAAACCGATTTATCTCATATCCAGTTATTTCTGGGCTTGGCTGGTTACTTGTTAGCTGCATAACGAAGGGGGGCTAATCGAAAGTGTCGACATGTCTAACAACAGAACCTAAATGACATTACTCTACGGCACTCCATTGAGTACAAAATAAACGTTGTCTATGAGTAGGGACTTTACAGGTGATTATCCCCATCCACGATACAACTTTCCCCAAGGAACTCATGAAATTCCTCAAAAAAATTAGCTAATGTGTAAGTTGGATGGAAGGAACAGGCGAATTTTCATATTTCGACCCATATTTGACGGCCGGTTTGGTCGAGTGGTAGCGGCGCTGCCTCTTGATCGGCGGGTCCTGAGTTCGATTCCCAGCCGGGGAAAATATTTGTGTAAAAAGCAGATGTTTGTTCTCGGGTCATGGGTGTTTGTGTCTGTCTTTATGTATGTTCCGAGGGACCCACGACACAAGGGAAAACCTTAGTGACGGCCTTTGAGTGTGTAGCGTTTATGTTTGTAGGGAAAAATAATTTTTCTTTAGGTACAAATAATCTTATTTTCATTTTAGTGGGCTGATTCATACCTTTTATTTTCGTCAATTTGATCAACACTCTTTATTAACTAGTCAATACGTACCTGCCGAGGGGGATTTTGTCGAGCATAGGTTTGGACTTGGATGGATCCGACCACACCTTGCGCCCCATGTCGGTCATGATGACGGTTGGGTTTATCGCGTTGGCTCTGATTTGGTGAGGACCCAGTTCTAAAGCCATAACCCTGGTCATTGAATCAACGGCTCCCTTCGACGCACAATAGGCCACGTGGTCTTTTAGTGCAGCCTACAAATATAAAACACTTTATTACGTCTGTATCACATATTCCATGCTGGACTAGGAGTAAAAGAAAAACATAGCTCAGTGGACAAACCTTGCAAAATATTTTAATGTAGTAGTATCAAATAAACTTATTATTATTATTTTATTATAGTTTTGGTCGAGTGGTAGCGGCGCTGCTTCTTGATCGACGGGTCCTGGGTTCGATTCCCAGCCGGGGCAAATATTTGTGTAAAAAGCAGATGTTTGTTCTCGGGTCATGGATGTTTGTATTTGTCTTTATGTATGTTCCGAGGGACCCACGACACAAGGGAAAACCTTAGTGTGGGCCTTTGAGTTTGTGGTGTTTTTATTTATTTATTCATTTATTATAGAATTTGCCAGCTGCCTACTCTTCCCAGGCATACTTTAAAAGTCAGTAAGTGGGACGCGAGGGTTTTGCTGTACTGTGGGCGAAAGGCTGACAACCTCTTACTACTTACATCATATATTATCTAATAACACATACATACATACGTTCACGCTTTTACTCCTTAACGGGGTAGGCAGAGCATCGGTGGTTCTAGAACCACTGGATGCCACGTTTGACACAAATTGTGAGGATAATCAAAATGGAACAAGTTGCGTAATGGTAAAAGGTGGTCAGCCTTTCGCCCATTATACATACAAACCCTCACATCCCAGTTACTGTAGACCTGGGAAGAGTAGGTAGCTGGCATATTCTAAATTTTTCTTTCATCTCTTAGTCCAGCGTTGACTTTCATCTAACAACTTCAGAATTTATGTCAATCGTGGCGTCAAGTGGTTCTATAGAACCACTGATGCTCTGCCTACCCCGATAGGCATTATAGGCGTGAGCGTAAATATGGAAATGCTTCCCTTAATTATCTTCGCATTGATCAGTCCTGTACTTGTGCAACCTGCATCAACAGCTTTCCTCGACCATACCAGTATTGGTAGGCCTATCTATGGCTTAAATGCATATAAAACTTAGATTATCTGTTAATTATAGTACTATACTATACTTACTTTTGCAGCTTGCGAAGAGATGTTCACAATGGACCCTTTAATTTTATTCTGAATCATCTTTTTCGCGACCACTTGGGTAACGTTCAAAATTGCTTTAGCGTTAACCGTCATTATCCTAAAAATACAAAGAAAATGTAATTCTAGAATGGTTTTCTGCCTTTAGCGATTTCTAAATTTCTTCAATGAATTGCTGAGGTTTAGTAGACGTATTGCTAAAGAATTTCCTAAACTTATCTTCTAAGATTATTCTATTCTCACTTCTTCTTCTTAGCGAGTCGATGGCAAGTAACTATAAAGTTGTGGCCCAGAACGTAGCCACTTGAACGGCGGAATTACCTATAAATCCTTAGTCTTTTTCGTACTTAACCATTGCTTTTATTTTAATCAACCTTTTTTTTAGATAAGAGTTCGTAAGATGGTATAGTTCTCGGAAAGTCCATTTCTACTGCAACGTATGATAGGTATTTACTTCTACACAAACTCATATGACAGAATAAACAATAGTACTAACGTACTCATATTAACTGACGAGTCTTCTTTTATGTCAGCAGAATGCAGGGCAAAATATACTGGACTGAAAAGCAACTGCCTTGGTTGGAAAGCTGCAGAAGGCAAGCAGAGCAGTTTGTGGAATAAACTTAGGTAGCTACTTATTTATATTTTTAATTCCCGATACAAAAAGAGGAGTGTTATAATTATAAGTTTAGAATACCTATGTATCTGTGTGTCTCTGGCTGGCATTATAGCTTCTTAAGTATTATCCATACTAATATTATAAATGCGAAAGTAACTCTGTCTGTCTGTCTGTCCGTCTTTCACGCCTAAACTACTGAACCGATTTTGATGAAATTTGGTACAGAGATAGATTAGAGCCTGGGAAAGGACACAGGATACATTTTATCTCACAGTTGGGCACGATATAAACTGTAGTCCACGCGGCCGGAGAAATATTTTTCAAAGAATTACCTATCATCACATTTTTTCAGTAGGTATATGTATACTTACTCATCAAAACTGCTTTCTGTACACTCCAATAATGGTTCAATAATAGCTATTCCCGCGTTGTTGACTAGTCCATCAAATACTCCAAGGGATTCGATTGTGGTCCTAGTCTTGTTCCAGTCTTTAAGGTCTAATGTCACTACTTCTATGGAAGGATATTCTTCTTTGAGTTTCTTGAGGTTTTCGGGTTGGTTGGATAATGTGACCACAGTGGCACCGTGTCTCCATAGCTCTATTACTATACCCTTTCCGATACCTACACATAGACATGTTGAGAATCTCGATTATAATACACAACACTTTCGTAATGCAACCATAATTCCTGAAGTAATACGTAAAAAAGACCACTAGCTCGTGCCGCCTGCCCCTTACCTTGTCGAGATTCCTCGGATCTATACTGGGCGCTTCTCTTCATCTTTTATATTGCGCAGCGCTAAGAAATGCAATTCTTTGATGCCTGCGTCTTTCCAGGCTCAAATAAGCCGAATAAGTATCTTTAGAGTGAATAGGCATATTCTGGGTGAGCTTGCTACATCCTCGACCACATCTTCGCCCCGCATATGTGCTACATTGTGGTCAAGAGCGCTCTGATGTATAAAAAATACTCCGACTTTGACATTGATACCTCCTGGCCCCGTATTTCTGCATCTTCACACTATATGGAATCGAAGACTATTTGACCCTGATGAGTGACCATAATGATAAAAAAGGCCAGTTTGATAATCGTAAGGCCAAGAGAGGCTATCTGACTTGAGTTAATCAAGTGATGTTGTCTCTGTCAAGAATTAACAAAAGGAATAGACTTATAACATTTTCACCGCCAAAGTCTGATATATCAGACGTTTAAGTTTTGTGCCCTCGCCGCCAAAGTCTGATATATCAGACAATTTTTTTTAACTTTAATATCGTTCACCATGCGTTCGCCTTACGCCACGACATTAAAAAAAAATTTTGATGTCGTGGCGTGTGGTGGGCGTTTTTGACGAAAACTCTTGGCGCTAAAAGGGTTAACAAGTTTTTTACAATAATATTAAAAAGGAAAGATTGGATTGTTTGTTTGTTTGCATTGAATAGGCTCCGAAACTTAAAAGGGCGAATAAAATAAAAACTTTAACTGCTGGACTGTAGTGAAAGAAAATGTGCCAGCTGCCAACTCTTCCCAGGTACACTTTAAAAGCCAGTAAGTGGGACGCGAGGGTTTTGCTGTATTGTTGGCGAAAGGTAGGCTGACAATCTATTACCACTATACTCATATCCCATCTAATAAAACTCAGAATTAATGTCAAATTGGTCTTATTTTAGAATCACGGTACAGACGTTCTGCCTACCCCGATAGGAATTAATAGGCGTGAGTTTATGTATGGATGGAATTTTAACTTACCTCTCATAATCGTAACTCGTACCCTGGTACTCGGTATGGTAATAGATTGAGGCAGTAAAAATTGAGTATCATACCTGAACATCCTCCAGTAACCAAAATCCTCTTTCCCTTGAAATATTTGTCCATTTTAGCAGTCGTGTTGTCCTACCTAAGCGGTTGTTTTTAGAGAAATGTCGCGGTTTATCCAGCTGTAAACATCCGATATCAAACCAAAGCAAATGTCGAATGGCCGCGATAACACGAAAACGGATAAAATTGTAGGTAAGGAGCGCGCTTTACAATTATTTGTTCTAGATAAAGAAGGTAAGTATGAGTGTTGTACCGTTTTTTTCCGGAAACACATGCGCGATTCTCGCACACCCGTGTGTGCAGGATTTGTATCGCACGCGACGTAAACAAGCGCGCGACGAGTTAAAAGACGTATAACTTCAGTAAGTTTCCCAAACTTGTATTACGGTCCTTTTCCATCTTACCCATGTACCTAATATTACTACTCTAGTCAGCTACTACATCCACGGTCTTACCCATCAGTTTTTTTTCACAACGCTTATTCAATTAAGTTCTTTGAAAAATCCGTCCACGATAACGTAATTTTGCCAATGTCTGAGTATTAAAATATATGTACTTATAGAATAGCCAAGTCGTCAATATCAAGATATAATCTGTATATCATAAGCTGTATGTGCATACATATTTAGAGGTAGAGTCTAGCTTTTTAATCACTTTGTAATTGTTTTTCTTTTGACTAGGTATATCTTGTTTTGTGTGCCAAATAAATAAATAGAAACCCTTTACTGGCAGTTATTAGTATGCCAGAACCTCGTCCGTTAATTGGCAGGGTGCACCGCTAGCTAGCAGGTGAGGTTGACCGTTTGTAGCACTAAGATGTAAGATGTTAGACCCGTATTACAGAAGGAGACTCAAGTCTTGATCTTTACTTAAGTACCTATTTATTGTCTTTTCATCTCACTATCAAAATGACAAAGACGACTGCTACTTAAGTATATATCAATGTCTGAGTTGCGTTCTGTAATACGGACCTTCGACACGCTTTTTAACGGATATTTAATTACCTATACTACTTTAGAACACTTATTTGTTTTCGTGGTAAGACACGCAATATACAGCGAAGAGTATCAACATAAACATTGACAACGGGCCACCTTGTTACATTATGATAAGAGCGATAACCCCTGTGTTCATTTGTGCTTCTGTCACATTACGTAACTTGGCGTGACGTATATTTCAAAACCACTGTCATATCGTTACAAACCAACAATTCCGTTGAAAAACAAACGTCCCATCTTTCCCCCCAACAAAAATAGCGAGATCAACTTCAATAATAAGTTTGTAAAACCAACTTGCATTTGCGGGGCGTTTAATGCAAATCAGTGGGAAGTTATGTAAAAATAGTTTTAGCAAAATAGTTTAGGCTGATAAGCATTTTCTAACGTAGAAGGCGATTCTTACGATCCAGCAGGCCAACGCCATAGGGCGAGCAAGCCTTTGCGCGGGACAGTCGCGCAGTCAAAGTGAAGTTTCAGCGTGAGCCGAGCGCGAGTTTGTCGTTGTGCTAGAGCTGCAGAATAAGGGGGTCCTATTCTTTTGATTCTTAATTTAAAAAAAAACTGTATTAGACAGTTTACGAATAAAACCCAAAACTTTAAAAATATTACTTTTATTAACAAAATAACATTGTTCTATGGCAGTTTTGGAATTCACTGTTATTTATAAAAGATGAGATTGGAATCATAGAAATCAAATTAAGAAAAAATATATAGGGTACGTAACTACCTAAAACAAATACTTTATGTATAGATGACTACCTACATAGGTATATTTTTATAAAACACTTCTTTGGTGCTGGCAATGAAAAGTAAGGTTATAAAAATTAAAAATAATAATGTTCATTAAATTAAACGAGATAGTAGACAAAAATAGATAGTATGTCATAATAAGAATCAAATTAATTATGAACCATTTGGTGCATATTTCATTTTGAAACTTTGGTATAAAGGGGCCATCCATAAATTACGTCACACGAATTTCATGATGTTTTGACCCCCTCCTTGTCACAGTTTGTCACATTTATAAGACTCCCCCCTCCCTAGTGTGACATCACATATTTTGT
This sequence comes from Aproaerema taeniolella, assembly GCA_949987775.1. NCBI lineage: Eukaryota > Metazoa > Arthropoda > Insecta > Lepidoptera > Gelechiidae > Aproaerema > Aproaerema taeniolella. Next base: position 7,625,458 of record OX465255.1, read on the forward strand.
ATATTTTCAATTTTTTTTGTATTTTTTTAAATAAAAGCAGTATTCAATAGTTTTTTTTTTGGGAACTCAAAACTCGTCTTAACAAAAGAATAAACTTAAAAATAGTACTTGGGACTGAAGAGGTTAAGTTTATCGTTAATAGTTAACGCGTTTTGATAATCATAACACATTTTGAAATGTGACGTCACGAAACTTATGACCCCTCCACCCCCTTGTCACACAATGTCACACTTTGTCGACCCCCTCCCCACCCCATAACGTGTGACGTAATTTATGGATGGTCCCAAAACAGTGTATAAACGAGCCACTTAGATTCAAGCCCTTGTCCTTTAAATAGAGGGTTTGGTATTCCTTGCAAACTTTTCAAGTGGTTTATATAAATTTAAAACATTCGATTTGACACCGACACATCACTTTAATGCTGTCAGTTTAGTACATTCTTATATATCGTTCGAAGCTGGGGTCACTAGTATTTTTATATTTACTTAATTAACATTCAGCGCTTGAAAAGTTTAAGTTAAACCAAAGACCCTATATGCGGATCCACTTCAAATAAACTAGCGAAACTTAATTGTAATAATCTATGTAACTTTCCTCGACGACCCTGTAAAAATGTTCCCAAACAAGTCTCACTAGCCAATTTGTAAGGAACACTTTGGCTTCTTTAGTTTAAAGCCGCAGACCCACCGCGGCGCTCGAAGAGGCTACGCACATATCTTAGTTTCGCTTTGCAAGAAAATGTATGTAGTTGTGTCCACTGCAACCCACGAACACGCTACGTACGAATACGACCAAACGCCAGGTGATTATCTACTCAGTGAGTATGACATTAATGCACTAATTAGATTTTGCTCTAATCCACGCAGCTAAAATGCGCCGCGTGCTTGTGTACAGCAGGTCTGCGCCTTAATGACAATCCACCGCCTTGGCGGCAATGACTGCCTATGTCAAAGTACCAAAGAAAATACGAAAATAATAATAGTGTTTCCAGACAAAAATAAGTTTGTAGTTCAATATGGCACTGTCAGTTTAGTCACTCGACTATTAGTTGACTTTAAATTTACAAACGAAAATTCAGGATGTGAATCCGCACAAGAAACTGAACAACTTTCCCCAAGGAACATAGGTCGAAATATGAAAAACAAAATTTGTTTCTCCATACAACTGGTCATATCAGCTGATTAGCCTTTTATGGGAAGTCGAAAAATTCGCTACCATTTGAAGTGATCCCCTCCTTAGAATAATTACGTGTCTAGAAAAAGCGCCGTCTTAAACCGTCTGCTAATGAGCCAGCATTTATGGGTACGTGTGCGTGACATATACGGTATACGTAGTACATCTGTCAAAATTTTTGTCACTGTGTGCGTAGGTACAAAAAAATGGAGTACTGTTACTTCCAATTTATTTGGACGCTTGGCTTAGACAGTTTTTCTAGATATATAATTATTCTAAGCCCTAAGTCTTATCTATAATATTATGTGGCAAGGAAACCTCCATCGATAGGCAGTTCGACTCCATTGATCATACTGGCGCGCTCGCTCAGTAAAAACACTACAGCATCTACTACCTCCTTCACCTCACCAAACCTGAAAAAAAAATCCGTCTTGAAAATTGAGAAAAGAATCAGCGGGGATAATACGTGACATATTTTTTGCAGGTTGAGTTTATTCAAACTTCCATACTGACGCTGTGTTAGCACGAGAGGTCGGATCGAGAAAATCGAGATAAATAAGACAAAATTACTATGTCACGTCACGTGCATATGCTAGCATAGTTTAGTTGCCTGGGCGCGTAGCTGTCTTGGCGCACAGTAACATTTTTTTTTGTAATTTTGAGTGGTGCTGCCTCTTTATCGACAGGTCCTGGGTTGGTTTGATTCCCGGTCGAGGCAAACATATGTGTAAAAAGCAGATGGTTGTTCTCGGGTCATGGGTTTTCGTGTCTGTCTTTGTGTGTGTTCCAAAGGACCCATTACAGAAGGGAAAACTTTATTGTGGGCCTTTGAGTGTGTATCGTTTATTTATAATATTATTAAGAGGAAAGATTTGTATTTTTGTATGTTACGAATAAATTTAAAAACTACTGGACCGACTTCAAAAATTCTTTTACCATTAGGATGCTACATTATCCCTGAGTAACATAGGCTAACTAATTTTCCAGGATTCCCACGGGAACGAAGTCCCAAGCGGAATGCTAGTTTCTAATATTATAATAAAGAGGAAAGAATCAAAAACTGGACTGATTTCAAAAATTATTTCACCATTAGAATGCTATATTATCCCCGAGTAACACCGTAGAATCGGACAAAAAGCTAGTATTTAATCAAGTGTCTAAGTTCCGTGATATTTAGTCTCCGTTCCATCAGTTTGTATGACGGTAGGAACCAAACCTTTTTGTTTTTAGCAAAAGTAGTAAGCTAGTTTTTAGATTTAATTTTAATGTAGAAGAATACTTATAAGATCATGAGGAAGGCACTAGTGTCTAAGACACAGACAAGGCCTAGTTTAGACACTAGAATTCAACCATTATGACACTGTATGTTTATTTTTTAATAAAGTTTTTATCAAGTTACTTTGACGCTGGGTGGTAGTAAAATTTTTGAAACTAGATACTAATTCGATCGAATATTTAAAATGGACTTATGACCTTATGACATAGACACAGACCACATTTCGTGCCAACCAGGGTTCGAAATTATCAAGATAATTACACTTCTTGATAATTATCTGATAATTATCGGATAGTTATAGGATAATTATCACCAGTTTAAAAAATACATTTGGTACATTGGTTTATAACAAATTGTAACAAACCATTATTAAAAACAAATATTTTTTTATTTAATATCGAACACAAATCAAGTAACATGAATCAAAGTTATGTTAAGTTAAAATTAGTTTTCGTCAGATTAGACATCCTTCTAATGTCTTAATTTCATACTAATATTACTAGCATCCGAACGAAGTCCCGGGTAGGGTAGAAAAGCTAGTCGTAAATAAATTAACTTAGATTGACCAAAGAAGCCAAAGGAATATCTTCATCCGATGATGATTCTATTTCCATTGGCTTTGTTGCTTGTTATTATCAATCGATAATTATCCTTTCGAACCCTGGTGCCAACACGACAAAATTTATTCAAGAATGTATTAACAAAGCATAGTAGTTTAATACTTATGTTAACTTTATCTGGCTATTAATTTTTTATAGCCTAAAGTTTTTATGTATAGGTCAAGTAGTGTGACTGTTGATATGAAAATACAAACAGTACGTTAATTACATCAATTATGTACTTGATTTTTCCACTTGTTGTTGGGAGAAATAAGTTTTCCATTAGTTGGTCAGCAATTAGGATCTGACTACTTAACAGAGAAGTTTAAGCTTTTTTTTATAGTCTACTAGCTTTCCGCCCGCGGCTCTGCCTGCGTGTACTTTCACATTTTTTTAAATAAAAAGTATCCTATGTTACTTCTGGTACCTCCGAGAATATGTGTACAAAGTTTCATGGTGATCGGTTAAGTAGTTTTTGCGAGAAAGCGTAACAAACATCCCTACTTTCACATTTATAATATTACTAGCATTCCGCTCGGGACTTCGTTCCCGTGGGAATTCGGGAAAATCATGTACCCTATGTCCATCTCGGATAGTGTAGGATTCCAATGGTGAAAGAATTTTTAAAATCGGTCCAGTAGTTTCGGAGCCTATTCGATGCAAACAAACAAACAATCAAATCTTTCCTCTTTAAGTATAAATAGTATAGAAGATAAGTAAGGATTCTATTAAATGACTAATAAAACATTAATATTCTATCATGTTTTTTTTGTCTAGCTTATTGAGTCTTACTAGTGGGCACAGGGTGCCTATGATTCAAATATAATTAAAAATACTTATTTAACATTTTTAAAATAATTACCTCAGACTTAAAAATACTTTTAATTCTCCTTTTTAAATTTGTTTTATATTAACAGCTTGCTGTGTTCCGTCGGTGCGTGAGTGTACTAGTGCCTTTATAGACATTTGCTGTGTTAACTCGCTCCATCGTCGACCTCATCTTTGACCTTCATGGTCAAGATTGAGGTCAAGAGTTAACCCATCTTATAATTTAAAAAAAAACACTTTTATCACTCTCCTCTTAAACTAATTTGGTTTCCCTTTTTTGAAAAGGCCTCCCTAGTTTCTGCCAATTTTCGTTTTTAAGTATAACGTTTTTATTTTATTGGATACCAAACCGCTATTCTTATCAACAAATTGACCTTAATATTTTTTGATAAAAAAATACTGCTGAAAACTTTTTCACCGCACAAAATCAATGTGGTCTCTTGGACACATCTTCATCAACACATATGATATGTGTTATTGCTGAGCATAAGGGGCCATCCATAAATTACGTCACACGAATTTTATGATTTTTTGACCCCCTCCCCCTCCTTGTCACAGCTGGTCACATTTGTAAGACTTCCCCTTCTAGCGTGACGTCACATATTTTGCATATTTTTCATTTTTGTAATTTTCTAATAAAAGCAGTACTTAATAGAGTTGTTATTTTTTGGGAACTCAAAATTCTCTGTCTCAACCAAAGTAAAAACGTAAAAAGAGTGCTTGGGACTGAGAAGGTTAAGTTTGTCGTTAATCATCATATCAGTCTATTGCAGTCCACTGCTAAACAAGGCCTCCCCCAAGGTGCGCCACTTTGCACGATCCTCCGCTGTTTTCATCCAGCCACTACCCGCTATCTTCTTTAGGTCATCCGACCATCTGGCTGGGGGGCGTCCTACACTACGTTTGCCAAGACTTGGTCTCCATTCGAGAACCTGTCTACTCCAACGCTCGTCGGTTCTGCGACAGACATGGCCAACCCACTGCCACTTCAGCTTGCTACACTTTTGGATAATATCCATCACTCCGGTTTCCGGGTCGTCGTTAATAGTTAACGCGTTTTGAATACTCCTAACACATTTTGAAATGTGACGTCACGAAACTTATGACCCCTCCCACCCCCTTGTCACACAATGTCACACTTTTTCGACCCCCTCCCCACCCCTTAATGTGTGACGTAATTTATGGATGGTCCCTAAGCCATTGATAAACGACCTCACAGTTTTTTATACCTAAAATATTTAGTATTTCTTATAAATTGTAGGATTAGGATTTTATTTCTATTAGAGTGGGTTGTCACAATTTGGTGCCGTTACCAGGATCCTCTTCGACGGTTCCTTGAGTTTAGCGTGCAAACCAAGACTGCACTGGGAGACTATAGATTGAACTATAATATAGCACCTGACTGAAGTAAAACAGAGCAGTCTAAATAAGCAGTATCAAAAAAGTTTAGGAAAAAAAACTATTTTCGGATCTAACCTATTAAGTGGTATCTTCGATATCATTGCATTAGCCTTAGCAGGATCGGACCAGCCGACTTTGCCCATCTCGGTCATGATGACTGTTGGGTTGACAGCGTTGACCCTGATGCCGTGAGGTCCCAGCTCTAACGCCATGGCACGCGTCATGGCGTCTACAGCTGCCTTTGATGCACTGTATATCGTATGGTCTTGAAGTGCAGCCTGCAAGGAAAGATAAATTAAAGTCGGGACCATCCATATGTCACGCAAAATTTTGAGTTTCGGACCTTTTTGTGTTATAAAGGGTCTTTGTAACTTTTTCCTTTTTTTTCCCAGAAGCGTTCGTAGCCAGTGGCGCTCGCTGATCTCAACCGTACACAGAGGCAGGGAACCTGATGGGTGACCAAACTGGAAATTTATGAGCGTTTCTCTTCTTTAGAGGGCACGTGTGTTTGACCGTGTGGTGATCGGTTGAGAATAACACCACCCCATCTCTTTCCGTGGGTGTCGTAGGAGGCGACTAAGGAAACATAAATGAGACCTGCCTCCTAGTAATCCATCCCAGGCAACAACATTTCATTTTTTTATTTGAATCTGAGGTGTCGTCCTATGGTCTTATGCGGTGTGGTAGGCTCTGTAAAGGGCCGTCTGGTTCGCGACCACCCTCCTACCGAAGTCTGACGGCAAACAGCTTGCTGTGTTCCGTCGGTGCGTGGGAGTACCAGTGCCTTTATAGTCATTTTATGGGTTAACTCGCTCCATCGTCGACCTCATCTTTGACCTTATGGTCAAGATTGAGGTCAAGAGTTAACCCATCTTATAATAATAAAAAAAAAACGTTAAGCTGTCGGTCCCGGCTGTTGTCGATTGACTAAAATCGTCAAAACCAAGTCAGTGGCCATTGTCTTCTTCCTTCATCAGCCCATATAAGTACGTCCCCACTGCTGGGGCACGGGCCTCCCTCAATAACATGAGGGGTAAATGTCATACTCCCCACGCTTGGCAGACGGGTTGGCGAGGGTTTTGATATAATTGCAGAGTTTTCCTTCTCTGTGTGCAGATGAACTTGCTTGCATATTTACCTTAGTCGCCTTGTACGACACCTCGGTAAGAAAGAGTGGCCGTGATCGTCTAGTGTTTAGGACCTTACGTTGTGGCCATTGTGCAGTTTGAAAACTATGACTCCAGGGTTAGCAAAGTTCGCCACACACTTGACTATACGTACACGATAAGAACTTTTTACTAAATGTATTGTCACATAATACATTATCCCGCCCTCCGTCTATGACAGTGACGTAATATATCAGGCGGGCATAGTACGACAAATCGCGCGTCACGCCAGTCAGAAGACGGTGTAACTTCACTTAACATGGGGCACCACGCAAGGCTTATTCGCATCTTCCTCGCACTCTGGCATTGTCATTTCGACATTAACTGCGGTGCATTTCATCGTGACATAGACAGCAATAAGTTTAACGCTAGTAAGTTGTGCTCGAACCCCAGAAACTGTCGCGAAAATATTTTTCAATAATGTGTAGGCATATATTAAATTCGTGGCGAACTTGACTAACAGCAGCTCTAGCACGATAACGATAAACTCGCGCTCGGCTCACACTGAAACTTCACTTTGATTGCGCGAGGGTCCAGCGCAAAGGCTTGCTCGTCCTATGGCGTTGTCAATGTAGACATTTTGACATAGGACCGCGGTGTTGTCGCGGCGCTGTCACTATCGTACTCGGCCTGCTGAGTTTTCAATGGCCTCTGTCATAAATTACACAATAGATTGGAAGAACAACATTCTTCTACAACATCCGGAACCGACGCTTTCACTGACAGTAACGTTCACGATAAATTGCCACTATTGTCACCCTGGCTTGCGTCAGGAGTACATTGCTTCACCTCAAAAATCATAATCTCTATTTAGATTTATACAATGTAATCTGTAACGACTGTGATCTGTCATGTATACTTTTACAAATAAATAAATAAATCGGTTCCGAAGCGTGAGCGCCAACGAAAGACACTCAGGTCCGTATTACAGAACGCGACTCAGGCTCTGATCTATACTTAAGTAGCAGTCATCTTTGTCATTTTGATAGTGAGAGAAAGAGACAATTTAAGTACAGATCAAGACTTTAGAGTTCTGTAATACGGGCCTCAGTGGACACTGGGCTCCAAGCCCCTGACAAAATACACTCCATCAATCTCTCTCTTATTTTGTTATATTTGTTATTCTGTGGCACAAAAAAGTACCTACAATTTAAAAACCCCTCGCATTGCATCTTGTATGTACTTTGTATTACCAAACTGTATTAAATACGTAAATTTTTCAATGTTTTTAATAGTTATTCTGCTATTCGGGACGGAGAGAAATACAACAAATCAAAAACCATGGAAATCGGTCCAGCCGATCTTGAGTTATAAGTGGTGTAACTAACACGACTTTGTTTTATATATTTAGATTATTTGGTTTGGATCCGTTGTCAGGTCGTTAGTGTGATTTGTAAATGGAAAAAGCGAGAAATTGAAATACAAGATAACATTTCGATAAAGTAGTTCTGAAACTCAATAAAATCCTGTCATACATATCATATCAGCTCGTTGCATGTTGTATCAAATTATCATGATAAGAATACATGTGTAATTAAAATAATTAATCAGGGATAACAACTAAAAAAGGCATAAACAATCTTTACAACAAAGCTTACATAATTTATTAGATAAAATCATCTTTCTGAAAAGATAATACTTGTAAGTGCTTGTATATTTTGCCTCATTATGACAGACTGCTAATGACCAATATAATGTATGGATTGCACCACCAAGCATGATGACCACAGCTGTTCCGCCTAGTTTTTACCATAGTAGGTTCACTGGGTTCAGAAACGGCCATCACATATACTTAAATAGACATCATTCAATGTCTCTTACCTTCTATTCAGATCTTTGAAAAATGGCGTCCATAGTCAAAATTTTGTCAAATTCTGAGTATTTTAATCAAAATTAAAATATAGAATGGCAACGTCGCGAATAACAAGTAAATAACCCTTTCCGGGTTGTAGTACAGTCAACAGCACATCAGATTACCACAAACTGTCAAATTTCCCTGATGGATAGTAAACTCTAATGCTTGGAGATAAAATTGAACATCGATTGAAGAAATCTGACAGTTTCGGATAGCATGACTTGCCGTTGCCGTTGTCATCAGAGCCTCGTCCGTTGATCAGCAACGGATTTTGGAGTACTAAGATGTTGTGACCCGTTTCTTACCTTAGAAGCTTGTGAAGATATGTTTACAATGGCTCCATGAGTTTTCTTTTCAACCATTTTTCTAGCAACCACTTGACTTATGTTCAGGACAGCTTTTACATTTAAATCAAAAGTTCTGAAAAGATAACACAGTATTTATTTAAGCACCTAATGCACTTTTTAAGTAGAGGAAATAATCTACATGTTGTAATTTATGAAACAAATAAGACATGTTTATCTTTATATTTGCCCCTACGCTACAGTATACAGAACAGATAAAGATAGGGATTGAGTAAACAACACCAGAAGAAAACTATTTATTACAACAACTATACTCAAGCCATAAGTCGAAAAGTAGACACAAAATTGTGACCATATTCCTTGATGAAATGCAGTTTTAACTAATCACTTTTTAAAATAAACTTCAACATTTTAACTAATTTAAAGTGAACATTTACGATAATTACTATGGGACCCTAAAAACCAAGCTATTCATTCGGACTTACTTATCAAATTGTGAAGGAGTGCAGTCTAAGAAAGGTTCACAGTTGGCATAGGCAGCATTATTGACCAAAGCATCAAAATGTCCGAGGTTATCTACAACTTGTCTAGTCTTCTCCCAGTTAGCGATATCCACATCAACAATGTCTATAGAGGGATATTCACTTTGTAGAGATTCCAGATGAGATCGGGTTCTGGATAGGGCGACAACATCTGCTCCGGCACGCCATAACTCGATAGCAATGCCCCTGCCGATTCCTGAAAAGTTTCCATGCAATAAACACATGTTTTATGTTTAGAGGCTTGGGTATGCTGCACTAGAATTTAAACTTGTGATATTTTCTCTTTGTTTTCTTAAAAAATAATTCCAGTAGTTGATATAGCCCAATTGCTCTGCTGAAAACATAAAATGAAGAGGGCATCTTGATGGAGGATTGCATCTAAATGTCAATATCGTCAATACAGAAGACCTGGTTATAGCTAAACAGCTGAACACAGATTCCTGAAAAAGGACAAAAAAACTGCTCTGTCCAACAGCAGGTCTCCTTGAATGGCCTCTTAACCTCTTGAACCTTTAGAGTCACATTATAAATGTGCATTATTTAATATGCACTTATAAGAACACACAAATTTTGCTACATGCTTCTGGCAGGGAGCCTGGTTTATACGGGATCTGTGACCAGGATTTCCAATGGGTTAGTTAGAATTGACCATTGTTCTACTACCCCAGCATCATTGCATTCTAGGGTAACATGAACTGAAGTTTCTTGTTTAAATGCAACCAGAACATAATAAGTGACGGTCATGCTTAGGTTAAACACTTCGTTATTTTAAATATTGGACAACTCACACAGCACCATCTAAACCCAAACTAAGCAACGCTTCCATGGATGCTAGAAAACTGATATACTTACTCCTTTTACTTATATTTTTAAATTAAGCACATACTTAAATCATTCCTTACAAGGGGTCATCCACATATTACGTCACAGCGTATGGGGGAGGGGAGGTCTTACCAAACGTGAGGTACCTACATGTTAAAGGGATACCAAAAAAGCGTGACATAGGGGGGGAGGGCTTCAAAAAGTCGAAATTTTGCATGACGTAATATGTAGACGGCCCCCAAATTGAAAACATAATTTCCAATTTTTAAGCATTTGTGGCCAGTGGCCTATAATCAGGTCAAGTCATAGTGTATATTAAGATTTGTAATCGTTAAAAATTGCAGGACAACAAATGTACAAATTACTTAGATTTTATTTACGTACTCACAAGAAGTTAATATTACACAATGTAATGAAAACGAGAAGTTATGTGTAGTAAACATGATAATACTGCTTCATTATCATCACCGTGAGTTAATTTAATTAAAATTAAACAAAAGAACATCAAGAAACTAACCTTGTCCCGCGCCGGTGACTAAAACTCGTTTTCCTTTGAACGATATTTCCATTATTATGTAGATTCTAAATACAAGTAACTAAATACCACGAAGATAAACGTTACAAATTGTAACAAATCGCTATAAAACGATTAAATTATCACTTCTTCCGTCTGTCGTTGACGTTAACCCCACGGTCCGAATGACGATTTTGGCGATAACAGCGCGCCAACGCTAACAGCCTGGTCCGAATGGATGACAGCGCTAAAATCGACAAATGACAGTTATCGAATCGGACCAGAACGTTAGCGCGCTTACGGTATTTCTAACCTCAAAATCTTTGTTTACCTTCTGAAGATGCTTTTTTTCTGCTCAAGGAGTTTAATTAGTCATCACCCACGCCAATAACAAAGAAAGAAGAACTTTAAAGGAAAACCTTAAAAAAACACAAGAAAAACACTTTCAATTTGTTTATTTTGACGTGCGTTTGACAGATGTTTGACAGATCGCTCACAGTGATTACGCGTCGAGGCATGGTCGTTGTTAGCGCAAGATGGCGTCGGTAATGACGTCATGAGTGACGTCACTGTCAGCGCTGTGAGCGCGCTAACAGGTCAATCGGACCAATGTTTGAGCGATAATATCGATATTATTGTCATTCGGACCGTAGCCAACGTACCTTCCTCCGCGCGCGACCTTGTGATTTTTTTGACGTAAATAGGGCGGGGACACGATCATGTCAGGCTACGATAAAAATATCGATTTTGTTGGCCTTCCATCTAATATCTTCTTTTCATTGAATTGAATGTAAAAAAATGTTTCAAAAGGGAAATTATAATGTATGGTAAAAAGTAACACCTTCAGGGTGGTCACTAAGAGCGATTTACATAAACATTCTTACCGTAAACTACTATACCTAAAAGTACTTTACAGTTTTCACAGTCACGAATCTAAATGTGTATCTGGCGTTGACATTTCGTTAAATGGCAAATTAATATTATTATGGGAATAAAAAAAAAGAGAGTATCCTCAATAAAATGAAGAAGAGAAAGACATGTTTCGTATTATAACCACGATAGATTTTCATTCATCGATCATATAAAATGTTTGAGATTGGTATTGTTGATAGTGCAATTGTATAACATATTCTGTCGTGTAATCTACATGTAAACCCTCTCTTGTCGTGCGCGTATGTACCTACTTTAAATAAAATTAACTATATCGATATCGAAAATGTTGGAACAACAGCCACACTAGCTTCAAAACGTTCCATTACACGTAGGTTTTTGTCATGCTTATGTTTTTCCTCGAGTAAATTAAACTGAAACGAGTAAGATAGGGACAGTTTTTAATCGACTTCAAAAAAAGAAGGTTCTCAGCAAGTTAACCTGTGTGTATGTATGTAACAAACGACGTGGGGTACATTAATGGATAATAAGGATATACACCATATTGTTTCTTATACATATATCGTAGGAATTTGTTCTGAATCTTCTCAAAGCATTGTTATGTATTTAGTTTCATGTGGAGTCCATATAATAGAGCCACTCTCCAATTGACTTCTAACCAAAGCGTTATATAAAGACCTGATTGCTGCAAAGTTCTGGAAATCCTTAGATTGCCTTATAATAAATCCCAGGTTCCTAAAAGCTTTTTTACCCGACTGCCAAAGAAGGAGGGTAATGTTTTTCGAGTGTATGTAAGTATGTATGTATGTCTGTTCCTTTGTGACCTCCTGTAGCCTAAACGGCTTGATGGATTTTGATGTATGAGGTATCGTTAGATTTGTCTTGATTACGGGAGTGTCATAGGATACATTTTATTTTAGTGTGCAGTCGGGTATTTTGTTTTTTTAATAATTAGAGTTATTACATATCCCCGTAATGTGGTCGCTAAATGTCAAATCTTTTGTCACACGAAGTCCCAGATCACGGACCGAGGTAACCCTGTTTAGAGTGACTCCATCTATCTTGTAGTCAAACTCTTGAGGACTTTGGGCGCGTGTGCAAGACATCAAAACACATTAATCTACGTTAAAGTGTAGCTTGTTATCGTGACTCCATTTTACTAATTTTTCTATATCGCCCTGTAATCGAGTGCAGTCATCCAACTCATTAACCGTCATACATAATTTAAGATCGTCCGTAAATAGCAGACATCTTGAATGCTGTACAACTCCAGGTAAGTCATTTATCATAATCAGGAACTGTAAAGATCCTAAGTTGCTCCCTTGACTCACACCTGAAGGCGTTTCGTACTCCTCTGAAGTGAATGCACCATATTCCACGTATTGCCTCCGTTTGGCTAGATAACTAGAAAAGAAACCAAGCAATGCTGGAGTAAAGCCGGTAGCAGCTAGTTTCGTCAACAAGATGTCATTATTGACAGTATCAAACGCCTTTCTGAAGTCCAAATAAGCTATATCCACTTGTCCACCAATTCTAGCATCTAGTGCAGTTGTCACGTTGTTTGTTACGGGGATGGTCGGTTACTACTCCTTGGAGGTCAGAAGGAATTTAGCTCTCGTTACCTATGTTTATAAAGTGTTTTCAGGAAAACTTAGTAACCCACAAATATTAGAACAGATTGGATTGGTAGTGCCGAGTATGAGATTAAGACGAGAGCCGCGTACTGAGGTTTTTGCTTTGCCAAAATGTAGGACGAATCTTCTCAAGCACGCTCCACTCACTACTGCACTTCGAATACTGAACGAGGTTTCTAAAGATGTTGACTTATTTCATTGCTCAATGTCAGAATTCGCAGAAGTAGCTTTAAAGCACCTAAGTACCTAATTATTATTATTATTATTTAATGACTGTTTACATTTGATAATTGTTATTATTTAAATTATTTAATACTAATGATTATTTTGTATTATTTATAAGTTATGACATAATGAATTTGGGGTTGCATGCAATTTATTTTATTTTATGATAGTATTATTATTCCATTCCATTGCCGATTTGGGTGTATACCTGTTATGACAATGTTTGTAGATTTTTAGTGAAATAAATGAAAAAAAATGAAATGTTTGTCCGCGATTATCTCATGTTTGGCTGAACTGATTTTGATGCAGTTTTCAAAAGTGTTAGTTACCTACCTACATTTAGGAGGTTTTAGTATTTTAACCGACTTCAAAAAAGGAGGTTCTCAGTTTGACCCGTATGTATGTAAAATAAATAATCAAAAATAATAATGATTCGCTTAAACGTGTACAAAGCTAACACTTTGTTTCATTAACCGACTTCAAAAAAGGTTATAATTTGCACAAAAAATTGAAGAATAAAAAATAAAATAAAAAGAATCGAACCAACTAAAAAAAGCGAAAAATAAATACAACATCTTTTGATGTGCTATGTTCCTACTGAGCTGTTTGAAGTCGGTGCGTGCCAAGAAAATTAAGTTTGATAGCCGCCTTTGAACCGACTTCAAACAGCTCAGTAGGTACTTAGTACTATATATTACCTACAGGGACAACGGCGCATCATGCTATCCAAAACTATCAAATTTCTTCAATCGATTTTCAATTTTATCGCCATGCATTAGAGTTTATTATCCATTGGGGAAATTTGATGTGCTGTTGACTGTAGGTACATCAGATGTTGTATTTGTTTTTCGCTTTTTAAGTTGGTAAACATTTTTTTAAAGTTTTTACTAAAGTAATAATAATAACTGTCATCGAGCACCTAGATGTAAACTCAATGCTTCGCTCTTGACCACAATGTAGCACAGGTACCTATGGCGAAGATGTGGTGACAGATGTATTAAGTAAGCTCACCCAGAAGATCCCTATTCATTCGAACATTAAAGTGATTCGGGTTACATGAGCCCGATAATACATACGCTGCCAAAAAAATATATTCCTAATACTGCCTCTACCTACACATCAATCAGCAGATTCATCGGCCGACGCATCTGCGAAGCTCCGATGCATCAGCAGATGGATCACCGCGAAGCGTCCACACGTCTGGATGCGTCTGTAGGTCGATCAGTCTGTGTAAATCCTCGACAGTCGACAGACGCAACACGTACGAAATGGACGTTGAGACCGTTTTCAGCTTGATAAAATTCAAAAAATTTGAAAGTTTCATCTGAGTCCATAGCCGCAATAACAAAACAACGACAGTACACTCAAGAGCACGTCAAGCTTGACACTTTGGACTTTGGACCGCGGCCCTGCATTGTATGCAGCTCAGCTTAAACGTGAAGTGTAAAGCGTGACCTGCTCTTGACTGTACGAGATCGAACATAAAAAATACACGTGTACACTACCTCGCGGCTCATTCGCAACTGATGCGTCGCGTTGTCGGCAGACGTGTGGACAGACACCGGAAACGCGCGCCGAATCCCTTTGATTCGTGTCACAAAAACCGACAAACGACGGATAAGTGACAGACGCGTCTGCAGACGTCAAATACCTCAGATTAATGAAATCCATATCTGAGTCAAATACCTACCACGGACGATCAAATAACCCCCTCACACATCGGCCGATGCATAGGCAGATCGCATCTGCCGATGCATATGCTGATGTGTAGAGGCAGCATAGCGGTGCGCAATATAAATAAAAGATGAAGAGAAGCGCGTAGTTCGGATTCAAGGAATCTCTACAAAGTAAAAGTACCCTGCGGTGCGTCTGAACTCTGAACGTCTGCTAGAAGATAAGGACAATCGGAATAAACAGCTCATGAGCACATTCTCCGAAGTACATCTTGAAAAAATCACATAGGCAAGCCACTTACTTTGCCTCAATGAGCTAAGCTTTGGAATTTGTTTTTTACTAGTCTCCTGGCTCAGATGGAGTTGCAGGAAAAATTACTTACGGCGAGGCTTGGAGCATTCGACCTAACATACGCACGTGAGATATTTTTTTCATGTTGAGGTCTGTCTAACTGTTCCGTACTGACGTTATGCGAACGAGAGGTCGGATCGAAATACAAATATTGAGAAATTATGTCACGTGTCTATGCTAGCACTTCGCATATACGAGCATCTCACGATTATTTTCTCGTATGTAATTATCTCGTCCCACCCTCTTGTTCCTATAGCATAGCGTCAGAACGGAACAGCCAGAAAGACGTCGATTTGACAAAATGAGACGCGTCTATGTTAGCTAAATGGGCGTTTTAAAAAGAGAGAGATGATACAAGTTACGTTTTAATTATTTGTTTTTAATTGATAAGTAAGGTAAATTACAGAATTTTTTCTTGGATTCTGTAAACATATTATAATATGCAGTAAGCTGCCTATTTAAAAATTTGGAAATCATAAATCAAAAAAATATAATCTAAGTATACATCTGTAACAACAGCTCGAGCATGATGCGCGACAAACTCGCGCGGCACGCCACTCGGCTGACGGTGAAACTTCACTTTGATTGCGCGAGGGCCCTCACAAAGGCTTGCGCGCCCTCTGGCGTTGTCAATGTTTACATTTTGAAATAAGATCGCGGCGCATCCCGCGCGCGAGCACATCTTGCTCTAGCTGCTGATGTGCTGCTGTGTGTACAACCCTTTATCTGGGGCGATCGCTGATTTGGGGGTGTCATTCGTGTCAACAGAAAACTCAGTTACTGACGTCTTCGGTTTGGGAGTCATGACACCTTCCCTGGGACCGCCCCTGTCATTTATGTGGCTAGAAAACCACCATCAATGGGTAGTTCAACTCCATTGATCATGCTAGCACGATCGCTTAGCATGAATATTACTGCGTTTACCACCTCCTCCACTTCACCGAACCTGAAAATAAATAAAATAGGCACCTATCATATAAATAAATAACCCAAAATTTGTCATTTCATAGCAAGTTTGAACTGAGGTCCGTAATAAGTTTGAATATCCCATTCCATGATATCATACGAGATTGCCATTTTGTTATGGCTAAGGTAGTTGTTGACGCATTTGGATACTCCTAGCAAATTAATAAGTACCTACTTACTTATAATCTAACGTGTTTACATTTGAATTAAACGACACCCATTATATAAATAAATATTAACCTCTGACCATACAACTGACGCATCTAGATATGGATGTTAATAATATACGTTTCGCGGTAGTATAAATAAAATGATGTTTAAAACTTCCACTGTTCAGGTGCTTCCTATGATGGGTCACGCAACTGCCACGGCTTCGAATGACCCGTGCTGAATGTCACTTAGACATTAATTGTGACCATGTCAGATCATTTGTATTGAACGTGTTAAATTACACACCTTCTCAGAGGTATCTTAGATGCCATTTCGTTGGCTTCCACAGGATCGGACCAGCCAGCTTGACCCATCCTTGTCATGATGACTGTTGGGTTGACAGCGTTGACCCTAATGCCATGAGGTCCCAACTCTAACGCCATAGAACGCGTCATGGCGTCTACGGCTGCTTTTGAAGCACTGTAAATAGTACGCCTTACCAGTGCAGCCTGTTAAAAGGGAGTTTATTATTATAAACATTGTGTTAAGAGTTTGATATCAAAATGCCAATCCAGTTTAGAAATTGGTCGCGAAAGAAATTCGTAAATATTTTTCGAATTATAAGGAGACTTTAGCTTTTCGACCGGGACTGCGGACTTCAGAATTAGGGAAAAGTACCTATGTAAAGAAACGTCTCTCAACAAAATCAGAATATCATCAATTCATCATACAATACCGTCATTGACAACACCATATATTTATTCTAAGGTCTAAGCTATATTTACTGCAAAGTTTCATTAATATTTTCCAATTAATTTTTGCGTGAAGGATAACCAATGTCCATTCATTCATTCATCCTCACGCATTTATAATAAGTATAAGTAGGATTATCTTACCTTAGACGCTTGGGAAGATATATTAACGATCGCTCCTCGAGTTTTATTTTCAACCATTTTCCTAGCCACTACTTGACTTATATTCAGTAGAGCTTTCACATTAACGTCAAAAGTTCTGAAAAATAAATTTAAGTTAAAGGTAGCGATAACAATAAAATAATGAATTTGTAATACAGACATTTTAGGAAAATATATTTTATTAAACTTACTTATCAAAGTGAGAAGGAGTACAATCTAAGAAATTTTCGCCATAGGAATAGGCAGCATTGTTGACCAAGGCATCAAAATGTCCGAGGTTATCCACAACTTGTCTAGTCTTCTCCCAGTTAGCGATATCCACATCAACAATGTCTATAGAGGGGTATTCACTTTGTAGAGATTCCAAATGAGATCGGGTCCTGGAAAGGGCGACAACATTTGCTCCGGTCCGCCATAACTCGATAGCAATACCACGGCCAATCCCTGAAATGTATTAAAATTTGGTAATGCTACCTGAGTACGTCTTGGCCATAAACATTGTTTTTTGCAATTTTACAATCGCTAATGGTACCTATAATACGTTTTATACGGGCCTATTGTATTTCAAACTAGCCTTTTAATAACTAGCCTTCCGTCTGGGACTTCGTTCCCATGAGAATTCGGGAAAATTATGTAGCCTATTTTACGCAGGGATAATGTAGCATTCTAATGGTGAAAGAATTTATGAAATCGGTCTAGTAGTTTTTGAGTTTATTCGTTACAAACGTACTAAAATACAAATCTTTCCTCTTTATAATATTAAGTAGATACTCTAATGCTTAATACTACAGTTACATAATGCTTAATTATTTGATTCCTCAGGGAATAAGTTGTTCGCTCTCACGGCCAGATTTATTTTATACTTTTAAATTACGCTAATAGCGATGGGTTACAGTAAATTATCTCAAAAGAAGGAACAGTTTTGTAATAAGACTAATAAGCATTAATTTTATCAAAAATAAACAAAAGAATATCGAAAAACAATACTTACCTTGTCCCGCGCCCGTAACTAAAACTCGCTTCCCTTTGAATGATATCTCCATTCCGATGTAGACTTTAGTAAAGAATAAATTATACAAAGATAAACCTATGTTTGTCAAATTAACTTAAAAATAACTTAATCATCGTCAAAGAGGACGCAATACTGTCGGCATAACGTACACACGGCTATGTTTACGTTGATGTCGCCCTATCTTGCTTTCGTAGTGTAAATAGGTAATCTAACACGCTGCTGTCTGTATCTATGTACATGTAAGCCGCATTATCATCGAATTAATTAAGTATGTTTGTAATTTTTTGGTTTGTTTGTTTTAAACTTATGCAAAATAAAAAAAATGCTATTTGGGTAGGTACCTTAAATTAGCTGGCTATATACTTTAGTTTAGAGGGTGATTCTCCTCATGATACTGAACACTTTACCTCGAGGAAATGAACGTCTCGACTTTTTTGTCGGACGCGCGAGTTTGTGCTTGTTTCTTGAGCTACGCATGGCCCGCGACAAACTTGCGTATCACGCCACTCAGATGACTATCGATGGGTATCCAGCCAGCCATTGCATTGTCCTCAGAAGTACGCAAGACGCTGAAGTGGTGTAGCACGCAATAGAATAGAATAGCATTTATTTCCATCAATACAAGTACAAAAAGGTGTTACAATAATATATAAGTCAATGTATCCAGCCTGCTTGCTGGCGTGAAAATATTTGGTCTTACGTAAAATATATTAAATGTCAAAAATTTACTTAAATTTAATTTTTACAGACTGTAGAAACATCTTTCATCCAACCAAACTGTCAATGCCTTTCGGAATTTAGTAATTGGCAGACATTTAATATAATCGGGTACTTTATTATATAGGACTATGCACATATTTAAAGCGTTTTTCTTGTAAATAAAAGTACGGCTAGGGGGTTGGTATAGCAGGTTAACGTACTAAAAAATAATAATAAAAAAACATTTATTTTCAGGCAACTAGGCCCATAGATAAATACCTTACAGACTAACATACATATAAAACATAATTTAACAAAATTAAAACTTAATTAAAACTATTTCCCGGGTGTTTTTCCGGGGGTGTCTATGACCGGGAATGCTCTCCTTCATGACTGTCTCCAGCATGAACGTCGGGAACCGCACCACAAATGCTTTGAAAATAGCATGGTGATGCGATTCCAACGGTTTCACTCTCTGGAGACCTAAGGGAACTTTTGTCTTCTGCCGTATGTACTCGACGACGTCTTGCACCTCAGTGCTGTAGTGCAGTCGCGACAAGTACATAGGCGTGCTCGGAGCTTCAGCCCGCAGACTCACTTCCGGGACCGGCGCTGCTGTTCCGCAGCGATTCTTGTTAGCCGATCGCTTGCGCTTCTTCTGCACCTTGACGAAGCCATCTTCGTCACGGTGTCCCACTCTTGGAGGAGGTTCGGTCACAGCAACTGGTGTTTTGCTGGCGGTGACGACTTTAGCGAACGTCTTGGACGCTCGCATGGTGGTAGCGACAGGCACCGGCGTTGTGGGCTGCAGCGGGGTACTGTGATCTGACTCGTCTTGTAGAGACTTCGGAGACTAAATTAAAATAATGCGGATATTGTTTAGTAAAGCAGCAGGCGTCTCTTATGTATAGGCATGGCAGAGGCAGGATTTTTGAATAGAGGTTTGCAACTGTCCAGGTACCACGCGTTACACACTGCTCGTATACACTTTTTCTGTGTTCGAAAGGCGCAATTGAAGTCTACTGAATTTCCCCACAATATCAAACCGTAATTTAATACCGAGGAAACGTAGCCGTGATAGGCAGATAACGCCGCTTCTATTGATACGGTTTGTCTAAGTCGTTTTAAAGCAAACACGTAAAGATCCAGTTTTTTACAAATTTGATTCACGTGTCCCTTCCAGTTCAGATTTTGGTCAATTATTAAGCCTAGAAAATGTATTATTTCTACATCTTCTATTTGTATGTCATTATAATTAACTTTAAGCGGTATAATAGTAGAGTAGTACGATTTGAATGTCATAATATTTGTCTTTTTAATATTAATTATTTCATTATGATTATGCCAGTCAATAATGTCAATACAGATTTATTTGTGATACGCTCATAATTATCTTTATTTTTACATTTTATTAAGATTGTCGTGTCATCAGAAAATAGTATTGGGGACACGTTGGGCACTGCGTCAGGTAAGTCGTTAATGTAGAGGAGAAATAGCAAAGGCGCTAGACTAAGAAACCTACTTATACTTTTTTACAAGATTAGTTATGCTTACAGCTCGATGGATAACCCCGACTTACAGTAGGTCGTCGTTCGGTATAAATATACGACTTGAAGGTACTCTGTTAGGAAATTTATTATATTCTATAATTAAGAATATTTCTTCAGCTACCACGTTTTCTAAAAACGATAACGCTACTGAAACTAATCAATTAAAGACTACAGCAACCAATCAATTCCAGCTTCATACTATGCACAGAACATAATGCCTTTGCCAAGATCGTCACTCTTAATCATTTTAACTCTCACAATAATCAATTTTAGCTTAGGAATAAATTTTAATAGTTACATGGGAGAAAAATTTCCGAAAAACTACTTGGAACCTGAAGATTATAGGCCAACAAAAAAGGATTTGAAACTTTATTTATCCACTATGAGTACAACCATGGATTATTTCCTATCACAGCCGAATCAGTCGGATGTCAACAGAGCTATGAGCTTATTTCTAGCTCGAGGTAAGTTGATAATTTTTTTTTCACGCTTCTGTAGTCGACAGCACAACAAATTGACACATTAAAGTACCATTAGTCTACTTTTGACCGGTAATAAGTATTTGTACCTACTAGTGAAAACTATTTAGTTGAGATGAAAAAAAATATATGTCGGCCCAAAGTAACGTGACATCTTTCACCAAAGATAAAAAATGCATCAAAGACCTTTCAGGGCTTGTTTTACAGTATAGCTTTCTACATTCTCTTCAACATCTTTCCCCTGAGCCAAATCGTGGTCAAGAGAGAACTCATTCATACATAATATAAAAGTATCTTGTTTAAAAAATAAATAAAAGTTGGTCGAGTTTAGAATAAAATGTAGAGAGGTTAATGGAGTATTATTGCCCTAAGTAAAAACCTCTTCCAAAGGAAGCCTATGCTCTAGGTGGGAACGAATATGGGCTGAAGATGATGAAGAATCTAACGATGATTAGCAAATAGCTAAACAATGACAAGAATTTGAGTACTTACATATTTATTATATTCTAGGAATTTTAAAGAAGACCTTACAGGAAAATGGCAACAAGCTTTCAAAGAAGCAGTACAGTTTGGTGAACATTCTGATGCAGTGTATGGACATAATCGTCTCGCATTTCATCTATAGCTGTAGAGACAATAGCCATAGCGATATCAGTTACAAAGGTATATGTCTTCTTAGTATTACTGTAGATTAGCTATATATGACGATGATTATTTACTTCAGTTTGTGTTTTGTCCTTCAAAAACGGCAAATATTGCCATATAACTTAAAGAAATTGTATGTAATGTACAAATACCACTTTAAATGAAAGAAGATAAACAAAAAAAAACAGCGCCTGCATATATGTGTAACAGATAACGAAAAAAAAAATTTATGTTCATATTTAATTATGGAAGAGCAGGTATCCATTCTGAAATTGGTAATTAAATATGTACTTGCCTACTTGTTGGTAAACTCTTTAGACTAAACGTAGTGTACATTTTAACTTATTAATTATTAAAAGCTTTTGAGATTCCACTGCCTGAAAATAACATCAACTAGTAACTTGAAGTTCATAAAGTTTAATAGTAGAAAACTTCATACAAAAGACATCAACGCGCTACTAATTCAACCACCATGTGAAAGTTAAATTAAAACTTTTAATTTGAAATACGTTTTTATACTATGGAGAAAATTATATATGTTATTAATTTTAAATTATTTTATTCAGTGGCACAACTTATAAGAAGTGAAGACTTATACACGCGATCTATTGAAGACTTTCATAATAAAAATAACCTAATAAAATGGATTTTAAGCAATGCGACATTGAACAACTTCTTAGAACAAATGGATACGGCATCTTTACCTAGAGAAACATATGCAGAACTTGTCGCAAACAGTTCAATGGGGGATGATTATTATATCACGATCGAAAGTTCGGGTAAGATGTTCCACTAAACATACTTCTCAATACAATGTGTTGTCTGCTCAATGCAATGTAAGTGACAAAAAACTGTTTTTTGTCACTTTTGCATGAGTCGGTGCGAAGGTGGCCTGTTAAATTTAATTTTCTTGGCACCGACTTCAAACAGCTTATATTGTATTTACTTTTTGCTTTTTTGAAGTTGGTTCTATTTTTTTTTAAAGTTTTTATTTTTCCATTTTTAGTGCAAATTATGACTTCTTCATTTTTTGAAGTCGGTTAATAAAACGAAGTGTTAGCTTTGAAAAGTTTAAACAAATTTTTGATTTTTATTTTATATACATACAGTTTAAACTGAGAAACCCCTTTTTAAGTCGGTTTAGATACTAAAACCTTCTCCTAAATGTAACAAATACTTTTCTGAAAACCGCATCAAAATCGGTTCAGCCAAACGCGAGATAATCGCGGACAAACATACATACATACATACAAACATACATACATACAGGTCAAACTGAGAACCTCCTTTTTTTTTAAGTCGGTCAAATATATCATATTTTGTATATATTATATATTCAGGTATTTATTATCTATGTAGCAAATTGCATGTGTTTATAAATATATATTTTTATTTGTATATTATTTACTTAATATAACACACCCTAATAAATTTATTTTTTCACATTTTCTCTTGGTATACCCTTGCCCACTTCAACTGCCTCTCCCTCTCACATAGGTTAGCTGGAAGAAAACTCATTTCTTGAGTTAAGCTCGCCGTTGTACATATATGTCCTTTCTCTTCTGTAATCTGTATGTATATGTGTGTACAATAAAGAATAAAGAAAAAATATGAATATCGATTAAAAAAATAACACTATTACTATTACAAAAAAAATTGTTGTTGCTGCAAATAATTTATTTAAATTTTTCATGGTTCCTTAAATACCTGTGAAATGAAATGTAAAAATTAGCTTGTAGTAATAATAATAGAGTAATTGGTTATGCTGAGTAACCAATTGTAAAATGATGAAAATATGGTGAAATTTTAGTTTTTTGTCTTGAAGCTCGATATCATTTTTTTCGCTCCCTATGTTAACTGAACTGACTATAAACTAAGTAAAAGTGACAAAATATTGCAGTCCGGAATTTCAGTTTTATGAGGTCTCCTGTATTTGGTGCTATTTTATCACATCTCTAATTATTTCAGTATGTAGCCTACCTACTTCTACTCCGTTGCCCATATTAGCGTTTTGCAATCACAATTAAGGATAGTTATTTTTTCTTGTAAAAGACAGATGCTTGTCCCATGTGATTCACAACTTGGAGCCCGCTGTGGGTAATACGAAGCTGCGACCATGTAATAGAGATGCCTTTTGTCAAAAACACATCCATGGTACTCCTGCCGTTGCATACAGTCTTAGCCACAAGTAAGTACCTAATAATAAAGAAGTGAAAAACACATGATACCTGCCAACCAATCCCGATTTTAGGCCAAACTGAGGTAGTCAGGCCTTAGAGTAGGCTATTTCTTATAGAAAAACCACTTCAAAGTATGAAATCAGTTTCAAACCCGGCAATCTGTAAAATTTAACTTAAAAAAAAAACTGTTATCCAAAATAAAACAATATTACATATTATATATTATTGTGTCCTACTTAATTAACTAAAAGTAATATTGTTTACAATACATATTTAAGTTTACGATGAATAATTCGTAAGTTAAAATTTGTAGTATGGAATACCTTATTTTGACATTTGCCAATAATCACCCATAAGTCAGATAGCCACCTTTGCTTCTATACGACTCAATTATAACCTACATTGTTGCTATAATGTATTGTTGGCAATGAATAAATTATTTTCTTTCTTTCTTCCTATTTCTGTAAAGCTCAAACACAATTTATCGTAGGCCAAACTATTCTATTTGGTCTGGCCTAAAACCAGTTTGGCTGTATATTGGCATAAACTTTAAATATTTAACCGATCACTTATTTTATCTTTAGCTGGCGGATTTGTCAGTTGTTTTAATTTTTCTCTATATTTGATGCTCCAAAAAAACAAAACATGAGTGCCTATGATAAGTAATTTTGTAAGAAGTCCGTATTTGTAATTTTTTCACAGCAATAATTTCTTTGACAACGTCGTGAAGTCACTTGTGAAAGTCTATAATAATTATTATTTTTTCTTAATTTTAGATTCTTTAATTTATTGCTCTATCGGAGTTTACGTCACTGCTATTGGGAGAGTGCAGACGATGACGCTCGCTATATGGAGGCTCTATGTGCCTTTATGTATCGGGAAGCTGTCTACCTAGCGCGGAGGGGTTTCTTCGCCAGGGACATTTTTTTAGAACACGGTAATAATGTAGTTTATAAAAAAAACTATATTTTAATTATAATTGCGGATCGTATCCTAACATTGTTACATCTTATACTTGTACAGTGAGTAATTTTTTTCTCGGAAATAGCTCTAACGATTTTTCTGAAGTTGACCGGTTGGCAGTTTTCGATCAAAACAAGATTTTTAATTTTTAATTTCCAAAAAAATATATTTTCATCCAATTTCAGGAAAAATAAAATAATTAATTAAGCAAGTCGCTTCAGCTGAGTCACTTAAGTACTGTCATAATTAAAATTGTCTACGTGGTAAGAAATCAACTGTCACTCAGGTACACACGGCAGCACAACAGGCTACACATTTTGTGGATAGTGTAAATGTGTAACCTAACGTGCTGCTGTCTGTACTATGCCTTAGTTAAAACTGCTTACATGGTAAGAAAGAGAGTAAGAAGATTAAAAATACCTAATCTCCGGCATTGAACTGATATAGGACGCAGATTGATAATGGTTAATCGTTTTGTCTTAATTTACAGTTGGACTATGTGCTCAAATGGGCTATCAAGAGTTCTACCGTCGCCACTGGTTCCGAAAAGTCGTCAGTTGGATAGATGAGGACGGTTGTTTAAAGGAAAACCGTAACTTCGAAATATACTTGAACAACGTGTACATTGAAAAATACAAAGAAGATAAGGCAACAGTCAAGAAGTTAAGAAAGCAAATCAGGTTAAGTTCGATACAGGACTGCCAAGACCACCCGATGGGACTCTCAGTTTTGGTTTTGGCTAACGCTGTCAGGCATGCGGCGCATTTTTTACCCAAAGTTTTTGTATTATAGATATTTCAGGGATATTGTCAAATCCGTGGTATTAGTGAACTTATAATTACTTGTGATATTGTTGCCTGCATTTCTTATACTTGGATGGACTTTGTAATTATATCCTAACCTAAACAAACTTAAAGTAACCTACGTAACATGACCTAACTCAACGGAGGTGATTTACAAAGTTTTGTGAAATTATAATATCACGGATAGGACAATATCCCTGCGTCATAGATAGATTTTATTAGACACAGTATTCGTCCATTCTAATTTGTTTTTTTTACCCTGTCTTAAAAGGGGTCAGGACCTACCCGCCCCTTTAAACTCGCCACTTATAACAAATGCATATGATTTGCCTCTTAAAGTAGTACCCATTCAACCCTTATTCCTATTATTACAATTTCAAAAAAATAACTTCCATTATTTTGATTTTTTTTAAGGTGCCCACTCGATCCTTGTCATGTCTTTAATTATAAGACACGTACAGTCTGGCACAAAAGTGAAATATTATTTTTGCCAACCCCGATAATACAAGCATAATAATTGACTACAGTTCATACGAGTACACGCAATTAATTGCACATTTAATTACCAATTCATAAAACAAAAAAATTATACCCTCACTAAAGTCACTAAAGATTGACCTTCAATATGCCAGGTAGTAAAATCAAGTTCAAGGGATAAACTGAAGATAAAAGACAATAGTATTAGTCACATATTTAAGAGTGGTGATTGGTCGTAGATATTTTTACCTGATATTCGTTAAATTGTTATTGTAAATTGACATAGGGATAGAGAGGAAACCATGCCTTAACGGCTATTTATGAAGAAGAAACCAAAGCATATAAGAACAAAGGTCTGGATTTGGTTGCGCCTGTGCCACTTTACGAAAATATTAAACAGACCTTTAAAACGCGAGGAAAAGGGCAAATGGAGCAGAGCGTTTAGTGTTCTCAAGACCCGAGCAAGTCAATGTACCTGAAAAATAAAAAAAGTTTTTAATCTGCGACAATCAAGACGTCTTTATTTTTATAGAACTAAAACTCATTTCCTCCTGACTGTATTAAGAATAATAATGAAATAAGGGGCGAATTGCATGTACTATCACCGCAAGTGGCGAGTGGGCACTGCATTTTTTTCAAGGGTTGAGTTCTAAGGGGTGAGTGGGTCCCAACTCCTTAAAAGTGTTTGGCCTGAGTTAACTAGATTTAGAAGGACAAAAACATATAAAAAATCAGCAGATAAGTAGGTAAATGTAGTCGGTTACGACTGAACAACATCGTTTTTTTGTATTGCTGCGTTTAGTTTACATTGATTTCTACAGGGCTTTAGGTATCTCTCTTTCAACCTCTCGGGTGGTTAATCAGTCAATGAAACTGAACAACTTTCGCAAGGAACATAGGTCAAACTACGAAAAAAAAAATTGAGTTCCCATACAAACTTCATACAACTGCATTATGTATGGGAGATCAATTTTTTTTTCATATTTTGACCTATGTTCCAGTGTCATGGACTGATTAACCACCCGAGAGGTTGAAAGAGAGATACCTAAAGCCTTGTATACATTAACCTCCAGTGAAAATTCCTTTGTACAGAAGTACATATGTATGATGAGTTTGATAATGATCGTGATCCAGTCTTTCAAAAACCTCGTTGAAAAAAATCTCATCGCCACGGCATCGGAATTGGTTAGTACTTACTAACCATGTTAATTGAAACCTAAAAAAACCTTGTTTTTCATTTGCACGTAATTGAACACTTTCTTATAAGCTACTACAATAAACGTTAACGGTTAGTTTTAGTAATATAGCCGAATAGAATAGGTACTTCGAGATAATGTTGCAGAAAAAGTTTTTTCATAGTCGGCCAATGAATCTGTTTATAACGACAAAGTTGTTATTATCGTTTATATTATTTAAAATAATCGTGTGTTCTAATTACAATGGAATAATGTTTCCAAGTGTTTATTTGAAAACTGAAGAAGTTTCTACTGAAGAAGACTTAGTCAATTATTTGGACCGTCTACAGAGATTAATGAATGTTTTGTTGGTTCGACCAAATTTTACTGACACAAACGATGCATTTGGGTCATATTTCTGCTCAGGTAAGCCCAAGTACTTAGTATTTTGACATGAATAAATCTTTAAAGTTTCCATACTGGGAAACAATTTAAAAAAAAATGATGATACTGTTTTGAGTTGCGGCTAAATATCTACCATGTGTACATCAGCACATCATCACATCAGGCCAGCACATCAGGTTACTCCATTTTTATTGCAAAACCATCCTTATCGCAACAGCACAGAGTGCACGCGTGCAGTTTACGGCGAGTGGGGACTGTGACGTATCGCGAGTATTTACGTGAAGCACACGGCTATATTTTTATTTACTTACGGGTAGCTGCATAGTTCAACTAGGTGCTCTTGGTCTGACAAGAATTATTTTGTCTAATAATTGGTGGTATTGTGGATTTTTTACTTGACTGACTGACCGTATCTTAATGTTGACTGTGAAAATGGAAAGGTACCAAGTCAGGGGCCATTAAGTGGTATGAAAACTCTGACACCGGAGTTAGCCAAGTTCGCCACACACTTGACTATACCTATACGATAGAAGAAGAGATGTATTCTAACTTTAAATACCATATTTTGCTCCTGTAAAAATATTTATTGTACAATAAAGGATTTACATACATATATACAAGAACCATGGGATAGTCGTTAAGGTTCGGAATGATAGTGATGCATGTTGTAAAGCGCTCTTATGACTACTCCGTGAGTTGTACCTTTTATAAAACACAGTGTACTAGCGGTTAAGATATTATTATATTCTTATGACTAAATACTTGTTTAATAACTAAATGCTTTAGTAAGTACATACTATAAGCAATAATAATTCTGAGTTTGATAGTAAAAAATATCATGTTAAAACAGTTAAGAATAGCCATCAAAGTTAAGGCTGGTAGGATAGGTTAAACATTCTTGATAGGATTGTTTTTCTCTTTTCTGAGATCTTGTTAATATACTTTTTTCAAAAATCATCATAAATAGGTATCTACTTGATCAAGTAGACCTACTTATGATGATTAAAAAAAAAATATTAACAAGATTTATCTTAGCTACTGCGCGGGGGTTACATTTTGTATATTATTATAACAAGGGAACCTAACTCATCCCATCCCTAGCGATTTACGTTTAGATCATACAAATTCTTCTTCCGATTTGGTTCAAATTTAGGTTTGTTAACATTACACACAGATCCATACTATTACAGCCCGTTTTTAAATATTTATTAACCAAATTCTTTTAATTGTTATGTTACAGCGATTCTCAAGAGAACGCTACAGGACTACGGGACTAAACTTCAAAAATATAGTCACGAAATAAAAAAAATAGTTAAGGGTGGCGACGATGTCATTTCTTATTATGCCTACTTTGTAAAACACGGTTCATATATTACTTTCAGACCGGCTAATTTTAACGGTAAGAAAAGTTTTTTTATGACCTAAAAACAAAGATCGAAATCTTTAGATATGTATGCTGCTCTGACACCGAAAAACTATAGGCGTCTATTCTACTGCAATGGCGGTAGAATGACAATGAGTGACCATTTTATCCGTTCAGTTAGTTTAGATAACTAACGTCATACAGTTGATGTCAGCTATATATATACATACAACTCATTTATTTCAGACATAATCCATATAAAATTAATATACATATAATAAAATGAAATTAAAATACAAGACTCGAATAATAAACATAACATACTGACGGTGGCGCGGCGCTACCGCTTGTTGAATGTTAAGCCACAGAATAAATAATAGTACTAACGGTTAAGCTGCTAGTCCGGTAAATTATGAAGAAAGGCAATAGCATATTATAGATCTGATATTATTATTTACAAGATAAACTTAATTTTTCAGTTTCCGAGACTTTAAGAGACCCTACAGGCCTGGTTTATTCTTTGGGCAGTTTTAGGAGAAATTCCCTTGAAAAAATTATAAACGACGATGAACTATTAACATTAAACGATTTTATTCAAGGCATGGATGAATTGAATCTTTCTAAAGAAAAATACGCTGAGCTTTCTGTTTTAGCCCATATGAGCAAAGGCTATGGAATTCATATTGATAAATCAGGTACCTTCTTTACACTAAAAACAAAAATGATGTATTAAATTATTACTACACTTACATTATTATTAAATAAATTAATTATTTTATTTGAAGTATTTCAGTAAAGACTTTCTTTACAAAGAATACTTATAAACCAAAACGTCATATAAAGTTAGATGAAGTTTTGGTTTGTAGTTATCTGCTAATAGACATTATTGAGATTGAAGTCGGTGCTTCATTCATACGTTTTTAACGTGGAAAATTATTAAGACTAGCTTTTCGCCATAACTATAACTTATGGTTATGTGCTCGATGTTTTTCGCCCGTAGCCAACAAATTAATTTTAAAAGAGATAACATAATCAAAATAGTATTCTACTAACAACGTTTATTTATCATATGGCATAAACGACGTTTTTTTTTAAATCTGAGTTTTACATCAACAGATGATTGTTTGAATGCTTTAATTGAAAATATGGATCCGTATGACTACTCCATAATGCGTCCTTGCAAACACATCGCCCGCTGCTGGGAAGGTGTGTACAAAACACCATCTGTGGCCTACAGCCTTAGTCACAGGTACTTTACACAACCTAAGCTACATCAGACTTCACCTATATAGTTAATTTTCAATCCTTCATAAATCTTCACATCGAATTATTCTGTGCCACCCGCATCAAGCAGCTTCCCGCCTTCTTCTAGGTGAGATTGCTACATCATCATCCATCTAGTCCTTAAAAAAAAGGTAGTCGGTCCATCCTACATGTTGGGTGGCCTTCCGATGTCGTGGTTTCCAGTACGCAGTCGCCACTCTAGGACTTTTTTGCCCCAACGGCTGTCGGTCGTTTTACCAGACACGATCGGATCCCTCAATCCACTAATTTTAAGCGTGACTGTGTGAATCGCGATAAGATTTAAATTAGACACGATACCGGTATGTTCTCATTATAATAATTATATTGAGTGTTACAATACTCCAACTGGATAAAAGGTCACGTATAAAATCAGACCTAAACGCTCTCCGCGTAGTAAAAAATAAAAAATAAGAGCTCACATCTCAAGAGAGCAGTTATTTACCGAGACTATTTTTTGCACCGACCCGATATCTAGTCGGTGTATTGTTGATCAAAGGGTTATCCGCACGAAGCACTACTAAACAGTTGCAGTATTTTTAGGATGTTGTTACATTTCATGTATTTTACGAATCGGCGATGTTACCTTCGTTCTCCGGAGCTAGACTTGGAGCATTTAGACAAGCTGTGTGCCGCCATGTACCGGGAGGCGGTGTACATCGCTCGCCGGGGGTACTTCTTCCGGGACCTCTTCATGGAACACAGTACGTACTAAAAAATATGCGTGCGGTCTATAAATTAATTCAAGATGTGAGGAACATAGGTCGAAATGCGAAAGAAACAATTTTTGCCACACTTACAACTCCGTGCGATCAGCTGAGTATGGAAAGTCGAAAATGAGTAATACATACACAGTTACTTAACAGTTAGTTATTTTAGTACTTTTGAAAAGCTTGCCTGCATAGAGGGGTATTCACAAAGGATTTTTAGGGAAGAAAAATGTTCAGCTCGAATGGGACTCGTAACCTACGAAGCTACTTTGCCTTCAAAAAGGTTTCAAGTCCCATTCACGCCAAAAAAATTTCTTTCCCTAAAAATCCTTTGCAATTAGTTATGTTTTCGCCTTTGACAAGGTAACCAACGATAATAAAACATTTGTTACATAAAAATAAACTGATCAAGTTGTCGTTTTGCGGAAGCGCGCGCGCTTGTTTACGCGCCATGCGATACAAATTCTGCACACGCGAGTGTGCATAAATCGTGCGAGGGTTTAAGCTTTCTTCTAAATACAAGAACTATTTCGTAACGTTAGTTTAAAATAGGAATGATCTTTCTTGTGGGGACTAAATTATATAAAAAATAAAAGCAGGCGGGGGATACTCATCTGATCGCATAAGTTGTGTGTGAGCCGTATGAAGGCGAAAATTTTTTTCAAATTTCAACCCTTTGGGGAAAGTTACTATTTTCGTGGGCTAATCGACATCCTTAATTTATGATAATTAAAGTCACCCAATACATTAATGCTGTTTTGCAGTTGGTCTGTGTGGTATGATGGGCTACGAAGAGTTCCACCGTCGTCAGTGGTTCCGCAAAACAGCGAGCTGGGTGAAAGACGATGGTTGCATAGAAGAGAATACCAACTTCCTGGTGAATCGCTCCAGGGTACATATGGATTTAGCTATTGATGAAGAGGACAGGGCTGAGATTTTAGCGGATTTGTACCTCAATATTAACACAAAATGCCATCGTCATCAGCAGGCCATGGCTTTGATGGTCCTTGCAAATGCAGTTAGACATACCGCTCATTATTTGTAAAAGAAACTATAATACGCGTCAGATAGGAAGTCGGAAGTGGATTACGTTTCGAATAAGTGTGTATAGTTTTCATTTGTATAGTATTCAGTATCGCTTATGTTTAATTTTATTTGGCAGGGTAATACAAGCAGTGTTATTCTACCAAATTATATGGGTATTGTGCTATAGTATTCCAAACTTACCTTTAGACAAAAACACAGACTTTGTAATTTCTAATTATTTATTAGACAAGTAAATATGGGAATAAACTGCTCAGCTCCAGGTTATTCAGATATTAAGTCAATTAAAATTAGAAAATAAGGAAAGTTGTATGATTGAGTTAAAAGGAGCAACCCTCGGAGTTTCTTGCCTATACAATACAATACAATATACTTTATTTGCACACAAAGACATACAATACAATTAACAGAACATAAAACATAGTGTACAACAAGGCGGCCTTATTGCTTGGTAGCAATTTCTTCCAGGCCTGTTATTCTCTGGGAAAGACTGCAAAGTTAAAAATGCTAATGTAAATAAACAGAATAAAAATGTATTTAAGTATATTTTAGTTTCTTTATATGTATTTATTGTAAACTCAAATGGAGTATAAAATCTGTTGAAAATGTAAAATTAGTATTAAAAATATAAATTATAATAAGACAAGGGCACGGACATCAAGTCTGTGGATGCAAAATTAAGTGAAATTAAAAAAAAAATGCTAATGTAATTCACTACGTTGACTTATTTTAAGTAACAATCTGAACATTCTATGAAATGAAGTTATTTGTTTTTATTGACAAGAAAAAAAAAATTGGCAGTAAAAAAAATGGCTTCATTTCATAGAATATTCATTGACTTTGATTAAAATAGTAAACAAGATTTGTCCCCACTATTTTGTACAGTAATAGCCACTTTTTAACCGACTTCAAAAAAGGAGGAGGTTATATGTTCGACTGTATTTAAGTATTTTTATTTTTTATTTTTTTATGTATGTTTACCGATTTCCCCGCCAATTATTTACCGATTTTCAAAATTCTTTTTTTTGTTTGAAAGAGTATTCTCCGCGCTTTTAAATAAATGAACAAAAACAAAAAAATATTACAAACCAGAACATCATCTAAATAAATGAGTGACATTTTCGTTATCTGCTAATAGGCATTGTAGTCTGCAAAAAATACTAGTTATCTACTTTGTGCGAACTTTATTTGGGATTGAAGTCGGTGACTTTTACGTTTTTTAACGTGGAAAATTATTGATTAACACTTACTTTTTATTGCCTTTCTACCTGACGCGGAGTTAAGACTGTGAATAATAGTGTAAGCTCTAAGTCAACTGTTATAATAAATTGCATTAAATGATTTGAAAGTCTTTGTTGAATTTCATTTCAGGATTCAGTCTCATTCAAAAATCGCGTGTTAATTTATCTTCCTATCTTCATTACACCCTTATAACCATTGAAACATTGTCTGGCGACCGAACCATAGCGGTATATCTTTTTTTAACCGACTTCAAAAAAAAGGAGGTTTTCATTTTGACCGGTATGCATGTATGTTTGTCCGCGATTATCTCGCGTTAGACTGAACCGATTTTGATGCGGTTTTCTGAAAAGTATTTGTTACATACTTTTCTTTAAACCGCATCAAAATCGGAGATAAAAAAATTAGGAGAAGGTTTTAGTATTTTAACCGACTTCAAAAAAGGGGGTTCTCAGTTTAAACTGTAGAATGTATGAAAAATAAAAATCAAAAATAATATTTTTCAACACATTTGCTCATAAAGTGGGTCTTATGTCATTGTTTTAAGGTTCATAATGATATGTATTATACCCAGCCCGTGAGTAATAAAAATAAAGCACTAGTACGTAATGTTTTTTTTCTAAATTTCAGCAGAGATCAGATCTTATTATATATTTAAAATTAAGTGTAAATATTAAACTATTGTAAATAAATGGCGAAATTATTTACAAGAAATTTAACAGAAAATTATTATTTTTTAAAATTTAACAGAAAATTATCATTTATATACTAAAACGTGAAAATATATAGTTAAGTTTTTTTTATTTGGCTGTATGGCATACTTGTCAATGTGAATCTCATTTTGCGAGAGAAAAAAGAAAAAAATAATCGCGCCTCTTTTCAGATGTTTTCACTTGGTTTTCACAAGCGGCATTTGTATTCATCAGATTGTTATTATTGTCAGAAATACAACACAAAAAATGTCTTCTTCAAGTGCAGAACAGGAAACATACTCGGGTACACCGCCAGAAATACTTTCCGAGGCGCAACATGCCAGTGATAGCTTGTTACCGTCAATATCAAAGGAAAGATTTTATTTCTTTCTTTTCTCGCAAATGTGTTGAAAAACGTCGTATGATACGCGTGCGAGTTTAGAGCCCTTCAGCTCGGACTCTAAACTCGCCTCTAATGTAATATCCAACTTAGCACACTTGTAGCATAATGTACTATTATAATGATTTGCTTAAACTTTTTTCAAAGCTAACACTTCTTTTATTAACCGATTTCTAAAAAGGAAGAGGTAATATTTGCACTAAAAAAGTCGTTACAACACGTAATTGATACATGTAGATTCAGATTTAATTATTTGGGTCCAAGTACAATTTTGCCATTACTATAGGGCAATGCCTAGGGTATTTGCAAGTTTTCAAAATAAAATGTAACAACTTGCCACAGTGAAAGGATGTGGTCAAATATGACTTGTATGGTTAAATAAAAAATAATAATGAAAAAATTAAACTAAATTTTTTTAACTTGTCTCAACATAGTCACGTAGCTTTATGTTGATATGTCATAGTCAGTTTGTGAGTGATGATTCAACCTCTTGTTTTTTATATAGTGGTGGGTCTCCGGTTTGAAAGTAGATCAAATGGGAAGTTGTCCTTTTGGGAAATAGTTCAAATGGGAAGTTGTCCTTTTGGGAAATAGATCAATTGGGAATTTTGTCCTTTTGGGAAATAGGAGAAATCACGCTGTTGTACAGTGGATGAAATGGCACAGTTGTCCAGATGAACCTAAAGGGATAAAAAATTGTGAAATTCCCACATCATTTGTTCAAACTAAGCATTAGATAACGTGATCTACTTAAGTCCAAAAACATAGTGGTTAAAAGACACAAATATAAACTATCCATTTATGCAACAATTGGTTAGATTAAGCCTTCAATGTTTTGTATCAAATTAAACAGCTGAATTTAGTATTTAGATAAACTTTTATTTCATATTCAGTTCGTAAAAAAAATAAGTTAATAACGAATAAATTACGTTCTATTCGATAAATTAATAAAAATCTGGTAACTTAATTCTAAACGGAAAATTCTTAACTACGTAAGAATACATTTATTTCATTAAGAACGTTAAGGCACTATATTTTGTACTTAAAACCAAGTTAAACCTATTTTAAAGTTTATATTTAGATGAGTATAGATTTATATTCAGCATATGGTCTCTCGTATTCTTTTTATATTGAGATAATATTATGAATCATGATCACCAACTTACAAAAAAATTTAATTAACTATTTAAAGTTTCAAATTTTTTTAAGGCGTTAATTTACGGGATCTTATTATGACTTCTAAAAACATACTTAGTCGTTAAAATATCAACTACCTATTGTAACAGTATTGGTAAAATTACTTGTCGCTTTGTTTATTAAATTACAATTAAAATGAACAAAGTACTTATAAAATAGTATTTAGACAAAACAGTACGAGGAGTACCTCTGAACTTCTAATTAAAGAAAACTTACTGCCGTACTCAGAGACGTCAATTAAAGTTAAGAAGTAATTAAATGTCATGCTATCCTTGTTTATATCAACAAGAGTGAAAGAGACAACATCAGAGTTTAACAGTACTTAACTTTAATTGACGTCTCTGAGTACGGCAGTTAGGTGAGTAATGAGATTTTTCAAGCAATTCCAAACAGGAGGGAACTAAAAGAAGAAACGATTCACTTCATTTTATCTTCCCCCTAAATGAATAATGCGTTGCGACTTGGTTAGGATATGGCGCTCCTCTATAAATGGATCTATCCTTTAACTGCTTTGCTACGAGTATTCTGCGAGCCATGGATTCTTCATGGTGCACAGCTTAGGGAGTAAAAGCACCCTTTGGTTAAGATGCGACTTTGGAATTGTTTTACACGATAGATTCAAGTAAAACAATAAGTAATCTTGCGGATCCATCAATGGAAAGATACATCCAATGGGCCTTTTTATAATTCAAAAACGGCAGGGAAAAATTGTATTATCATTGCCTCCTATTTAATAATAGTAATACTAGAAGTTGAGAACATAGGGGGCAATGGTAATTCAAATTTTGATGTACCGTGCCGTGCCGTTCGAATTATAAAAAGGCCCAATGGATTCAAAGGATTCTTCTATTCAAGAGGACACAGTGGATATTTCCATGGTAGCTGCACTGAAGTGAAGGTGAGTCTGGTCAGTCTACCGCCGGTATGGAGCCTTCCGATACCGGCCTCGTTCCTCCTCATCACGCACGTCCAGGTAGTGACTGAACACCACCGTCCACAGGTACAAGTACAGACCTGAAAAAGGTGTATGCTGCAGTTAGAAACTATTGAGTATAGAAATTATAGAATACAACCTATCCAAATCGATACTATAATAATAAAACTAAAATTTTAAAAAAATATCACCCCAGACATTCGATTGCTTATAACTTTTAAACGGCTGAACCAATTTTGATCAAATATAGCTAATAACCATTTTGATTACGTCAGCTTTCAAACAAAACAATACCGCATCTTAATCGGTCTATTCGTTAAGGCGCCCGATGCCACAGACTGATACACACGTCACACTTATAACACCCCGCTTTGTTTGACGGGGTTTTTTTTTATTTTATATATTTTTATTTATAAATATAAAAGAAAGAGACGGCGGTGCAATATAGAATAGTTCATGCATACTTTTTTTTTCCAAAGACGTATGTACACAACAGTTTACAATCAATATAAATTTTAACTAACAATATAGCTAATAGGTTTAGTACTAGATTGTGAACCACTAACGTGAACGTACAACTTGGTTATGCAAGCAGGCTAAATCTGCAGTAAAAACTGAATTTAACTTTTTAAATTCAACAACAAGTAATTTTAACAATAACCTAAAAAAAGAGAAAAGGAAAAAAAACACTCATTCATCATGAATTTACTTACACAAATAGAGAATCCCGCCAATAAGGATAACAGTGGCGAGGATGACGAAGTCTTCGTCATCCAGGTAGTAGGTGATGGAAGTGTGCAGGATACTGATCAGCAGCCCGATGGCTAGCACGATCCCCAGCACCACCCACGGCAGCATCATCCATGATCGCCGCTGGAAATCAGACCATGTTTTATTGTATTATTTGTATGACCGTTTTCAGGGTTCCGTACCCAAAGGGTAAAAACGGGACCCTATTACTAAGACTCCGCTATCCGTCCGTCCGTCTGTCTGTCCGTCTGTCACCAGGCTGTAGTTCGAAAGTTGAAACAAATACTAAAAAACAGAATAAAATAAATAATTAAAGGGGCTCCCATACAGCAAACGTGATTTTTTTTGCTTGTTTTTATAGACAATGGTACGAAACCCATCGTGCGCGAGTCCGACTCGCACTTGGCCGGTTTTATTTATTTAAGTTTTTGACGAATCTTGAAGCATTAGCCTCATAGGAAACAAAATTTTTCATTCATTTAAAAAGTCTTTGAAATCATGGTTCCGTACTATGATTGTTAATGAATATTTATTTTGGCCCCATTGCTCTTTTCTAAAGTTCGTTATACTTTTGAATCTAATGCTCTATCT
Organism: Aproaerema taeniolella; assembly: GCA_949987775.1. Lineage (NCBI taxonomy): Eukaryota > Metazoa > Arthropoda > Insecta > Lepidoptera > Gelechiidae > Aproaerema > Aproaerema taeniolella. Next base: position 7,663,354 of record OX465255.1, read on the forward strand.
CACGTTTGGACTAATAGTAATCAGTATTTATTTTTATTTTTAGGATAAGTCATAAAAGAAAATTAACTAACAGATATCCAATTTTGGTAGGAGGTATTGAAAATCACAAAATGTGACTATTCATAAAATAATTTAATGCTAGTGTTCGCACATGCTAGGTATAAATGCACATGCTAGAGATGTTACTACATACATATATCAAAGGTGTTTATGTTAGATAACCATAGCATTACTTAAACGATAATGAACGTTTGATTAAAATTTAACTAAATTCGAATTGTGTAGAAATTCATAAGTGCAGTATATAATAATAATAATTAAAAACGTTATTAATCTGTAAGTCAGGTGCTAAAATTTATCTACAACAATTAAAATAAATAAAAAAATAAAAAAATTATGTGCATTCATTTCCTATGGTATTGGTGCTATACATATAAGTAAAAGAAATATATTTAACTATTGGTAAAAAGGTGCTCATATTACTGTGCTTTAATTGTGCTCTATGCAGGATTAACATTCTAAATAAACAGTAGGGACATGATATGATATACACGTATAGAAAAATAAGTATAGCTTACCGATAACTTTTTCTATGTCACATGGAATAGAAACAATATAATATGTTAAAAGAAATATCTATCTGTAATAAAGAAATACATAGTAACTATATACATATAACTAAATCAAGAGTAATTAAACGCGCAAGGGACCAAGTACTTAAGTAAGAAGATACCCTTGTAGTACCAGCTCGTTTGTTTATAGATGGCGTCGTCATTTTACAAAAAAGTCATTTATTCTATTATTTTCAATTATCAAGCATCTTGTTTACAATATGACGAAATAATCAAGGATGAAATTTTTCAAATTTTATTTGACTTTTATTATCAACGCGTAATAAAAACTGCATTGCTGCATTCAAAATTGCATGAGAAGCGTTAATGTACAGACAGCAGCATGTCAGGATACCCATTTGCATCACGATAACCGGCGCTATTACGAGCGACATAAAAGCGACGTCAAGGTCATTTTATAGCCTGATATGCTGCCGTGTGTACACCTAGGTTATATTTATACGTATAAAAAAACTGTTTACCTTTCTTACTGCCACAATTAAGAGTGTGCATATTAATATTGTGAAACACAAGTTGATCGTCAATATTATTCTGGGAACTGAAATAAAAAGAAAAATAACATTATTATAGAAACACATGCTGATTGCTAGCGTTTCACTATAAATATCTTTAGTCATACAAAATATTGATAGAAATAAAACAAAGTGCGAAAACGTCTGTCACTACCCTATATGTCACTACGCCATACTTAAAAACACGCTATACCAGCAGCTCTAGCATGATAACGACCAACTCGCGCTCGGCTCACGCTGAAGCTTCACTTTGATTGCGCGAGGGTCCTACGCAAAGGCTTGCTCGCCGTATGGCGTTGTCAATGTTGACATTTTGACATAGGACCGCGGTGTTGTCGCGGCGCTGTCACTATCCATCAACACACAACTGTAGTTACAGAATCGGGGCCCAGGCTTGTTGTAGAATTATTAGGTATTTTACAGTGTAGTCACTAACCACTGCAATGAAATCAATTTATTTTCTTTCTTTCTATCAAATCAATTTCAGCTCCACGTTGTCATGAAACATGATAATCAAAAAGCAAACCAAAAAAATCTTGTTCGTTCCTTTTAGTATCAAAGAACGATGTCACCATCAGCTGATTTTAGGAGACTTTTACCGCCTCACGAAATCATTTTTTTTTCCCATTTTTAAATTTCATTTTATAAGATAGAGCTAGAGAGCTGAGACTTACTTTCCATATCTGACAGCTTCTTGTCGAAGTCCTTGTCGAAGATGAAGGTACTGAAGGACACCTGATGCCTTGAAGCTACCCATAGTACTATGATGGTGATGATTGATAGAATGATACCCAGTACCGCTATAATCTGGGTGCCGGTTCGCGTAGACGCGCAACAACAACATTTCTGAAGTCGCTTCATTGTCTTCTGTTGTCTTCCTATCACTCAAATAGACGAAAGAGATCTTCAGGTTTTGGTATCACCGGTGCATGGTTCTGTAACAAAAAAGATAAATTTAATATTTATGTGATCATTCAAGCTGGTCGGTAGTCTATCGGCTGAACGGGTAGGACTCGTAAGCCAATGGTACCGAGTTCGAGCCCTAGTGCCGCCGTGTACCATGACTGATTATCTAAGATAAGTACGTTAGTTACACACTAACCGGTCTCTCATGGTGAGGGTGAAATCATCGTGATGAAACCTGTACGTTTAGATGACTGAATGAATGAATGAATGAATAAATTCTTTATTGCACACGTAAAAAAAAACATAAGGGAAAATTTACACTGAATCAGTGGATAACCATGATTCGATCCAGTTAGGCTCCCCTGTAAGCAGGGTCACGAGGATTAGATGGCAGTTGCTCCACGTAATAATTCGACCTGCCAAATCCCTGATCATGATCAAGCGAATGGGATGGGAAATGGAACTTAGTTCTAGGAAGAAGTTTGCAGCTATTAAGTATAGGGCAATCAAAAATACATATAAAGGCCTGCAAAATAATTTAAATCCAATGTTAGGTAATCCATTAAGTAGAGGAAGGAGAGTGTGAACGATCAACTTTTAATGAGTCAATTATTTATATTTATTTATTCATTTCGACAAACACAATGGGGCTTTTTATAATTCGAAAACGGCACGGCAAAATTGTATTACCATTGCCTCCTGTATAATAGTAATACTAGAAGCTGAGACCATGGGGGGCAATTGTAATTTAAATTTAGAAGTGTCGGGACGTGCCGTTCGAATTATAAAAAGGCTCATTATCAATAGCTACAAGAAGACACTATTAAACCACCTTTGGTTTGTCTTAGTGTCTTATTCTTCAGTCCATACATAATAACAAAGTTGCTAAATTCTACTCATGGACTCATGGAAAAATAGGAGCGGGATTATAAATTACCCGGATGCCATCTTTAGTTAATTTTTTCTTTAAATGGTGCCACGACAAACGAAAATGTTTAGAAAACTCGTCTAGTTACGTCGCACACAGTCACAGTAAAGCGTGGGCGAAAAACACTGGAACCCGTTACGTCCCTGCCATTGACATACTAAGTATTGTAAACATAGTGCATCGCATAGAAAAAACTTTGGTTTCTGAACCTTTTCATTTCAAATAAATATATACCGTTTTTAACTTGACAACTTTCATGCCTTCGATTAGAACTTCCAATCGCAATTAACTAATTTTTGTAGCTTCAACAAGCGTTAATGGTTGATGAAAAAGAAGATTTATAGCAATTTCCAAATAAAAATAGATTATCAGTTATCAATCAATCATCAGTCACTTTTCAACCTTCGCGTGCTTTTTGAACACATGGTGTACGAGATTTGTATCGCACGCGGCGTAAACAAGCACGCGACGGACTAAATTGAAATGAAGTTTACCATAGTCGATACTAAATAATTTTCCACGTCAAAAACGTAAGAGTCACCGACTTCAATCCCAAAAAAAGACAATTTTTTCGAAAGTTTTCCTCAATTTCATCAGGATTCCACCATCATATCCTGGTTTCCTTACCATAGGACCACCCTTGGGATACTCCCTTTCCAACAAAAAAAGAATAATCAAAATCGGTTCATAAACGACGAAGTTATCCGCGGACATCCTTAAAAAAATATATACAGTCGAAACCTCCTACTTTTTTGAAGTCAGTTAAAAATTCTTCTCAAATCAAACCCACAACTTTTAAGATTTCCTAAGACTATCCTCCTATTACTCCTAACGTTACAGAAATTCTCACGCAGATACCATCGGACACATTATTTCTTCAAACTCGTTTCACCTATCTGTCGCAATGCTCAATCAAGCGGTATTGGTCTCCAGTTACTGTAAGGTGACCCGTATTTATGAACCCAGATATTTAGTTTTAGATGTTTCACAATTTTCTTAACCAACGAATCCAAGCGAACTCCTGGGGTAATAAAAGGAATCTACACAATATTATAAAGAGGATAGATTTGTATGTTTGTTACGAATTCACTCAAAAACTACTGGACCGATTTCAAAAATTCTCCCAATATTCCTGAGTAACATATGTAACAAAATTTTCCCGAATTTCCAGCGCGTTGTCTACAAATTTGTACTAATTATTACATTATATAAGCATAAGCATAAGCATTCAAATGATTTGTGAAAAGTGCGCCAATAAATTGCTGCATAACATTCGTATTAACATATTCAACGGAAAACAACTAAGAATTTCAAAAAAGATAAACTAAGAATCAAATAGAAAATATAAAACCGAAGACCGACGCCAAACAGCTTGCTGTGTTCCGTCGGTGCGTGGGAGTACCAGTGCCTTTATAGGCATTTTCAGGGTAAACTCGCTCCATCGTCGACCTCATCTTTGACCTTATGGTAAAGATTGAGGTCAAGAGTTAACCCATCTTATAATAAAAAATAAAATAAAAAAATAAAAAAGGTATACATAGCAAAAACATGAAGATGATTATCGCTTTACTCAAAATTAAGATAAAGATAATTGTTACATTCCTAAATCATATCATAGCGGGCGTTTTACTAGCAGGTGAGAGACTCGAAGCTCTTTTTCGTCTGAAACGTTCAAAAATAGCAACTGTCGCCGGTGTGTTGCCACTTCCGGCGGTCTGCGCAGCCGCAGGTCGTTATCGGCCGCGTCCCACCGCTTCATGGCTATTTCTATTGGCTATTTCTGAACCGCACGTGGCCAAGGAAAACTGTTTATTATGCTCCGTCAGTTAAGATTATAACAAACACCGCGTGAACTTATTGAAGGAAGATTTTCGTGGTGCTTTATCATATTTGGCGTTTTTCTACTTTACAATTAGGTAAGTAGTTTAGAACCACACGAGTTTGAAGAATATATCTTGTCCTTTCGGATAATATTAAAACAAACTTCAGGTGAAGCTATGGAAGTTAATTTGGAAGCTACTAAATTTTAGTTATAAATATTTTAGCTTTTCTTTCGTTTTCTTTTTAATTTGCTACAGTTATTCCAGCAAACTACGTGATGTTCGAAGGAAACTATTAATTAAGTATGCTTTGACAGTTAAATTAAAAGCAACACAGCGTTTTGAAAATTTAAGAAAGATTTTTCAGTGAAACAGTGCATCTGTACACCCGCATCGATTTGACGTCTATTGAGGTTGATCATTACGCCTAATGCAGGAAGCAATGCGTACAGGGCCCCGATTCTGTAAATTCAGTTGTGTGTCGATGGAATGGTAGCGATTTTATCCGTTCAGGTGGCAAAATTGAGAACTATCCAAATTTCATACATTTAATGACGGCCGCTTTGACTAGTGGCGCCACCGCCAACTAAATTTTCAGTTGTCAGGTAGTTTGTAACTTTACTTTCGGGAGGCGGTGGCGCTGCTGGTCAGGGTGGTTGCCAGCAAGTATATGGAAATTAAATAGTTCTTAAATTCGCCACCTGAACAGATAAAATAGCCTCCATTCCATCGACACACAACTGAAGTTACAGAATCGGGGCCCAGTACTGTGGTTGCGAAATTTTTAATGCGTACCCGTTTCGGTTAATCACTCTCGTAAACTGTACGAACAACGCACGGGCTTAGATTACTGCTTTGCCATAATGTTGGCCTCAATGTTGCAGTGCAGTGCCATGTTGTATTGCTGCAGTATCGGTCAAGGAATTTTTATATCTCTTCCTGTTGCTTTGCCTTGTACTGCATCTTGTAGCATCATGACTAGGCCCACATTTTTTTCTACCTCGCAATATTGGTTCTGCAATAGTTTGGAAAGCTGAAGAATTTTAATTTCCTAAAAAAAGAAAAAAAGTTCGCTTCCTTACTTTTTCAGCTGAGGGTACTAATGCGTAGTTTTTTTTACCAATAATTTCATATACTTAAGCGTTTAATTAGGTTGTTTGGGGAAAGTTGTTCACTTTTGTTAAGTTCAAAGAAAAAGTTTGTTTAAGGATTGTTTCTGATGTTTTTTTTTTTAATTATTTAGTGATAAATTAAGAATGTGAATCAGCTCACTAATCAACTTTCTCCAAGGAACAAAGGCCAAAATATGAAGAAAAAAAATCGGACTCTTCATAGACTAATTACTTTGTATGGGAAGTAGATTTATTTTTGAGAATTTGTTCAGTTCAGGTGATCAGTGAAAGTTGTTCAGTTTTATGGTGAGAATTACCCCTTTTAGTTTCACTAGCTGATTTAAAGTCAACTACCTCAATTTTGCATAACTATGCTTTGACAACAATTTGGTTTTCATTCACAGAGTATGAGGCATACTGTTTGGTATAGTAAAAGTACTGTAAGTATTTTCTCGAGCGCCGCCAGTCAGCCAGGTATATCTAAAGGAAACGGGACGGATATAAAGGCCACAGGTAATGGAGTCGCACAATTAGGTCACCTAGACTGCCTAGCGGGCAACATCGACTCGAAACAATGGCGCCATCGCTATTAAACTTGTTTTATTATAGCAACATACTGAGGTACAGACGAATATACACTTTGGTAATATAATAGAAAAAGATTTTGAAAGGGACCACATTGGGCCTTTTTATAATTCGAAAACGGCATGGCACAATTGTATTACCATTGTCTCCTATGTAATAGTAATACTAGAGGCCATAGGAGGCAATGGTAATTCAAATTTTGAAGTGCCGTGCCGTGCCGTTCGAATTATAAAAAGGCCCATTGACGTCAAAGGTACATTTTTCTTAGCTCGTTTTTCTTGGATGTACTTTATATTTCTTCAAATAGTTATATGAATAATAAATACGACACATTTTGTTTTTATACATAATTATAATACACTTAATTAGGTACCTACTTAGCAACATTGCTGAAAATAATACTTGATCTTTAACTTAAAACCCTATGGGAAATTGTAGTCTTGAAAATTGCTTTGTAAGTGCAAACTTTTGTTAAGTGACATATTAAATTATTAATAGAAGTTTATCTTCATCCCATTAAGTATTTGTTTTGTATAGACACACGGAAGTATAGTCACAAGTACAACATAACCACCTATATATTTTACAAATGGCACGCTAGCCTTGATCTACAATAGAGTCATAATCAGCGTAAGGCCGGGATATAACCCTCCCCTTATCACCGACATTGGCCTGACAATCCACACTGTCCGACCTAATTTTTATGTTAGGGTTGTACAAAGAAAAGATTTTGTTTTCCTGGAACACGAATGGGATTTAAACTATAGGAAGAGGTAAATGGGATTAAACGCCAGCCCAATGCGGACCGAGCGCCTTTCGAAAACAAATTTTCTTAGTTATGCGAGTTTCATTACGATGTTTTCCTTCACCACTGAGCAAGTGGTGAAGGTTAGCCGTGTGGTGATCGGTTGAGAATAACACCACCCCATCTCTTTCCGTGGGTGTCGTAAGAAGCGAGTAAGGAAACACAAATGAGACCTGCCTCCTAGTAATCCATTTTAGGCAACGAAAAGTTATAATTAATGAAACATCCATACATAAATCCGAATAGACGAATTTAGTGGTACGCCGGTTACAAGTCTGGCTCATTACCAACTGGGCTATCACTGCTTCTGGATCCATAAAATTTAACAAACAGCAGCACATCAGGTTACCCATTTGCACTACGAAAGCCGGCGCTATTACGAGTAAGATAAGGGCGACGTCAAGGTCAACATTAGTCTGATGTGCTGCCATGTGTACACACTTAAAAAATAAAAATAAAAAAAATAATAAAAAAAAAAAATATTCAAAAAAGCAGGCAATTTACAATTTTACAATACTTATTTCTACATGACGGGGGTTAAAAACACTCATAATCATAACAGTTGTTATATGTACCATAACAAATTGGTTATTTTGTAGGGTTTTTAACCCCCGACGCAAAAAGAGGGGTGTTATAAGTTTGACCGCTATGTGTGTGTGTGTGTCTGTGTGTCTGTCTGTGGCACCGTAGCTCTCAAACGGGTGAACCGATTTGGATGCGTTTTTTTTATTTACAAGCAGGTTTTTTGGCGATGGTTCTTAGATACGTTTTATCAAAATCGGTTCAGCCGTTTCAAGGTCATCAGCTCTTTTGTTAGCTGCGGTAGGGTTCTTAGACTCTTAATGTGTATTTACTTTACTTTCAAACATACATGTGACCTAAAACTTGAAACACTCATGTATGCTTAATAACTATGCAGGATTATGGAACTCTTGGTCTGATGCTGCAGCCAGGATATCCAGAACACTAGCACACTCTTAAAAAAATAATAGCAGATATGTCGTGTTTGGACTCGTTTTGTTCAGTATTTGATTATGCATACAATGCAATGGTGGCAACACGGTGAGCTGATGCTGCGGCCAGGATATCCAGAACACTAGCACATCCTTGAAAAAATAATAGCAGATATGTCGTGTTTGGACTCGTTTTGATCAGTATTTGATTCTGCATACAATGCAATGGTGGCAACACGGTGAGCTGATGCTGCGGCCAGTTATTTTGAAAATAAGTTAAAAATTTTGAAATAAAAATTAAATTAAAAATTTAAAAAACCCCCCCCGCAAAAAAGTAAAGCGGACATTTAAAAAGTAAAAAATAATACCTTTCGTTGAGCCATCAAATTCATTTCAGAAATACTTATATATATTTTAATTATCGAAATCGATAGATGGCACGATAGGGTTTGCTCATTAAAATGGCGCTATAATGTCGCGTCGGGGTACCGCTTTAGTGAATCAGACCCTTCATTTGATTGACCCTTCATTTGATTGGGTCTGATTCACTAAAGCGGTACCCCGACGCGACATTATAGCGCCATTTTAATGAGCAAACCCTATCGTGCCATCCATCGATTTCGATAATTAAAATATATATAAGTATTTCTGAAATGAATTTGATGGCTCAACGAAAGGTATTATTTTTTACTTTTTAAATGTCCGCTTTACTTTTTTGCAGGGGGGGTTTTTTAAATTTTTAATTTAATTCCATTTTTGTGTTCGCCCGCTTTATTTTCGTTTTACTCGTAAGAGTTAATGGAGATTTGGTAGATAGGTACCATTAGAGCTGCAAACACCGCACCTTTATACACTATCACCTAGTAAAGGGCACTCCCATGATTTCACGTAACTCACATCCGTATCTGAAGCTTAACCCTGAGAAGCTTTTAACTTAACTAAATCACGCCTTCCGTTTTAAATTAATGTATAAGATTGCAAAGAAGTAAGCTAGTTCAGACTCTATAACAAGTTTTTGTAGATATTTAAATAATGATGAATGTTGCATTATTTGTAGATTTTTATTATAAAACAACTGCTAAGTTGTTGAGCCACTGGTACAAGGTTACATGTGAAGACAACCCTCAATCTATCTATACATATATAAAATTGTAGTGTTCTGACCCACTCACTCGTTCATCAATGCTCAACTCAAAAAAAAAAGAAAGCTAAAATTTTACTCACAGGTGCCTTTTATGAATAAGAAAGGATTTTACGAAATCCCCACGAGAACGATGTCCCAGGCATCATCTATCTAGTCTATCTATACTAATATAAAGAGGAAAGATTAGATTGTTTGTTTGTTTGAATTGAATAGGCTCCGAAACTACTAGACCGATTTGAAAAAATCTTTCACCATTAGAAAGCTAAATTATCCCCGATGGACATAGGTTACATCCCACGAGAATGAAGTCCCGAGCGGAATGCTAGTTAGAAATAATTCCGTTGCTTAGTCATGTAACGTGTTTGGTTTTAAAGAGTAACTGGCGAAGAGATATTTTTTTTGATAAATAAGCTTTTAATTTGTACATATAGTACCTATTGTATGTGCAACAAAGATTAATTGATCATGCGTTTTATTTACCATTTTTTTAATAAAAACATTTCTATTATATCTTTAATAACATGTTATGTTATTGTTGCTTTGTTGTCATACAAACCAGAATTGCCTTCAAAATCCAAACATTCCGATTGACAAAGATCTCCGTATAAGTAGAGCTCAATATATAAACGTGGACAGATTTCTAAACATAGTTGTTTAATGTGTATGTCACACAATAAGCCCTGTAAACCATTTGAACACATGTGAGATCCATTACCACGATAGTTCTGAGGACAAAGGCGTTGGTAATAAATCAGCCGGTTACATCGCTGCGCGGGCGCATGTGGTACCGACCGGTTCAGTGGCATTGCGCAACACTTGATGCCCGTGACAGATGTCATTATGGCCTCGCTTCGCCGTGAACTACCGTTGATCATAGTATGTTCGATGTCTTTATTTAGATTAACTCGGAAGAAAAGTTATCTGTTTTTCGGTGCAATGCGCTCTATACTGATTTTGATTTGAACTTTTGCAATTCTCTCTGGAATGACTCTAAAATTAAAAAAAATATTCACTGAAACTGGATTAAGCGCTAAAAATCAAACATCAAACAGCACCATCTCGATTGCGTCAGCTTTAAATATATAAAAAACACATCGAAATCGGTGCATTCGTTTTGGAGCTACGATGCCACAGACACACATATACTGACACACATACAATACACATACACGTCAAACTTTTTCATATTTTTCACAATTTTGTTATTTCCATATTTTTCACAAAAAAATATTGAAAATAAACCTATCTTGAAAATATGTCTTGAAAATAAACCTATGTGACCTCTTCGCATCGCATGCGTACCAGTCTTTTCCAAAAAATACCTATTTATTCTTATAAAAATCTTATAAGATCCTTATTCGAGTAAACTATCTAAACTCTCCGAACATGTTCGGTTAACGGAGTCAAATCTCCTAGAACAACAAACCACACATCGTGTCGAATACAATATGGTATTGATTTAGAGTCCGTTGAACTGCTACATTATACACATATATTAAACACATAAAAACACATTCAGACCCACCTGTGTGCTTAAACCGCATTCTAAATTCATTCGTTGTTTAACACTAAAGAAATACTCCTAAATATTTTAATGTTCTTTATTCCATTCCTTTTATACTCGTTTGAAATTCCACATTATACAGGCCTTTAGATAAGTCTCTTTCAACCTCTCGGGTGGTTAATCAGTCCATGAAACTGAACAACTTCCCCAAGGAAAATAGGTCAAAATACGAAAAAAAAATTTTGATCTCCCATACAAAATGCGCTATATTATGCCGATGAAGTTTTATATGGGAACTTTTTTTTCGTATGTTGACCTAGTTTTCCCTGGGGAAATTGTTCAGTTTCATGGACTGATCTACCACCCGAGAGGTTGAAAGAGATTTACCTAAAGCCCTGTAGATCCTGTGGGACTTCATACCCGTGGGAATTCAGGAACATTGAGCATTCTAATGGTGAAAGCTTATTTGAAATCGGTTCAAAAGTTTCTGAGTTTATTCGTTACAAACACAACAATACAAATATTTCCTTTTTATAATATTAGACTAGATATAGATATGCTGAAACCCCTTTGTTCTAATCTAAAGCATCACAAAACCGACGGCTCCGTAATGCCACCGATAATGACAACATAGAATGGACCTTTTATAGCTCCCGACGGATAAAGAGTTGTGCCCAACGATGAAAATCCTGTAAATCCTATCGGGGTAGGCAGACCGTCATGTGGTTCTAGAACCATATGACTTTACATTTGACATACATTCTAAGAGTTGTTAGATGAAACATTATGAGTATGTAGGGTATACGAAAATAATAATGTGTGAGGGTAAATGTAAATACATTTCTGTATAAATACAGGCTACGGTCCAACAAGAAATCAGTTCGTCACTAGATAAAAACTCACATTTTCAATTTTCCTTTGACCCGAACCATCGTACAACTAGTACGCAGTAAATATAGGAGCAACTACTCCTAAATTAGAATAAAAGATGTGAGTTCTAGTGACGAACTGACTTATACAGAAATGTATTTACATTAACGTCACACATTATTATTTTCGTATACCCTACAACAGGGGTCACCAAATGGCGGACCACGCGGTCTTTTTTGTTTTTGTGCGGACCGCGAGAACACGGCAACTTGCACTACAGAGTACGTAATTTAATAAAAATTTATCCCCCGTATTATCTTTGTTGACGTCAATTCGAAAACGGCCGGGCGAAGTAACGAGCTAACAAGCGAGAAAGAGTTCGCGGATTGCGAAATACCTTTGTTATTTCCGTAATTACATTTGTTTTATTTACAAAAAAAAACTATAAAATGTTGTGCGGACCGTGATGAACATTTCATTTCTTCAAACGGTATGCCTGGGAGAGTTGGAAGCTAGCAAATTATAATTTTTTTCTTTCACTTTCATACAGACGTACCTACTCATGAGTTCTTAAGGCGACTACAGCACCTGATAAAGGCAACATACATAGGAATAGTGCCATCTCCGTCTCTCAACAGGCCTGGGCCGGCAGTGCGAACAGTGTCGATATACGAAGTTTACGGACTATGAAAGCGTGCGTGCGTAAAAACATGTTCGAAAGTTAGAAAAATGAGATTTATGGAAAGGTAACAGCTTAAATCGAAAAATGCGTTAACTACTTATCGAGAGTGTTCAATCACGAACATTTTGATAGCAAATTCAAGTTCCTGTGTGCATTTTACTATCGTTTTTAAAGCTTAAAAGATACACAATATTGGTGTTTAGAGGTGACTTTGTGAGCTTTTTATATCGAACCAAAAGTGCTGAATCATGTTTTCAGCAAACTACTTATCTAGTTTATGTCCTGAATATTACCGTAGTATTTTTTTTCTTCGATTTAATGCAGTGCGTCATGCTTATCTACGCATCATAAAATCGTAATTTAGGTGCTGTAGTCGCCTTAAGTTATAACAAAAGCTGTGTATAGTTCTATATTTTAGGTTAGTGCCCGATGATATAACAGTATAGTTAGTTTCTCTGTTGTTGTATTAAGTATTGTAAAATGTTACCCATAAAAGAAAGTAATATAAAATTCATTAAAAAAGGCATGCATAATCAGTAGCTGATTTAAAAACTTGATCAGCACTATTGCTAGCGATAAGGCACGCCTTGTACAAACCAAGTACAAACCATAACAAATTCTTTAATTACGTACCTACCTTTATTCAAATACATCGTATTTGTTAGCTTTTATATTAGCATTAGCCTTCCGCCCGGGACTTCGTTCCCGTGGAAATTTCGGGAATGAATTATAACACATAAACCTTCCTCTTGAATCACTACGTCCATTGATGAATACTGTATGAAAATCCGTTCAGAAGTTTTTGAGTTTATCGCTTTCAGATAGACAGACAGACAGAGCGGCCGGGGACTTTGTTTTATAATATAGTATGAAGTACTAAGTAAAAAAGATAATATACTAACATACAAAATGGTGTCAATCCCTCAATTTATTTCGAAAATATCTCGATTTTGGAAGAGGACGCACATTCCAAATCAAAGAAATAAATAAAAACTAAGTACTTGCATTTTTTATAAAACATCGCTAATATTTTCTACTTACTTGTTCATAACATATTACTTGTTCAGTAACCAACGAATTAAACTTGCAAGGGAACGATTAAACAACTAATTTTTTAGTAACAACTAAAATCGACAATGTCAACCAGTTTCTGCTAAAAATTACGTGTTAGATTTATAAGACTGTAGAGCACTTTATCGGAACAAGTAACTAAATAGGATCTTCAGGGTTTCTTTGTGAGCACAAAAGTCAAAGAGATATATTCAGCGTCGTGAAATGAACCTCCTTTACAAGTAAGACCTTGGCAATAAACTCAAAAACTACTAAACGGATTTTCATACGGGTTTTACCAATGGGTGGAGTATTTCAAGAGGAAGGTTTATGTGTATAATAAACTCTCACGGGAACAAAGTCCCGGGTGGGAAGCTAGTATTGTACAATACCTGCAACTTTTGATGAATTTAGCCACTTGGCACAGTATTATAATTAGCCGTCTGCTCACAGCGGTCATTATTACTCTGAAGGCCACATTTATTCAGAGCTAACACTTTCTGTGTCAGTGTCACTGTTTACGACTCTAGTCATACAAAAACTAGCACACGTAGACAGCTATTCACAAACTCTGCGAAAATACTTAATTTATTTTTACACTTCGTGGTTTCTATTTAGTTATTAGGTTAGCCTGTAAGACTAAGGTCGACTTGCACCAAAACCTTAAATACATTAATAATAGCTTAAATACATCTAACTTGGTTGTCAAAGCAACAAAATCTGTCAAATTAATCAAAATTAGTCTCGCTAAATATGTGCAAGTCGCCCTGAGCATTGTGCATAAATAAATGCACATATTTTAAAAAATACGATTTAAATAACTCTATAAACCGTGATAATGATAACATAGAATATTGTATGATGCGATAATAGATTACCTTAAGTCTCTAACCTATGAAAATGCTTTAATTGTCCTAATGTGTTTCTGTTACTACTAAGTAAATACTTTATTTAACATGACGATGGCCTTTTATTATTATTGTCTCCAAACAATCAATCAAAATTAAATTGTATTTATTTATTAAATCGAGTCAACTATCAGTCTCAATTTAATCTTAATGGTATTCGTTCAATCAATTTATTAAGGCCTGGTCAAAGTGCTCTATTCTATTATGATTGCTGCATATGCACAATTGCACATTTACATGTTCATAACAGGATCTGTTGGGTTTTAATATAAGCTTATAGGATATGATTTCTTTAATGTCAAAAATAAATCCTATGTAATAAATTAAGAGAGCATGATGAAAATAAAGCTATCACAATAGATATATGTATATGTTAAACTTAGCAGGCTAAAAATAACTGCATAATGATTTAAAAAATGTTTCGACCTTTCCTATCCTCAGCGCAGATATCCCAGCATGGTGATGGTGTAAGTTTCATGATTTTTATTTCTATTCCCGGATTTTCTTTCGGAATTTTACGAAACATTTTAAATCTAGATTACTATCGATGTGTCGTTAAACTCTATATGTATAACATACAACTGCACTGCTTTCTAACGAAGTACATCTGCATTAAATTATTGTCACTTGAGTCCATCCGTACAAGTAACATGTGTTTAATCAGCAAACTTCTTTACTGCATTCTTGGAACACAGGCTTGGAGCAAATAGGTACCTACCACAACAATGATACAAACAACCATTCAAAATAATAAATATTTAAGGAATGTCTGTTTTTATTGCGATCTTATGTTTGAAAACTGAATACTTTTATTTTTAAATAAGAATATAATAAAAATAAAATTTCGTGCAATGTCATTTAATTTCTAATGGTTGGGTACGTATGCTTTAATCATTTATAAAAACGGGTTGTAACATATTTTCTTATATACTCACGTTAATCTTACGGGATTTTTATAATCTTACTCTATATAAAGAATGTAAACTCTATACATATAAAATACGAAACACATTAGTAAATTTAATCATTTTGGTATAGACTTGATTGCATATATATATATGCTTTTATCGACACTGAACTTGAATATTCTAGTTATTTCCACTATTTATGAAAACCACAGGCATAATTCTGAATTCAGAATTTTTCTCAATGCAACTTGTATTATTACCTACCTAATCAAACTTTGTTAATAAAGATCCCTTTCACTAATTGACATGATTGAAACGTCTACGTTTAGGTTTGGGCAAAAATGCTTTCGTAGGTAGATACGTCTGTCTGGCTGATGTCCGGCTGTTTTCCTCTTTAAGTCGCATTTCTCAACCGATCCTCGTAAAGTTTTGTAAGCAGGTTCGATCATTATGGATTTTTTTGTCGATTCAGTTTTTATACATTTTTCAAAATGCGGAACCATTGGGGTTGTAAACATAAAAATTTCATATTTCAGCCATTTCGAAAAATGTTGACTCGCGATATATAGCTCACAGAGTCACTAGTATTATAAAATATGAATGTGTGTTTGTTTGTTTATCCTTCCTTTACTTCGTAGCGGAGCAATGTATTCAGGTAATTTTTTTGCATAGAGAGAGTGACATAGTCTACTTATTTACGCGATCGAAGTCGCGGGCGGTAATCTAGTAAGTAATAATAGCAATATTGGTTTTCTAACTCTATAAAAGAGAGGTCAAAGACTAATTTTCAGATACAACGTAATTAATTCATTACTTCATAAGACTAACCGTTTGCAGGGGATAGAGGGAATAGAAGGTACAAATAATTATAATAATTCTGTGTACTCAGAAATTTGTAAAATCATGATATTGTCGACGCCATTTATTTATCAAAGAATTAAATTCAATAATCGTATAATTTTCATCAACGAACCTTTAATGTTTTATTTAACAGAGAACTAAACTTGACAATGTATAAACGAAGAACTATTTAATCTTCATCACCATTAGTTGATACGAGCATTGTTTACAATTTACATAAATGTCCCACGTGACACCTGATGACGTCACCGAGCTGCGTGTGCGCTGGCCTTCGTACGAGTACGAGTAAACTGAGAAACGTGGGTGACACACTAACTAGTAGGTAACCTTGTCAACAATCGTATTATTTCAATACTTTAACAAGTATTTCTAACTAACTATATCTCATAATTATAACAGATGTTCCATTACTGGTGTTGTTTTAATAACCTATGGACTCATAGTTCTTTGGTACCTTTATTGTGGCTACAGCCTGGGAATAATCATATTGTTGCAGAATATTTGATAGGTAGTATGTTTTGATTATCTCCTCAAATTGCACCGTACATAAGCAGCTCGAGCACGGTGAAACTTTACTTTGATTCCGCGAGGGCCCCGCGCAAAGGCTTGCTCGCCCTCTGGCGTTGTCAATGTTGACATTTTGACATAGGATCGCGGCGCATTACAAATGAGTCTAACGTGGTGTCATGTAAACAACATGATGCTTAGTTACCCCGTCAGGGATAACAGGTGTGAGTATATAGATATAAAGACAGGTATCTAATGTTTTTTTCAATATTTGTGCACAAAAACAGATGTCCCAAGAAGCCGACGGTATAATAGATAACCTAAGCGTAGGCCTTTGAGTGTGTGTGTATGGCATTAATAAAAACCTTTTGGACGTTACGAAACACACTACACGTAACAACTACAACAGATTTAAATAAAATTGGAATCATAAAGTAGCCATTCACTTTTTATTGCACCAAGAGATATCCAATTGTACTTGCTTATTAATTTAAATATATTTATTTGCCAAACTAATGAGGTAATGACAATGTAACCACAATATGACACTGAATGTGGTTTTGTTGTAAAATTTACCTTTATAATCATTAGTCAGAGCAACAAATGTATTTATGAATGAGCATATTGCTCATCAATGTCAATGCCAGCAGTATCGTGGTGTTCTGCGAAACAGCACATTTGTCGTAAATGGTCATGGACCTCGAACACCGTGAAGAAATCAAGGCCAACTGGTCCACTTTTATAAATAAGGTTCCACCGTCTGACTGCTATGCTAGCTCATTTAGTTCCGCGTTGCTTGATAAAAAAAATTAACCTTTTAATTACAGACTTTTTCAAAGTTCTAACTGTGTTCGAAGAGGAAATAATGCACATCATCGTTTCCTAAAATCTAACAAGACAAAAAGCCTGTTCTAGCCTTAAATGATCTACCAAAACCTAACAATAATAACACAACACACACAATACTCTTTCTATCAGTATTTCTATTATTTCTATACAATACAATATCTTTCTTTGCTTGCACACAAGAATTACTGAAACATCACAATAAATAGGCAGTTTACAACAAAGCGGCATTATTACTTAGTAGCAATTACTTCTAAGCAACCTTAGTCACGAACTTTCTATCACAAAATACACTACTGTCGTTTCTATCAGTCATATTTTTGTTAGTTCGTAGAGTGGGAACCTGGTGAGCTGAAACCCAGGTTAATTTAATACTTATTCAGGTACCAGTCTCACCCACATCATTGAAATAAGAACTACGTAAGAAAACTACCGTAAACTGAACAACTCTTCAACAACTCTCCTTCAACCCTTGAAAACTCTTGAGTAAAAAAAGCAGTTGTGTATGAAAAATCTATTTTCACCAATAGATAGAAAGCATGATTACCTAAGAGCAAAACTAAACAGAAGTGCTGCCCAACTAAACTAAAAATGATCGCCTTATGATGCCATAAACGATCGCGGTTTGTTAAGCTAGTGTGTCTGTCTTTAGGATTATTTAACTAGGTACTATAAATCTAGTACTTATGTATTGTATTATAGAACCACATTATCTATAGTGGTCTATACTCTATACTACATTTATTTACACCATAATACGAGAACAACGAGTCTCGCCGCGTCTAGAAATCCAATAAAACTGTGCGTCGTAATATGTCGATGACATCATCGCCTTTTGCGCGGTACAGCGTGGAATCTGATGCACTGATTCATCCCGCTATGATTTTGTAAGTATGCAGTCATCCCACGTACCCACCCGATGTCAGAAACCACGAGATGTGGACTAAAACAAAACAGATGGGTGAAAACCAGATGGTTGTGAAATTTTATAAAATGTTTCGTTTAGAAATAGGATATTTCTTAAAATAAAATTTTCTCATGTTTGTTATATATGTTATGGACCAAGTGATTAATGCGGGCATTATGAATAATGCCCGGGCATTATTCATAATGTCTAGCTCTATCGGGCAAAGTGATTAATTACTATCTAAACTTCATTATTTATCATATTGCCCGGTCATTATTATATTGCTACGTGACAATTGGGCAATTTGATAATAAAGCTAAGTTTATGCGGTGCGGGGAGGGAAGCGGTGCGGGGAGGGAAGTGCCCTCGTTGCATTTTGTAAAAGTTTTCGTTATTTTTTCACGACCGCCATCTTAGATTTCAAAATCTAAAAACGACATCCATGACGGATTTTTACAAACGATGCATGTCGCCATCTTGTATTTCAAAATGGATGTCGTTTACGGAATTAGCACCCCCGAAAACCTATTAAACGACACTCATATCAGTTTTATCAAAAATGTAAACGTCCGCCATCTTGGATATCAAAATGAACGACATTTTCGGAATCAGCATCCCCGACAATCTATCAAACGATACCCATGTCGGCATGCCCGAAAATTTAATATCCGTCTTCTTGGATTTTATGTGCGGGGAATCGCGACGCTCCGGGGTTTGCCCTTCTCGTCACGATTCCCCCAACTAAAATCAAAGTTGGCGGATACGAAATTTTCGGAAGGCAGTCGGCGGGTAAGACGCTTGGTGACGCTTTGGGCTTCGCCCTACGCAGAGCTCGGCCTTCGGCCTCGCCCTATATGCAGCTTTCCTCGGCATACGGCCTCCCCCCACCTTTAGTATCTAAACTTGTATGGCGGCCATCTTGAATTGGGGGGGGGACGCTCTGGTCGTCGCCCTACACAGAGTTTGGACTTCGGCCTCACCCTAAACGCAGCTCGCCTCGGCCTACGGCCTCGCCTCACCTACAGTATCTAAACTTGTATGGCCGCCATCTTGAATGAACACTGACCGCAGCATAAATGCAGAGTGGAAGGAAATGTTTTATTATTTTGTGTAGTTTTGCCACTGGATAAATATTAAAAACAACTACTTTTAAAACATTACAAAAAATAATAAATACAATCGACTTTAACAGCAATTTGTCAACTGATGTCGAAATAGGTGCAATAGCAACTATTTAACCACAAATTATGAATATTCAGTAATTATATGTAACCACGCTTTATATTTGATGATTTTAAATTAGTTGGCGAAAATGAAGGATGTGAATCAACCAACTAACCGGAACAACTTGCCCTAAGGAACATAGGTTAAAATCTGAAAAAAAAACAACTTGCGCGTAGCATTTTTCAGAATTTGATATGGGTTTCTTGGGAAAAGTTGTGTGGCTTAGATACATGGGAGAATCAACCCCTAAATTTTTTATAGCTAATTTAAAGTCACCCCACAAATAAAAATCAAAGTTCAATACACGACTGAAGGAATTTTTCAAAACCTGACTCACGAATGTGTCTGCAATTATTTACTTACGTGTTACATTTTGAGAAACAGTTTCGAAGTCCGACGCAAGTACTCTAATGCCATTAACGCGTATAATGAACGCTAATAACAAAACCAAATGAGAAAGGGTAACGCTTCGTGACCTGGATAGAGGTATTTTATTCCCTTATTGTACTTTTCCGGTAATACAGGTATTTTTTGACATAATTTTAGGTTACATTTACATAAATAAAAATCTATGTAAGCCAATGTAAGCATGTTTGTTCTCTATGCTCTCCTAAACTATTCATCCGAATATGATGGAACTTTGGTGAGTTGTTCTACATACGTTGCGTGCATGTTTCTATCAAACCTATGTATTACAGCTAGTTTCAAATTAACTTTAACTCTTTCTTTTATTATTGCCTTTCCGAAGTCCTTACACTAAAGTACTAAGTATAATAAAAATTAATAATACTGAAAACTCTCCCCTCCTCTAGGGGATTTTTCGTTATCTGCCGACAAAGTCTAGACTTTCAGACTTGAAAACATTTTTGAAAAGACAAAAGACACGTTCGTAAATATATGCAAAAAGTACATGACCTCGTATCCGAGGCCCGAGGTGCGTATGAGTTGTTATAGTAGAAAGCGCGGGAAAACGCAGTGGATGTGTTCGCGCCATTTCTAGCCATGTCAGTCCCATCCCATGTAAGGGTTGGCGATCTCTCATACTCGCCAAGAATTCCGATCAACTGCTTAGGTACTTACTTTCATTTCTTATCGTATTAAACCGCTATAATGGTTGAAAAAGTTGTAACAGGATTCTGCCTCTAACGAAAAGCTTGTGTTGGAGATATGGACGACAAGGTTTAATGCGAATTGTGTCCGAAGAAGCTCACAATATAAAGAAAGATAGAGCACATTAAGATTCACAGAAGTAATGCTTAGTAACAAACAGAATACCTACGTTCTAAGCGATACCTATTTCCAATAGAGCGTAGTATATTCGAATGTTAAATGAAGAATTCTATTAATTTTTCTTTATTTCTTTAATAGGTGTAACATATCTTTCTTTTTTTCATCCAAATAAATTATTCAAAAAAGGTTATTAAATAATTTCCCCAAATCTTGTCACCCTGTTACCTTATTTTAATCAATAATATTTTAACAAAAGAAAAAACAAAACATTCAGGAAGCATGGCCCAGGCGACGGATGTGGTATCCGATTATCTCTTTGGTGTCGGCTTCGCGTCGTTTGTTGCGTGTACGCAACTTTCCGTCTGTCACATTTCGTCACAAGTTCATAAGAAGTTCATTTTATCGGTACTATTTTATGACACATAAAATTCTCGGTAGTGTGATAGTACTAAAATACTAGCTATAAGTTTTTACATATTTTATGAAAATATTAACATTCCTCAATTCATTCCGTGTGTTCTGTGTAAATATTAAACGCAAGTAAAGTTAGTAATAAAACGTTAGGTAAAATCCACCGTCCTTTTGTTTTGTATTCTGAACACCCGCTCCGATATCTTTTAAGCGAAGAAATCACTTGAATCGATAAGTTTGCCTTATTTTATTGTATATTCACACTGATTGTATTTATTGTACATCATAATTTAATGTATTTATTTCTGTAGTGTGTAATTTAAATAATGTTGATTTCAGTACTATAATAAAAGTTAATTTAATTTAATATAAATAATAGTAAACGGCCTCAATGACGAAATGTTCGCTAGATCAAACAAAATAAATGTTGGCTACTTTTATTTTGACGATTTATTCCACTTTTTTTACTCTATACATATAAGAGTCCATTGTAAAACTCAAAAGATATTATATTCTCTTTGGATATACCTATACTTCACGACCCCCGCCCCAAAGACTTTACAAACATGTGTAACAAGAATTTCTCTATCAAATAACAAAGAAAAACAACTTACGTATGACGTCATTTCTTCTCATTTAAGACAAGATGAGCACATCCAAAAACGAAAAAAAGTCATGGGAACTACATATGAACTCAGAGATACGAGCAACAAAGGGTCCGTTTGTGTAGTGTGTCTAATTGGACAGTGTTTACCTCTAAAAGCGTAGGATGGACTGATACGGTCAAATACACTCCCAATCATCACATTTTGTTTGGAATAAGGCACGTTTTGCTGTAGCAATGATAAGCTCAGTGCTGACTCTATGCTCTCCCACGTTTGTCTACCCACAACATCAACATTCACGGCCCCAATACCTCTAGGGATATTTGACTGGGCCAGTTTATTAACATTACATATGTACCTAACCTCACACTTTTATCCCGTTCGGGTAGAAAGAAATCTAAGATTACGAAATGATGTTTCCGATTGTAAAAATCCTAAAGATTTTTCATGCACTTTTTTTGCATTGCACGTACCTACGATTTTTTCAATGAGATTTTCAATCAAGTCGATTTCATCTTAAAATGTTAAAGTATTTAAATACATAAGTCTTTTTGCCTCTACGCCTTTCGCAAAGGTGCATTATCTATCTATAAATTAAAATATAAACACATTTGTTTCTCCTGTACCTCAAAAATCATAGTAAATAAAACGAAATAACGTGATTAAAACTTTATTAGCTACCGATTTTCCTATTTTCTCTCTTTCTTTTCATCAGTATAGTCATGATAAAATATATGCAGAATATATTTTTTAATTAAAAGATAAAGTCAACGCATCAACCAAGTAAACAACGCGATGTCTCGAACATTCTTACGTATTATTAGGTACAAAAAACGCAAAGCATGTAAATAAAGTTAATGCATGAATGACGTCACGCTTGGCTATGTGCAATATATTAACTCAGTTTTAATTGTCATGCCTACATTAGGCAACATGGCATAATGTTGATGTTATTTGGTCGGTGATAATGATAACTAAATTCATTTCCACGCTAGACTGGGATCGGAAGATACCAGCTATTTGTCTTCTTTATAAGCTTCCTTACCTATCATAAAAATTAACAGAGGAACCAAAGGAGTTTTCTACGTTGTCAACGGAAAGCTGACAAACGGTCCTAAGAAACATCTTCTAATCTAAACTGTAGTATAATGTGGGTAAGTGGTTCTATGAACATTTGGAAAGTATACGGGATTTTGCAATTTTTTACAAATTATTTTTCAGTAGAGTGCGAAGATATCTAAGTTTACGTTAATACTAAAACACACGGCTAAACTAAGCTCTGTGACTCTAGTTTTTACGAGTTCTAAAACATAAGAGAATAAAGTAGACTCAATAAATTACGAGTAAGAATGAAGTTTTGCTCTTGGCATTTATGTTGTTGATGTGTCGTAGCGATAAGGTGTGATGCTGCGTTTTTACATGAATTATTATTAAAAATAGCTCTCGACTCATGCGCTCAAGGTAAGGACGTAACCTAAATATACGCTGAAAACAAACCAAGGCCTCCTCCCGCCAATACATCGACAATATTAAATCCGACAAGATTAATACAATTTTGAACTTTAATTTATGTATTTACCTGAAAATTCTCCGTGTAAGCAAAATATCACACTTATCACTAAATTATGATCACTTTTTAACAAAAACACACAGTTTTCGTGAAGTTTCACGGTTAGTTCGTAATATAAAGCCGGGAAGAGCGCTAACAGGACGCGCGTCGGTCACGATCGCTCGAAAATGTCTGAGTCGATTCGATGTGTTCCATACTTCGTACACAACACAGTCAATTCAGTACTAGAGCGAAGCGAACCAGTGATTCCGCTGACGCAAACTGTGATGACAAACTGAGTACGGAATGCCATACATTTCCAGATGTTTATCCAGATTTATATTGGAAAGCATTAAATAATCCCCAATAGATACTCCCATAGGTACTACAAGAGATTGCAAACCGAGCCCGGCAAATAAGAATTTGTTTTGTTTATTTATACCAAAGTTTATCTATCTACTATCTACTCTTTTATGTTGATAAGACAAGTTTAGTACTTTAAGCTGCGTTATTAGTTTCTTATTCTTATACTTTGTTGTCAAATAGACACGTAAAAAGAAAGACCTGCTTGCTTAAACTTTTAAAAACTAAAAATGTTAAAATATAAAACAAAGTCGGGTTTGTTAAAACACTTATAACTCGAGAACGGCTGGAACGATTTTTTATGGTTTTTTATTTGTTGTATCTGTCTCCGTTCTCAATAGCAGAATAACTATTAAAAACATTGGAAAATTAACGAGAAAATTCCCACGGGAACGAAGTCCCTGGCGAAAAGCTAGTTACTAATACTAATGACATTATTCGTAATCAATTCTGTATTAAACCAGTGATTTTGAGACTTTGAGTGTGACTGAATTATTATGATTATTGTTGATTTGCTAGTTAGAAATAAATATTAATTGTCTTTTTCTATTCATTATTGTATAGCAAATTAAGGTTCATAGAGCGTCGGTGGTCTAACAGCTAGTGGATCGGACTCGTAAGCGAGAGATATCGAGTTCAATCCCCAGTGCCGCCATGTACCAATGACTCGTTTTCTGAGTTATGCCCGATGCTCTTACGGTGAGGGAAAACATCGTGAGGAAACCTGCACATTCAGGAGACTGAATGTGTAACCATGATCCAATCCGGTCAGGTTCCCCTGTTAGCAGGGTCACGGAGGTCAGATGGCAGTCGCTCCACTGTAATGACTTGACCTGCCAAATCCTGGAACATGGTCAAGCGTACCCCGAATGAGAAACGAGACTAAGTGCTAGGAGAAGAAGAAGACTTGCAATATCCCTAATAGGTACATGTGAGCAAGATCAGCTTTTAGTAGAGCGGGAGAATCCAAATAAAATGGTGGAAGTTTTTTAAGGTACCTTTTGTCAATAAGGAATAAGGACATCAAGTTTAAGGAATAGAATAACAACAGTTCGCACAAAGTAGATAACTAGTATTTTTTGCAGACTACAATGCCTATTAGCAGATAACCACAAACGAAAATGTCATTTATTTAGATGAAGTTCTGAGTTCTGGTTTGTAGTATTTTTTTGTTTTTGTTGATTTTTTTAAAGCGCTGAATCGTTTTCGATAAAATGTATATGGAACCACGTCTGGAGTATACTCTTTCGAACAAAAAAGAATTTTGAATTTTTGAAGAATTAAGAAGAATTTGAATTTGAATTTGAATTTGAATTTGAATTTGATTTGAATTGAATTGAATTTGAATTTGAATTTGAATTTGAATTTGAATTTGAATTTAAAGAAGAATTGAATTTGAAGAAGAATTTTTGAAGTCGGCAAAAAGGTACCATTAAGATTTACTAATACACTCAATATTTTTAATATAGGCTCTTCATGTAAATAAATTTATTATTTTGAGTTTTATTCATTTGTGGCTCGGTTATGCAGACAATTTGCAGCTTACTACATATAAAAATAAAACTTAAAAGTCAAAATGACAGAGAGATAACCTAAAATCAAAACAAAACCCGAATTTGGGAAAAAAATAAAAATATCTGTTGATTTGAATTGCAACTTATTTCAATCAAAATGATTTACATATACCACCATTCCAAGCTCCCACTGTGAACTTCAAAAATAAAACTCTTAATGAAACCTCAGTGAACTTACAAAAAAATATGAAACTGCAAAATTTGTTTTATAGTGTTTAAATCATTCTAATTTAAAGGAAATGATGAACTTAATGTCTTACGTTGGATTGAATCTTCAATCAGAACTTTGTTTGTGGACGCTCTTGGGTATTTTAAGGACTATATTTGACGCCACTCTCTTCAAAGTCAACGCTAATTTGAAACAGGTGCGATAGATGATAAATAATAAATTAATTATATTTAATTTGGTGATATAATCCATGCATATATTGTGCATACCGTATCTTTATACTATAAAAAATCTGTATTGTTTTTTTTTCGAGCACTTCGTTTTGCAAGCCACGTAGTCTATTTAATGCTAATAAAACAAACATATTTCACTAATGTTTCATCAAAATTCTCCTGTCTTGCATGTAACAACAATGGCAAACAAATATCCTTCTAAACATCGACGTTCCACATTATCACAGACTTTTGCGTAAATAATACTGAATTGTTCCACATATTTTACTTTCGTAATCATTTTAGTTTAAAAAGCCTGTCAATATAGTAAAAGCAATCATTCATGTAGTTAGTTGTGTGGGTTTGTTACTATCATAGGTGTTTTCATGTATTAAAAGGCCTAAGAATGGCAAATCGTAAAATCGTACTCATATCCGAGGGAGCTCGCTGATCGGACCCGAGGTTAAGCAACGTTTACCGGGCAGCGAACCTGATGGGTGACCATACTGTCAATTTATCACAAGCGTACTTTGAATTGACGCCAGATGTTAAAAAACAAGTCAGAAGCAATTGGTTGTTTAAAAACAGTAAGAAAGACAATTGTGTAATCATAAATTAATATGTAAAAACATTTTTTTAAAACAAGCTTTTACTTATTTAAATATCATTTTTTGTATTCTTCTCAGCCAACCCTTTCATTTGATATGTAAGTGAATCTTGTGTAGTCCGCCGTATTGGATTTAAAATGACATCACTTAGTTAACCAATGCATTGTCATCCAAACTAAACGTGTATGCACAGCTCTATTGGTAAAATTCAGTTGAAAGATTTAACCAGAATACAAACATACAAGTTAATTAATTAAAAGCTTGTAAAAAAGCAGAGCCTCGATCGAGTGCATGAGGATTAACATAAAAGAATCCAAATGCAACAAAGCTATGATTTTCTTTATGTCGCAAACTAGGAATTTTTCTAAACTTTTCCAAATGACTAAATAGGGTAGATGGCTGATATTGAATACTATATATTTAGTACAATAATATTATAATAAAATATAATATAATAACAGAATTCGAAATGAAATTTGAAATTGGTTGAGAAATAAAAAACTTATATAGTCGATCAAACATTTTTGTCTATCTCTTTCTTACAAAACGAAATGTTGTATGAAATTTATATGGCGGTATTCAAATGTGACGTCATGATTTTGTATTTCTTTCTCTGTCTAATTGAGAGTTTTGAACGTTCATATCTTTCTAATTTTTAAAGACATTAAAAAAGTGGTCTAATGGCTAGCGGGTCAGACTCGTAAGCGAGAGGTACCGAGTTCGATCCCCAGTGCCACCGTGTACCAATGACTCGTTTTCGGAGTTATGTACATTAGTTGAACACTGTAATAACTTGATCTGCCAATTCCTGGATCATGGTCAAGCGTACCCCGAACGAGAAACGGGATCAAGCGCTAGAAAGAAGAAAAAAAATTAAACCAGGCTATTGATTACGTAAAGAGGCTTCAATTTAAATAATAATAAATTAAAAAAAATAGTCATCTACCCTATTACCTAAAGTCATCCTTGATGGCCACTTGCAGGTATGGCAGATGCAGATGCCGAGTCAGCTGTCGATGCCGGTGCAGAGAGCGCTGAGGACCACCATCTCCGGGGTCATGCTGGTCCAGTGCTTCACTGTGTACGTCTACCTCGCTGCTTACGTCGTCTTGCTCTATCCCGTCTTTTTGGTAAATATTCATTACTCCTATGTCGGGTAACTTTAAATTAGCTAGCGAAGATTTAGGATGTGAATCAGTCCATGAAACTGAACAACTTTCCCTAAGGAACATGGGTTGAAATATGAAACAATAATTCGCCTTTCCATACAACTTGTGCGATCAGCTGATTTGCCTTTTACTGTAGGAGCAATCCTAATCCGTTGTATGGGCGTTCAACAATAATTCATAATAGTAGACTTCTTTATTTATTAACTAGATCAGCTAGTTTATAAATGAATGAAACATAAATCCACCAAAATTTATAGCCGCGAGTGGCCGCGACTGGAAAAAATAATAAAAAGAAACCTGCCGTTCAGGTGGCGAAATTGAGAACTATCCAAATTTCATACATCTAATGACGCCAGCTTTGACTGGTTGGGCCACCGCCAACTGAATTTTCAGTTGCAAGGTAGTATAGTTTGCAACTTTACATTCGGTTGGCGGTGGCGCTGCTGGTCGGGGTGGTTGTCAGAAAGTATATGAAAATTAATTAAATAGTGCTCAATTTCGCCACCTGAACAGATAAAATGGCCTCCATTCCATCGACACACACAAATCATTTAGATTTTTTAAATGTGGTTTCTGTTACATATCTTATTGGATTTTGGATAATTCACTTATTTTAACTGTAAATAAACCTAATACCAGCAAAAACAAATGTGTTACTATTTTTGCTGTAAAAAAACCACACTTTTGAGGATTACTCTTACAGTATTTGTATGGTACTCGTAAGTCAACAATTTTCTATAGGTTCCTACGGGAAAGTTGTTCAGTTTAATAGGGAGATTTACCTTTTAAAGTTTCGCTAAGTCATTTAAAGTCACCCCATATAAATGTATCCACCAACGCTCTTTTAGGGCTAGCGCGCACGGGCAACTTTTGTGTCCGTGACAAAAACGTGCGGTGACAGTTTTGTCACTGGCTTGTTCGCTGGTTACAAAAATGTCCCCGAGTTGTCTGTCATGTCGTAACATGCGCGCATTTCCATTCATATCCATGGACTTCTTAAGAGTGACAAAACAGTCACGGACACAAAAGTTGCCCGTGCGCGCTAGCCCTAAAAGAGCGTTGGTGGTTTTATGACTTGCGAGTATCACTATTAAGCGAGAGGTCTGAGTTCGATCCCTAAAAGTACTGCCATGTGTCAAGTATCGTTTTTTGAGTTATACTAAGATCAAATGGTGAGAGAAAAGATCGTGACAAATATTACTCATCTGTTTTAACATGAATATTTATACCGGCTAGGAGTCGAACCCGGGACCATTACGTCAGATTAGGATGCAGTTGGCCGCCATTATTTATGATAAACATTGTCAAATCATACAAAAAACCACTTTTCATCATAACAGTATACTGGGTGAAAAAGAACCTCCTATCTATATTCAAAATCCTGAACCAGTATAACTCAAAGAACACAATAATGAAAAAAAAAAATTTTAAAATATTTTTTCATTGGGAATAGTTCATTTTTGCCTAAACGTAGACATTACTCCTACACCAGGCACGCGAGGGGTGCAGGGAGCGCTCGAGGGGTGCGCCCGAGTGGTGTCTACGTTTAGGAAAAAAAAATCCCTCCCAAAAAAAACAAAAAAAAAGTGTTCAGTAAGTGATACTGGTTCAAGATTTTCAATAAAGCTAGGAGGTTCTTTTTCAACCTGTATAAATCGCCGAAACTCACTCAAAGACCCATACTAAGGCCCATATTATACGTAAAAGAAGACTTACTCTATACCTAAGTATTCATTGTCGCTTTCTCTTACCATCAAAATGACAAAGACGTCTGCTACTTAAGTATAGATCAGAGTTTGAGTCGCGTTCTGTAATACGGACATAAGACTTTTTCTTGTGTCGTAGTTTTCTTGGGATACATTTAAGAAGTCAGACACAAATACTCAAATGCGAGAGCAAACTTCTATTTTATGCTTAATATTTTCTCCGACCAGGAATTGAATTCAGAAACCATCGATTTAGAGGCCACTAACCAGTGAACCGAATCATTCAATAAAAACCGGGTAATTACATCCAAATATTGTTGACAGGAAGAACGTCCATCCCTGGTGCTTCCATGGTTACTTCTAGCCGCAATACGAAAGTTCCTCTGTGAACTCACCAGCCTGACCTTGGGTTTGGGAGTCTGCGTACTCCTGGGGCCGGCCAGACCGCCTTGTATCAAGTTCCTCGTTTTTAAAGTAGCTTCTATTACGCCCGCCTTCTATATGTGGGTCATGGTTTACAGGTAAAAAAAACCAGTTTATTTTATAGGTAGTAATTGACGTAGCTTTCCTTCCTTATATTGATTAACCCGTGTCAGAGTTTTCAAACTGCCAAATAGCCTCTGATTTGATTTCACAACTGTAGTCAATCGGCTTATCGTGCCCCTTCGAAGCACAGAAACGCTAGCTGAATAAAATGCAACTTTGGTCGCAAGGGTTCCCTGCCTCTTGTGTAAGTTGCTTAACCTCACTCATCAGTTCAGATCAGCGAGCGCCTCTGGGCTACGAGCACTTCAACGCAGCAATCAGATTCGCTCATACATTTTCTTTCGTCCGATTTTCGATATTTCTACATTAAAAATTTGTAAGCGTTAGATTAAAAATTTGTTTATTTTCACAAAAACGGAGCAGGCTAAAACCATGATATAAGTATTACAGTTTAATGCTTACAAACTTTTAGATTCTCACTCAGAAAACTATAGACTAACGGTCATACTAATAAAAAGTAAGCGCATAATATGCGCAAACACAGTTTTTCATAGGTTTTTGGTCGTCATAAGCTTATACTACGCAATGTGTCAGCGTTATTAGTAAGGCCATAAGGATTTAATCTTATTTTATCTTGGTGGCAGTTACTACAACGCTCTAAAAGTAGCATCTACATTCCAACGGTTTCCTTCTATGATGGTGTCATCCAGTGACCATGACTATGGATTCGAGCTGGCTGTGCGCAGACGCTGTACCAAATCCCTGCTAGGAGAGGAACAATTGCGGAAAACACTAAATAATCTGTACGTACTCATTCCACTACTTACATCAACATGTTCTTTAAAATCTTTATCATTCAACATTGTACGATATTTCAAGTAATTGAGTCTGGGATGCCTTGTTACTTTCAAAACGTTTCATAGGTGCTCTATTGCTCGAAAAAAAACAGCGCTTTAATGATAATTTAAGGCACCGAAGTAACATTTTCAATAAAAGAAAATACAACATTTTTAACAAACAAAATGTAGATGTATGAAAAATTGATGAGATGTGAATGAGATGTGGCGCTGCCTCTTGATCGACAGTCCTGGGTTCGAATCCCAGTCGGGACAAATATTTGTGTAAAAAGCAGATGTTTGTTCTCGGGTCATGTGTGGTCCGAGGGACCCACGACACAAGGGAAAACCTTGGTGTGGGCCTTTGAATGG
Source organism: Aproaerema taeniolella (assembly GCA_949987775.1). NCBI lineage: Eukaryota > Metazoa > Arthropoda > Insecta > Lepidoptera > Gelechiidae > Aproaerema > Aproaerema taeniolella. The sequence continues at coordinate 7,694,308 of OX465255.1, forward strand.
ATGGCGTTTTATTTATTTTTCATTACTCATACTCTGAAAGTAGCTCTTAAGTTGCCTAGGGAGCGGCTTGAAAGTAATACTTTTCAGGCCTAGGGAGAATCGCTTTCAACTGACAGCTGTCAAATTAGGAATAAAAAAAATATTTTCCAAATTTTTATACAGCCATAGCGCGATATAAAATCGAAATAATAAAAGTTAAGTATTCATTACAGAATACTTTTTAATGACTTTATAATAATTTACTTTTAGCTATTTCTTTAAAATAACATAGATTTTGGTAAAATATTTACCATTTTTTTTCAATGATGAAAATGAAAATTAATGGCTGAATAGCTGGCCAGCCACAGAAAAAAAAGCATAATAGGCGGGAAAGTGGCATTCCGATCTTCATTTGTTTTTTCGAGTTGTAGAGTTTTGAAACTTTCGCATAGCAGCAAGTAAAAATAAAAACATAAATCAACTTATTTATGTTTTTATTTTTACTTTCTTTGTATTCGTAATGAAAAGCACAGTGTTTACCTCGGATGAAAGACTTATTTTATCCCTCGAACTATTACCCCCGTCTCGGGACTTAAATAAGTTGCTTTCATCCCTGAAGTAACAATGTACCTTCTATATTTTATTCGAAGAAAAAAATAAGACGCCGCTTTATTAATTTTCCGATGATGGTATGGTAGGGAGCGATTCCGGTAAATAAAGATTCATGTTCCCGATCTTAACGGGCAATGCCGATCCCGATCTTAACGGGTCCACCTTTATGACACAAATGTCAACTTTACAAATCACTGATTGACGGATGAAGCTCAGGCGACTGAATCGTTTATAAAAAGCTGCAGACAGCGTTAAATACTTGATTGATTTTGGAGCGAAAACGCGGTTAATAAATGTGGATATTGATTTTAGAGCGAAACGCGGTTAATAAACCACGGTTACTAACTATCAGTGGACAGACGCATACAACCACCAGCTCGTAGCCCAGTGGCGCTCGCTGATCTTAACCGATCAGTGCGGTTAAGTAACGTGCACAGTGGCAAGGAACCTAATGAGACAATTTATCACAAGCGTTTCCGAGCTACGGAGGGCACGGTAAGCCGGCGGTCCGTGCTGTTGACAAGTGACCCATAGTCGACTATAGTCGTTAAAACCAAGTCAGAGGCCATTTGGCGATTTGACAATCTCTGACACCAGAATCAAGTTTGCCACAAACTTGAATATACCTATACGATAAGAAGAAAACCAGCACAATGGACGCTTATTGTTTACAGAGCTTATGAGTATACAGTGGATTTCCTGAACTGATTTATAGGAGAAATCTACATTTATTCCGGTGATAATCTATAATCCACAACTACCGAACTCCGACGCCAAAACTGCTTCCTGTGTTCCGTCGGTGCGTGAGAGTACCAATGCCTTAATGGCATTTTCTGGGTTAACTCGCTCCATCGTTGACCTTATCTATGACCTTGGTCAAGCAAGATTGCGGTCAAGAGTTTACCCATCTCATATAAAAAAACTACATTCTTGTCTACTGGTGTGGTGATAAGTCTCAAATTACCAACTAAGGAAATCCATCGTACTTTTTTTACAGTGTCATGAAGAATAAATTTACAATGAGTTTTGAATTATTATTCCTGAATTAATGTCGAGTAGTTTTAGAACCACATGAGGTTCTGCCTGCCTCGACAGATAGACGTGAACGTTTGGAATTTCTGAATATCCTTTAATAATAGTCGCTTTAATAATTGCATGTATTTAATTTTTTTTATTTATTTCAGTCACTTTAATGAAAAAACTACAGAGCAAAACGCATCCCCAAGAATATCTCAGACAGGAGCAGAGCTTATTCCTAAATATTCAGCTATAGAAATGATAACAACAGATATACTGAATTTGCTTCCTCCTATAAATTCTGATCCTGAAGGTGGCGAATATCAAGACTGGTACGGCAGTGACGTCATGATTCCTCGGGATGGTGACCGCATTATGGAACAGTTTATTATTATGTTGCTTAGAATTGGTACATATTTGAAGTCAGATGAAACAGATATTTCTAAACTTTTTAGTCAAGCTCACTTGAGTGAGCCGCTTATGTTTAATTGTTCAAGTCTTCGTACAGATGGAGCAGAAACGCCACCGTCGATCGGAAACGTTGGAGGTAAAGTCGCGTCATATCTACAAGATTATCCGCAAATATTTCAAAAAAAACCTAACGATAGTATTCAGCTTGAAAACGAACAAATTTTATCAACAAGTCGCAATTTACAACCATCAGATCAACAAGACAACCAAGCTGAAAAAAATAATACAAAACCTAGAAACGAAACACAGGCAAAAATAGAAACGTCTACAAATGCAAAAAGTGTTAATATTAACAGACCTACCCCAGCAACATATTTAGAAAACCAAGAAGTAATTGCCCCGAGTGAGAAAAAAAATGAGAGAACAAGAGAATCAATATCAAAATCAGTTACATATGCAAAAGAAATAGAAAGACCAAGATTAGGAACAGCTAGTAATGAACGAGAGAGAAACACTAATTTTAATACAATGTTTGAGAGAAGCCCTGACCTTCTTCAATCTACTACAGGTGCAACAGAAAGTCTTATTTCAGGGAATGAAGATAAAGCTGAGAGCACGTTGGTACCACATACAAGCTCTGAAGAAAATAGGGAAAAAGTCACTGATTTACATGATTTTGGTACTGAAAACAGTTTAAAGATACGAGAAAATGCTGTCACTGATCGTCCGAAAGCAGAGCGGGAGTTAGCCGTAAACGAGACAGAGCATGATATTTTAAGTTCTAGTTCAATGTCAACCTTAACTAGTGACAATCAAAAGAGGACAAAAAGAGACAGAAGAAAAAAAGAACACTAAACATTACCTTTCCGCTTTGACCGAACTAGAGATCAATTATAAAAATACACAATACAATAAAATCCAAAAGTGCATCCCAAGTGAGCATTACTAATCTATATTGACTGTGTATTAAAAACATTCAATAGTGACATCAAGATCCCAGTTTTTACAGCCAGTTTCAATTTTAGCAAATCCTTTTTAGAAATATCATGATTTCTGGGCTAGGTGCTTTTTTAGAAAACAATTATACAGTTACAACATTACTCCTTACCTATTTTTTTTCTACTTGTTTTAATGTTATTAAATTATTTGACTCTTCAGAACTCGCAACTACGTCTGTAACAAAATCATCAAGTCTCTCCGTTACGAACGACATGAAGGAAGGTCAAACAACCTTCACATTTATGATATTATAGGAAATTGACCCAGAAGTCAACGTTAAGCCGAAAACGGGCAATAGGTCAACACCACGTGCCGGGTACCAGAGAAAAATAAAAAAAGCTTAGCCATGCACTCTTATCATCGTTGCCCTGTGATGATCTTTTATGTACTGTGACTTACTACAAATCTAAACTATTCTTGTTTTTTTGGTGCATCGCGTAACCTTGAATAATCCTTCTTTAAATTGTAGTCTAAAATTTAATTAGAACTGTCTCAGTTTTCCATAAAAAGTACTTTACATTACTCATACTCGGAAAGTAGGTCTGAAGTTGCCTGAGCAGCGAGTTGAAAGTAATACTTTTCAACCCTAGAGTGAATCGTTTTCCACTGACAGCTGTCAAATTATAAAAAAAACATGTTCCACTTTCTTATTCATCGCGATGAAATAACAAAAAGTTAAGTATTCATTAGAAAATATATTTTTGACTTTATTATTATTTACTTTTAGCTATTTATTTAAAATAACATAGATTTGGGCAAAATATTTGTCATTTTTCAATGATGTGTACATTAGATTTAAAAGATAGCGCGCTTAGTCAAGATACTAAAATGATATATAACCTATAATAATATACACATCAACACGGTCTAGGTACACACATCAACGCGGTCTCCCTAGACCGCGTTGATGTGTGTACCTAATATCCCTATATTGCACGATTTTTCATACAAAAGAGGCCTGTTTGAGAAGCTATAAAAGCATACTCGAGATACATGGAGGGCTATACTGTTCAGACGAGCAAGTGCTAAACCTGATTTTTCAATTCTCGTCAATAAATTTTGTTTTAGTTGAAATTTGTCAAAACGTAAATTCGACCATTTTCATACAAAAAGCAGGCAAAAAGTGCATTTTCGTTTTCATTTCACACAAGTAAAACAAAATTAATTCACTAATTTTGAAAATTCAGGTTTAGCACTTGCTCGTCTGAAAATTATAGCCCTCCATGTTTCTCGAGTATGCTTTTATAGTTTCTCAAACAGGCCTCTTTTGTATGAAAAATCGTGCAATATCCCTAGACCTTGTTGATGTGTGTATTTCTTGGTTATGAAGGACAATTATTTTAGTCAAGTCACAGTACATCGCAGGGTGTCAGATTTTGACATATATATTTTTTAATGCCAATAAAAATATTTTTTCTGGTACCCGGCACTTGTTGGCCTGGCTTATCGCCTCTTTTTGGTTCGATATTTATTTCTGTTTAAGAAATTAAGGATTTTAAATACTTACTAATCTAGGTAAGTAATGTAATGTATCATAAGTGCTTTCAAAACATGTATTTTATTCCTTCCATTCTCGCATAAATGAGAGCATTCCTTACGCCTTACTTATTTTTTGAATTTATTTGAAATAATGAACAGTCTATTTTGGGCGACAAATGTTGTTTTCAGATGCTGCACAGGTATCCAAATACATAACTCTAAAATTGTACTCATTGGGATTTAGCAAATTGAATTGATACATTGGAAGTCTGTTGGTTATAACCCATGCGTATTGCGGAACTTCGTGGTCTATCCTTAAGTCATTAGGAAACACAAGGGTATTGTTATTTTTTACGACGATGCTAAGATTATTGGTAGTGTAGGGTTTACGAGTGTCCCAGCATCCGATAGCGTCCTGTAACACGAGGTTGAAAAACATGACTCCGTTGCGGTCCAGCGCCGCGGCCGACACCTGTCCATTCTGTCCGCGGCTCATACCGAGAAGTTTAAACTCATCTACAGAGTCATCAACTCTAGATTCATTTCTTAACACAGCAGTTGATACTACAAATTCCAAAGAACTTGACATGGAGTGATAGTACAGCGGTCGATCACCTTGATAGAATCTACCAAGAGACATTCCAAATATTCCATCTGGCCACTGGAAATTGACTCCATGCAGGGTATAATTTGAGAGTAATGGTTCTGGGTAGAAGGTGTAGTGGTTGAACCTCCAAAATTTGCCATCTCTTTCTCTAAAAACAATTAGTCCGAAACGTCTTGCATCAGCCATGTAGATATGAAGGTCTCTGCATAGAGCATCTCTAGAGTCGACGAGGATATTGGTGATAAGCGAGTCTTGAAGGACAAATTGGTCGGGCAATGGATACCGTGCTATGACGGTATCTCTTTCGAGGTCAATGGCGAATAGCGTTGGAGGGCATACTTGTCGCGGAGATTCGAAGCCTTCCACCTGACCAGCGTCAAGTACCCACATGACGCCGCAGTGGTCAATGTTCATACGAAAAACTGAAGTAAAACCGGTGCAATTTGCTGTAACAAAATAAAAAATCAGTTTTCAATGTTTTCGTTTTGTCATCACTGTGCACGTCAACACTCCTATGTAGTGTTAATTAGGAAAGTTGGAGACTGCATGAAGGCTAATCAGTTTAATAAAGGAGTAAGTTTCATTAAACAAAATTCTTACCTGCAGTATACCATAGCCAGTTGGGATATGGTGCCAACAGTGGTGAGTTGGATTCCGAAGCAATCGGCACTACTGACAACGTAACCGGCACTCCTTTTTTCCAAGCTGGAGTGCTCACAAATACACGATCTTTCCACCTTTCCACGCCCAAAGGTATAACATTTGCCTGAATGAAATCTCTGAAAAACAATTATTCAATCTTGACTAGCAACATTAGAAACTCGAGGAACCGGTACTACGTAATCCGTTACGCTAGTAAATCGGTGCTGTTATCAATACTATACACGGTAAATAGTGAAAATAATATCAAATGATGGAATATTATTTAATTATGAAAACACTAGCTTTCTGCCCGGGACTTAGTTCTCGTGGGAATTAGGTAAAATTATGGAACCTATATATTTGGTGCCTAAGCTACAATAACGCAAAGTTTCATTATAGTCCATTTTTGCGTGAAAATTGATTAGGATTCACCAGAAAAGGTGGCACCTAAAATGTAAGTTGTGTGTTTTTTAAATGTTTGATGTAAAAAACTAAGTCATATTTACCCGTTCTGAATTGCTGCTTGACGATGTTTTTCAGAGGGATACTTGAAGTCTATCTGTTTCCATCTAAAAAGTGTCCCCATTATTTTTTTCGGGCCTTCATCAACGAATCCCAAACTTGTCGAAATGATGCTTACAAAAACTAAAGGGTAAATCATCTGAAAAGATAGAAAAATAGAAGTTATTACGTATTTCTGCTAACTATGAGGTGACTTTAAATTAGTTAGCGAAACTTTAGGGGCTGGTTCTCCCCTCATGAAACTAAACAAACAAATTCTCTTTGTAAACAACTTTCCCCAAAAAACATCAAATTGTCAAAAAAAAATTTCACTTCTCATCTTCTCACTGACTTCTCATACCTCGTTGTCTCTGTTTGTCTCAGATTGAGGGCCATTTCCACAAAAAAATTAAACTACAATTAAATTTCTTGTCTATTGCTCTCCTTTGTTGATTAGGCCTATGTCAAGTTCTAAAAAGGGTTGACGTTTTCTTGGGAGAGTCCAATCTATTGTATTTTCGAGACTATGATATGATTTCGGGCGCTATGACCGTGCAAGACTTCAATCAAAAAATTTTAATCTGTTTTTCGAAGCCAAGTTGGTTAGAAGCCAATTAGACAAAATGTCAAAAAAAGTGTATGAAAATGACATTGTCAAATCTCTGGTTAGCACATGGACCTAATATTACTATTTTATAGTAAGCGGTTAGCAGCTAATCGTTGGTTAAATATTTGGTGAACATTGCCCGAAGGGATGTCAGTAAGGTTTAAACATGGACCTGATATCATTATGGGTTTAACTTATGGCCTAAGGCCTATGGCCTCTAAGAGACACTTTATTTTTCTATGCCTATGATTTCTACCTATTTTCATAGACATAGAAAAAGTGCCTATTTTTATATGTTCATAGACCTAATAGGCATCCTATATGTTTCTTGGGCAAAGTTTATTATTGTAGTGGCATAGACATAGAAAAAATAAGTTAGCTGATTTTTTGACCTTTATTCACAAAAATAATTTTAGGAAAAGAAAAATGTTCAGCGCGAATGGGACTTAAGGTCACGACTCCAGGATTAGATCCCGTGGTGCTCTAACCAACTAAGCTATCGTGCCTTGAAGCAAGCGGCGGCCGAGTTGGTTAGAGCCTTATTATTATTATGAATCTGAATTATTATTATAATTTAAACTTAAGATTTAGGTAAATAATGATTTTGCAGATCATTTTCCTTCTATACCAAAACAAGTTTTAAGCTTCGAGCAACGCCGGCTCGACAACTGACCAACGACATTTAGATTTAGTTTTTAATATAAAAAGAAGTCAATGAACTTGGTTGTAATAAACTTTCTAACTTGTTTGATATACTTTATAGTTATTTGTCACATATTATGTAACCACTGCGGTTTTTCCTAGGTAAATCTGGTTTACCTACGAGTTCACATCGGGGTTGAATTATTAATTTTGACTGCTAAGGTCGCCTGGTCCGACAACGTTTGCATAACCAAATCAGTCTCAGGTAACATGAACATGGTATAACTATAAAATAGAAAATTTTGTATCACAGCTTCTAACTTTAAAACGGAGAAACCGATTTTGTTCAAATATAGCCAAGATTATATGATCTTCCAAACAAAAAAAAAACTGCAACGAAATCGATCTGTTCATTTAGAAGCATTTTAGAAGCTATGACGCCACAGACAGATACACAGACATACATACATATACACAGACCCACACGTCAGTCTTATAACACCCCCCTTTTTTGTTGGGGCTTACTAAAAACCGCAGGGTGTGGCTTTCAATGCAGTGTAATTTACTTCAAAGGCCTCTGTTTTTTGTTGATTATAATAGTTAATAGTTACATCAATAATTTTGTTGTAATGGACACAATTACGTAGAAATTCAATTCCGAATACATTGTAAATAATATACTATGATACTTATTAAGGAAAATAACAAGGCATTTTATTGTAAAACTTTAAATTCTTACTTTTGCGGAAGACGGAACTATTAAGTTGTCTTACCATTTAATTAAATAGAAAAGTTTTGTATTTTTGTGTGTTTGTAATGAATAGGCTCAAAACTAACAGACTGATTTAAAAATAAAAACGGCCGAGAGCGTGTCGGGCCACGCGTAGTGTAGAGTTCCGTAGATAGTTGAAAAATTACATTTTATGAAGTACTTGATCGAACATTATTTATTAAATTGAAAAGTCAACCACGATAGCTTTTCTTTTAATTTTTAATAAATACTTTTACATTCTTAAAAACAACGGTTTACCTGGTTGGTGGCGGGAGACACTTTAGTTTAACAAAAAAATTCACTTTAAATCTTTATATTACTTAATATTAACATTTAATGAGAAAATGTTCTTGTTGAACCCATACTATATTTTCTTGTTGAATGATACCCCTGATGGAACTCATGAGTAAAAAGAACATCCCCATTTTGCTTGTACCCGAAAACCCAAAAAAAAATATTTTATAGTTTTGACGGTGTGATAAGTACTAGCTTTGTACCAAGGGTCTCTGAGGAAAAACCGCGAACAGACGGACTTGGCGAAACTATAAATGTTCGTTGGTTAACACTGGAACCCTAATGATATAATCTTAAAAAATAAAATTATTCATTGTATCGTGTCCTTACCTTCATATTGCTGCTGCCGGCCATCTCACAGCCTTGAGTGGGAATATTATTGACAAAAAAACAAAGACACTACAACACAGTGCACAACCACTCCATATGTCTAGTGGAACTCATTTGAGCTTCTAATCAATGACCCAAGGCAGTACCGACGATGACTATAGTTCAGTCGGTGGCCGTACAACGCATTCACATAAGTGTAGACTCGGTATTAGGTACATATTTTTCTGACTAAGTCTCGGAATACTTTTTCCTTTTTTTTTGACGTCATTTTATTTAAGACTAGTATCCCGCTCGGGACTTCGTTCCCGTGGTAATTCGGTAAAATTATATAGCCTATGTTTCTCAGGGATAATGTAGCATCCTAATAGTGAAAGAATTTTTGAAATCGGGCCAGTAGTTTTTGAGTTAATTCGTTACATACAAAAATACAAATCTTGCCTCTATAATAGTAGTATAGATAATCGACCCTATACTGTCCTTATAATTTATTTATTTTTATTCTTTAACCAACAGTTAAAGAAACGTAATGAAACTTAAATTAACAATGTCGAAACTAGTTAAAGGCCCTCGCTAATAGAAACAGAGTGATTATTAGTGATTAAACTAATTAGATTGAAACGTGTGGTCGAACTAAAAAGTCAAGATTATACAAATGTATTAAATTAACAGTAACTAATGGATAGGATATATCTATCTATCCATACACTCACATCTATAATTCCTGACAGGGTAGGCAGAACTCCACGTGGTTCACTTACGCCACGTTTTACGTATATTTGAGGGTTTTTAGATAAAACATGTGGTGATACGTTGTCAGCCTTTCGCCAACAATACAGAAAAATCCTTACGTCCCACTTACTTATTTCTAGAGTAAGCCTAGGCTTCACACCCAGTTCAGTGTGAAAGTGGCAGAAAATTAAATCTTTTGAGAAAAGACATCTTAGACTTGAATAAATTGGCGGTAAAAAAGTGTTATGTAAAGACGCAGCATCGATTTTACTTCTTATACGCATAAATTAATGGTACGAAGTCATAGACATAGAAAAAATAAGCTAAATACGAAGTCCAAAATGTCATGCATAGATTTCTTAATTTTTTTTTATATATCAGAATTAAATCAAATTTTTAAGAATATAATTTATCAAAAAAAAGTTTAACTACTCTTTACAAATAACTCGATAAAAAAATTTGGTAGAAGTGCAGTATGGCCGGTAACTGTACTGTAAAATAGTTCATTGCATAATCCCACCCATTCCGTTGCGAACTGTATTTGAGTATAGATAATTTACACTCAACTTATTAACTTGACTGCAAAACGGTCAAGTTGCTAGCATTATTAACCAACTTCAAAAATAGAAGGAGGTTCTCAATTCGACTGCATGTTTATTTTGTACGTTTGTTACACGCATTTTCCGCCAATTATGAATTTATTTTAATGTTTGTTTTTTGAACGGTAGGTAAAATAATACTTCAGAGGTGGAACCCAGATAAATTCTATTAAAATTGATTTAGCACTTAAAAAATGATGTAAGTAGATGACGTTTTGGTTTGTGGTTATCTACTCATAGGTTTTGTTGGGATTGAAGTCGAATAATATTTTGAACGAACATATTACGCCTATATGAGGTAGAAACCGGTTTTTAAAAACAAGAAAAGCAAAATATGTTTTTTCCTTATTTAGGAATCTTAAAATTTCGTGAAAAACATAAATAGGTAATTTAAAAAATATGCAGCAGCTGAAGTCCTCAAAATGTTACTTTTTCTCAACCTTAAAAAATTATAGACGATGATACACACGGCAGTACATCAGGCTGTACATGTTGATCTTGACGTCGCCCTTATCTCGCTCATAACAGCGTCGAGTTTCCTAGTGCGAGTGGGTAACCTGAAGTGCTGCTGGCTGTGTACCATACGTGTTTACCAGACAAGATAGTCAATAAACTCAAATATTTCTGTTTGGGTCTTAGAAGTTTAGAACAATGGAGATTAGAAGAAACTGTACCAAGTTAAATGTATTGTTCACCTTGTGATAAACGAACGCATTTTTAGTTTTACATCATAGGGTAAAAAAAGTAAGCAACACTTTAGAGTGGGAAAACTGAACTTTTCCCGAAAGGCCTATTACGAGATTCCAGAAAAAAATCACCTCAGAGGCCGTCCACATATTACGTCACGCAAAATTTCGAGTTTTTGAACCCCTCCCCCCTATGTCACGCTTTTTTGGTATCCCTTTAATATGTATGGTCACGTTTGGTATGAAATACGCTGTGACGTAATATATGAATGACCCCTCATAGAAATCACAAAAATCGACCTCTGAAAGGCATAGCAAATGCTCTTTAATAATTTGATTATTTACTTACTTGCTTTTCTTTCAGAGAAGGAATTCCAGTTTTGTTGGCAGATTAGCGTAGATACAGTTTTCAGAAAATTGTAGTGCCTGAAGTAACATAGAAACAAAGGCATGTCTAATCTAAAATATGTAGAGTGAGTTTTTGCTCTTGAACTTAGAGCAGGAGACTTGTATTTTGAAGATTTGATTCATTTTAACATATTTTTTTAACTGACTTCAAAAAGGGAGGACGTTCTATATTCGATTATTTGTATTTTTTTAATGTATGTGTTCACCGATTTCTCCGCCATTTGTGGACCGATTTTCAAATTTGTTTTTTATTCGAAAGAGTATACTTCAGAGGTGGTCCAAAGTCAGGATTTGACCCAGGGAAATTGAGGGAAATCCTCGATTTAAATAGCAACTTACGATGTTTGTCATGTATCTTCTATTTATTTACACTAAAAATGGAAAAATAAATAAACATTTAAGAAAAAAAATCGACTTCAAAAACTAAAAAATACTAATTAATAAAACGAATGGACCGTTCTATGTAGTACCTACTGATCTGTTTGAAGTCGGTGCGAAGGCGGCCTATCAAACTTATTTGGCTTGACACCGACTTCAAACAGATCAGTAGGTAGTTGGTAGATCAGTGGATCAGTAGTCGGTCTAATTTTTTTCATCAAAAGTTTATTTACCTCTTACTACCACGAAATATGAAGTGCTAAATAAAATTAATCATGTTTATGTGCCGATTCGAGCGGCGGTGCCGGCTGTCTAAGGGCTAGTGGGCCGGACTTGTAAACAAGAGGGCCCGAGCTCCATTTCCCAGTTCCGCCATGTACCATTGACTCATTTTCTAAGTTATAAAGATTAGTTTCTATTTTTATAAGTTTCAACATCGTGATGAAACCTGCACATTCAGTTGTTACCAGGCTCATTACAATTACTTGATCTAAAAAAAGTAATTTATAGTGTTGATTTAATAGAATAAGTTTATTACTTATTTTTATTCTAATACCATACTTATAGTCCAGTCATTATAGTAAGTTCACCTCGGTATTCGAGATACCCAGCTGCAAGTCTGTAAATACTTGTATATTGACACCCTAAAAGTTGTCTCAAAACCTACATATGGTAGGGTGTAAGCAACTATTAAATTTCAAGGTCAAAGGTCACAAAAATCGGTTTTTTGCGCTTTTTTTGGAAATATCTCATTTCCTGTGGGTTTTTTGCTATTTGTATTTATTATCAATATTGTAGAATACAAAATTCTTTACAAATTTTGTTTAAATTTTTTTTTTATACGGTGAATCACTTCAAGTCAACGGTGCCTGCGGTCGAAAACGCGCCATATATTTTATTTTTATTTTATTTATTGTACAAAACCAACAGCTTAATTACAAGACATGTAAAATTTGTAGCTAGCTTAGGTCTAATTGTAAAGCCAATTACAGGTTTTCTAGTTTAAACAGGAGGTGGAAAACATTTGAAAACCTAGTACAGTTACCAATGTGTATAAATACTAGCAAAATTAAATTACCGTATAAATTATTACTGTATAAAGTACGAGCAATGTCACTGGAGTGAGTTTCCTATCGGTATTTAGATTTTATATAGTAATGGATTGAAAGAGGAAAAAAGAAGGATCACCCAATGTAACCGCTCGAGACTCAATATAACGAGTTAAAGAAACAAAACAAAGGAAAAATTAAGCGAAAATGACCATATGAACCCTCTTATGTGAATATGTACGCGTGTGTGTGTGTGTGTGTGTGTGTGTGTGTGTGTGTGTGTGTGTTGTTGTTGTTGTTGCTGCTAGCCCTACGATCTAATCTTGGGATCGGAAGCTGCCACATGTTGATATGACAGCCTCCACTAACATTGTGTAATTCGATTGTACAGTATGTGATTGCGTGTCATGTAAACAGTTCTTTCTACAATATACGAGTTGTGACTGTTATACTAGTCTATAAATAAACAATTATATATTATACCTTGCACAGCCACAGAAATACCATAAACTTTATATTAATTATTATTGTTGAGACTCGCCACTATATGCCGAATGAAAGAATGCTTTGAGTTATCAAAGGGATCAATATTCGAAAATGTTTTATTATATGTATTGAAAAGTCGACTAAGGGATACTTGCTGGGCATAGTTTGTTCTGCGGAGCGGTGAATGAAATAGGTGTGTGTTTCTGGTACGTTTTGATGGTACCCTGAAGCCAATTTGAGAGACCAGGTAAGTACTATCTATGTGGTTGTTAACAATATCGAAAAGGAAGGACATGTCTGAAACTATACGGCAATCCCGTAGTGTCATAAGATTAAAATACTTGCATCTATCAACATATGTACCATGGAAACAACGAGCACGATATTGAAGACGATATATAGTTGATGAACTATCGATAAATCAATGATTATAAATATTTGTCAATTTTTATTAACTATTATATTATATTTTATCATATATTATATTTTATATTATATTTTATGTAGGTTTTGAGACAACTTTTAGGGTGTCAATATACAAGTATTTACAGACTTACAGCTGGGTATCTCGAATTCCAAACTTCTTACCTAATTTCAACTTAAATGACTGGACTATTACTTTTACAAACCACACACACAGCTAAACACTACACAAAACCCAATGATAGTGTCAAAAAAATTAAAGGAGGTCTCAAAAATTCGATTTTATTTATTTCACCATTTCTTTAGGAATTTCACGACATCCCTGATGTCATAATTTCCCTACGATATACACAATGTTAGCATAAATAATTAATAATGTTGTAGGGAGTTTCCTACAAACGTGAGCATATAATAGTTATTAATTAATTAAATAAATCACGTCGGGGTCACCAGTGTTGAGTTTTTAGGCAGGAACAGGGTAAATGAGAAAATCCAAATATTCATAGACACATTTTCTATTTCAATTTAACAAATACTTAATTACATTTAAATGAGTGACCTGCGTGGCGGGCGAGAGACGACTGACGTCACCTCGCCCGACGCTACTAGAAGTGGCAAATATGCTGAATTTACAAATCATAATAATCCTGTGTCACTACAGTGTCATTTCCAGAAATAATATTGTTGGCATTTCCTAAGAACTTTATTTTTTACAAATATTAACAAACTGCTCGATCATAATATAATTTAAACAATTGATTAGAAACTTACTTACATTAATATAAAGCTCTAATTAACACATGCGTGCACAAACACTATGATAATATGGCAGATTTGGACTTATTTAAAAACACCGAGCACTTAAACAATCTAGGGCGATCAGTTTCTCACATACCTCAGCGATTTTGCACAGACATTTCTAAAGCGGCGCGCGGCCACGGGTTAAAATTAATTATTTATTAGAATACACTCAATTTTTCAATTAAAAAAATTACAACAGCTTAAAATACGAAAACCAGCAATTTACATCGTCTTTTGATGGCGCCGCGGTGCAGCGCGCTATTTCGCGGTACAGCACTTAGCTCGTATCAACTAGTAGAGGTGCAATCTAGGGCGATCAGTTTCTCACAACACTTCAGTGATTTTGCACTGATATTTCAAGGCGGCGCGCGATCACGCCCCATTCCTTTCTCTCATTCTCTCTCACAAGCAAGATAGGATACCCTTACCTTAGCTATTGATATGCATTTTTTCTAACAAAAACAAAGTTAATAAAAAATATTTGAAACTAAGATGTTCCTTACACCCTGTTTAGAACACGTGTCCCCCCTCCCCTTTGCCTTAGCTATTAGTAACAATTATTTCTAATTTCCGTTTAATGCACCTCTTCTGGTTACGTGCTAGATGTTTAAACAACATAAGAATTAAGTGGCACCGCATTTTTAAATCAGCCTATCGCTTAAGAAGACATCATTGGTCGTGTCACAAGTTGATAAGCTTTATCAAGTTCATTTTAATGAAAAAAAGCAAGGTTCACCATAAAAAAACTAACAAGCGTAATATTAGGCATACCCAGTTGTGTGCAAGCGCCGTAAGCCCGGGAAATCTTTTGGAATTTGCACAATGGATGGCTAAGAAAATCGTAAACCTATTGCCTTTTTGTTTCAAAATTAACTTCTTGAAATCGAGCAGATTCATCAATAATCATCCAAATCCACAGGACCTAAATCTGGGTCGCACACGGTTCCTTCTACAGCTTGACTAATTTCAGCATAGAGAATACGAAAGTTGTAGTCATCAGGATCAAGCTGATTTGCTTGAAATAACGGTAAACGATTCGTTATCACAAAAACACGGTGACCTTTCTCTTCTACTTTTATGTCATTAGGGAACACCAATGTTTCTGAGTTTCTGGCTACTATTCCAGTCGTCGTCTCACTGTATGGTGTTCTAATGTTCCAGCATCCAACACTATCCTGCGCTACCAGACCGTAGTACATCACTCCTCGTCTGTCAATAGCAGAAGCTGATGCCTGGCCGAACAATCCTCTGCTTTCACCCAATATATGGAATTCAGAATAGCTGTCGTTAACTCGATTAGGGTTCCGCAATATTTTTGTCGACACATAAAACTCTTTGTAGCTTGACATCGGATGGAAATATAATGTACGATCCTCTGTAGGACCATAACGTTTTAAAGGTGATAGTGCCAGACCGAAAATACCGTCTTCCCATTGGAAGTTGAGACCGTGAATTGTAAAGTTCGAAGCCAATGGATCTGGATGGAAGAAAGGATGAGAAAAGCGCCAAAATTTTCTGTCTCTCTCTCTGAAGACTAGAAGTCCAAATCCCCAGGTATCCGCAATATAGGCATGCAAATCAGAACAACCTGATTTACTAGTGTCGACTACAATATTGGAGAAAAGAGATTCTTTGAACACGTGTTTTTTCGGGATTTGGTAACGAGCGACTTCGAGATCCGTTTTTTGATCATATACGAATATCCTGGGTGGACAAACTTGCTTAGGTTTGTCTTGGGCATTTATTTTTCCGGTATCCAGTACCCACAATCTATTACATTTGTCTAGCTTTACTCTGAACACCGATACTAACCCGGAGCATATATCGTCACCTGAAAAGTTTAAAATATAAAATATTTGGCATAAAAAAATGTTCGAGTTTAGTTGCCTTAATTACTTACTAGGGTCAATTATGTTATAGTCAACTAGCATTCCGCTCGGGACTTCGTTCCCGTGGAAATTCGGGAAAATTATGTAGCCTATGTACATCGGGGATTATGTAGCTTTTTAATGATGGAAGAATTTTTCCAATCGGTCCAGTAGTTTCGGAGCCTATTCAATGCAAACAAACAAACAATCAAATCTTTCCTCTTTATAATATGTATACAGAATAGATATTAATTTTCTTTTAATGCAGTTGCAGAGCTCTCATATTCATACAAATTGTTTTTCAAAAAATTAACTAAATAAGATTATTTATAAAATTTACTAAATAAAGATTCAATGCAAACAAACAAACAATCAAATCTTTCCTCTTTATTATATGTATATAGAATATATATTAATTTTCTTTTAATGCAGTTGCAGAGCTCTCATATTCATACAAATTGTTTTTCAAAAAATTAACTAAATAAGATTATTTATAAAATTTACTAAAATAAGATTAGTAATAAATCAAACCATTTTTTTTATTAATATGTGTATTTTTTGTATCACTGACAGCGGCCTGCTGCTCTCCCATTTTTCTATTTGCAACACACTCATTTGTTTCTATGCGAATCTCAATTCATATCAGTAAAATAGCTGAGAAGAAATTATTCGAAATTCAAAAGAATCGAGCACTTTGTGTCAGTCTTTGTTTGGTACGGTCTAGGTTGGGTCTTGAGGATTTAGGAAACCACACCTCAAGCAACTTGTGCGCGACTATCCTACTTAATATGACAAATGTGAATGTTTGTGAGGATATATGGATGCATAGATGTTTGTTACTGTTTCACGCTCAAACGGCTGGCTGGACCAATTTTGATAAAATTTGGCATGGAGGTAGCTGACACCCTGGATTAACACATTGGCTACATGATTTTCGTGGACTTCGTTCCCGTGGGAATTTAGGAAAATTATGTAACTAATATCACCCGCTGAGAAGAGCTTACTATTTATTGGTGAAAGAATTTTTAAATAGGTTTTAGGAGTTTTAGAGATTACAAACAATTTTTGGTTGAAAACCGCATTCAAAATAATTAGATTCTGAGGGTTGTTATCATCTAAATGACTATATAATTGGTGATTGGTCAGTTATTCGCCTTTCAATTCTTAAATCAATTAATCTAAATATATCTAAACGGCTAAATGTAGGTACTTGAAATTTGGCAGGGACGTAGCTTAGGTACCGTAGAGGTGCACTAAGAAAGGAATTCCAGAAATTCCCACGGGAACGGGAATTAGCGGGAAAATCCTTTTGTATGAAAAATCTAAACCGCTTAAGTTAGACGCTTGAAATTTGGCATGCAGGTACCTTAGTAAACTTAAAGCTTAGTTGCAACAGGATATTGCAAAATTCCCACGGGAACGGGAGTTAGCGGGAAAAAACTTTTGTATGAAAAATCTAAACCGCTTAAGTTAGACGCTTGAAATTTGGCATGCAGGTACCTTAGTAAACTTAAAGCTTAGTTGTAACAAGATATTGCAAAATTTTCACGGGAACGGGAGTTAGCGGGAAAAAACTTTTGTATGTAAAAATCTAAATCACGTAAGATGTTTTCAATCTGTTTTTGTACAGAGGTACAAAAAAAATTAACACGCAAACGAAGTTGCGGGCATCAGCTAGTTTAACATAATATAGTAATGTTAGTTTTTTTTTGTGTGCAGAAATAAACGATTCATTCATTCATTCATTCAATACAAAACACTCTCGTTTCCCTTGATTTTTACGGAGCTGACGATTGGTACTTACGGTAATACATTTGAGCATGCCAGTTGGGATAGGGTGCGAGGGGTGGCGACTGCTTTTGGTCATACAATGGCACTGTGGCGAGAGTGACAGGCACTCCTGGACGCCAATGTGGGAATGTCACGAACAGTTTCGTGTCCGATACCTCTATCCCCAGAGGCAGAACGTTAGATGCTACAAAATTTCTGGAATAAAAGAAAAATAATAATACATACAAAAGAATAGATAAAGGGGGTAGTATTTTGTGTGATAGCCCAGTTGGTAATGAGCCAGACTTGTAATCGGAAGGTCGCGGGTTCAATTCCTGGTGCGGGTCTGTACCACTAAGTTCGTCTTTTCGGATTTATGTACGGATTTCTAATTACCACTTGCTTAGCGGTGAAAGAAAACATCGTGATGAAACCCGTTGGTGCAAGAAAATTAATTTTCGAAAGACGAGCGGACCACAAACCCGCATTAGGGCAGCGTGGTGGACTATGGCCTAATCCCCTTCGTGTTTCGAAGGGAGTCCCGTGCCCCTCGGTGGGGACGTATATGGGCTGGTAAAAAAAAAATGTGTAAATTTGGTCGGACCTTAAGTTGCCGTGTGGTGATCGGTTGAGAATAACACCACCCCATCTTTTTCCGTGGGTGTCGTAAGAGGCGACTAAGGAAACACAAATGAGACCTGCCTCCTAGTAATCCATCCCAGGCCTTTGCCTGGCCTTTAGTGTCTTTACACTAAAGTTTTTTCTGAATCTGAGGTTTCATCCTATGGTCTCATGCGGTGTGATGCTAAGGGCCGTCTGGTTCGCGACCACCCTCCTACCGAAGTCCGACGCCAAACAGCTTGCTGTGTTACATCGGTGCGTGGGAGTACCAGTGCCTTTATAGGCATTTTATGGGTTAACTCGCTCCATCGACGACCTCATCTTTGACCTTTATGGTCAAGATTGAGGTCAAGAGTTGACCCATCTTAATAATAAAAAAATAAAAAAAGTTAGGATGGAGGAGTCTTTTTTTTCATAAACCGGCCTTTGTCCGTTGTTCAGTTTAATGGTCTGATTCACATCCTTAACTAGATAATTAATAAACTCACCCAATATATGTATGGTAAATGGTCAAGTTTATGGTGATATACCTAGTCCTACTAAAATAGTACAGAGGCCAGCGCATCAGGTTACCCCAATTCACTGAAAAAAACGTTTTTATCGCAACGGCACAGAGTGCATGCATGGGTAACCTGATATGCGGCCCTCTGTACATAAGTAGTACACCTAAGCTACACCTACAAAGAAATTATGACATAATTTGAACAAGTCGAAACTACATCCAAATAAAAAACAACAACGGGAGTGCCGGCAGAAGTGAAAACTTGAGCATTAACGTTGTGCATTAATATTTAATTTTATTTTCTACACATTTGCTCATTAAGTGGGTCTTATGTCACTGTTTTAAGGTTCATAATGATATTATTATGTTTTACCCAGTCCGTGCATAATAAAAATAAAACACTTGTACGTAATGTTTTTTTTTTCTAAATTTCAGCAAAGAGATCAGATCTAATTTTTTTATTTAAAATTAAGTGTAAATATTAAACTACTTATTTGAAAATAAAAATATAATTCCACAAAATCATTTAAATTTAACAGTAGAATATCATTTATTTATGCTAAAACGATTAAAATATATAGTTCAGTATTTTTTATTATTTGGCTGTATGGCACTCTTGTCAATGTGAATCTCATTTTGCGAGAGAAAATTGAAAAAAATAATCGCGCCTCTTTTTAGATGTTTTAACTTGGTTTTCACAAACGGGATATCTTTTTTCATCAGATTGTAATTATTGTCAGAAATAGGTACAACACAAAAAATTTCTTCTTCAAGTGCAGAACAGGAAACCTACGTGGGTACACCGCCAATATCAAAGGAAAGTTTAGCCCTCTCCGTTGAGCCCTCGCCAACTCGCCTCTAATGTAATATCCAACTTAGCACACTTGTATCATAATGTACTATTTTCGCTCGCAAAATGAATTCACATGCCATACAGCCAAATAATAAAAAATACTAAACTATATATTTTCACCGTTTTATCATATAAATAAATGATAATTTTCTGTTAAATTAAAAATAATTTAGTGGCATCATATTTTAATTTAAAAATAGTTAAATACTTACACTTAATTTTAAATAAAAAATAAGATCTGGTCGCTTTGCTAAAATTTAGAAAAAAAAAACATTACTTACGTACTAGTGTTTTATTTTTATTACTCACGGGCTGGGTAAAACATATCATTATGAAACCTAAAACAATGACATAAGACCCACTTTATGAGCAAATGTGCTGAAAAATATATACGTACGGATTGAATTGTTAACCTCCTTTTTTGAAGTCGGGTTTAAAATAAAGTCTTTAATTTTTTAAAATCCCATTTGTAATTTCCGTAACATTTTTTTTCTTCCCTCGCCCGTGAAGCTAGATTGTGGTCAAGAGCGATCCCAATCTGAGTGAAAGAAAAAAACTTACTTTGAATGTTGCACTGGTATGTGAAAAACAGAGTCCACTTCAAATTCTACGTTTTTCCACCTGTAGAGTGTGGTGAAAGGAGATGTGTCGGTGTCAGCAGGCGTTTTTTTCATTATAGGATGCGTCTGCGCCAATCCTAGCATTGTCAGCCATAGTGTTACGCCTGCAGCTCTTGTACGTTCTGAAATCATAAATACATAGAAACCTTCACATAATGATTTTTTTTAATGAGTTTTCAAGCCTGGCTTGATAGCGTATACTATCCTAGCTTGAAAACTCAAGTTTTTATAAAACGAGCATTTATTATCGGCTTGAAATAGAATTATTTTTTTCAAGAAATGTCAAGTTTAGGAGTTTTTGTTATTTACCTACTTAGGTGCTACGCAATGTAGCGCGAAACTGCGCCCATCACGCTGTATCCCCGCACCGCGACGCTTTCAGAATGTGATTTTCATTGCTGGTTTTCGTGTTTGATGTTATTATTAGTGTTTTATTGGACAATGGAGTGTTTTAGAATAAATAATTTAATTTTAAAGCAGAAAATATTAAAATACACCACCCTAACAACCTACGAGTAACACAATTGTAACAAAAAAACAACACAATCAAAACTAAATTGCATAAAGCAATAAACATCAAAGCAGTTCAATAAACTTTATTTGTTTATTATTTATTAATCTAGTCGGTTTTTCTATGAGTCTACCAGACCACGTTTTAGTAATCGCCTCACTCTATGTGACTCGTATGTTGGGGACTGTAGAAGTCGAGGAAGTTGTGGTGGGAGATACACTAGTGTCACTTTTGTAGGTCTGAGTGGAGGTTTTGGAAGACTGTCAGAAGAAATTTGTAGCGGGTAGAATAGAATATAATAGTTTCTTTGCCAGAACATCGTAAGTAAGTTGTGACAGAAATTGCGTTTTTAAGGGTGGAAATTAGTAGCAAGACATGACAAAAGTATACATAATTAATAACAATGTCAAAAATTATATCAATGTAAAATTAAAAAGTGCGTCAAGAAGCAAGGTATTCATCGACAGAAAAGAAACAGTTATCTATTAATCAGGTACGTAATTTCGTTTTGAATGGATTAGGAGGTAAAGTCTCTGTAAAGATCAGATCTTTCCAACAAGGGCAGTGCCTAATCTAGCCACATTTGAAGCCTTATCTCCCCCCTTAATAACCTCGACAATAAGGCCGATCACACGACGGCGATCTTCAGTTACAATAAGTACAACATCGCCTTCCTTAACTTCTTGTGATTTAAAGCTCTTGGATGGTTGTACGAGTGTACTTAAATATTCACAAACATTGACAAGACAAAACCCTTTACGTAATGTCTGAAAGTATTTTACTCAAACATTTAAGGACTTCCCGTCTATCTGGTCCAAACCAAAGATTATACAAACAAGCTGACGTTAAAGGATGCAATCCATCGACTGAAGAGTCCAAATAACTGAAAGGATGAATTATAATAAGTTCCATCAAATTGACTAAATTACGTCCTAAGACCCGACCAAGTATTGATTTAACTACACCAATGAGACGGTTATAAAATCCACCCCACCTGGGTGCGCTCGGAGGCAAGAAAATTCACTTGATAAGAAACAAAAAATCTCATTAAGTTAGTACAAAAACACCCCTTGGCTTTGAGCAATAAAACGTCGCAAAGGTATGATAAATTCAGCAGTTGATAGTGACTCAATAACTTCTAAATCTATTATTCAGTAGGTGGCACATGCAATGACTTGCTACCAAACTTTAACATAAGAGGACCCCCCAAATCCACACTTGATGCCCATTTTCTTGCTAACTGTACTTTTTTTAATCAAAATTTTCTTTTGAGAATTTCATATAGGTTCCTTGTGGAAAGTTGTTCAGTTTCATTTGGAGAATCGCCCATTAAAATTTCAGTAACTAATTTAAAGTAACACACGTATAAAATTTCTTGAATATTGTCGTATTAAAAATAACTCACTCATAATAAAAAATCTAAAACTGAGAGCAGATCCTGCCCCACGGGACACTGCACTGCTCACGTTAAGCTTGGTTAAATAGCAGTCATACAATGAAGTCAAATGGCTAGAAAAAATGTATATTTTTATATGAGATGTTTTGGAATGATTTGTTTTGAGAATTTCAATGCATTGTTTTGCTTCTATGACATCGTGTGTTTGGAACGGACCGTATGATAATTTAGAGTACGCCTACATTTGCACTAGAGTGTTGTGAAATTGCCAAACGTGGGCAAGATTTTAACCGTGTGGTCTTCTTCTTATCGTGTAGGTATGGTCAAGTATGTGGCAAACTTGGCTAACCCTGGTGTCAGAGTTTTCAAACCGCACAATGGCCCCTGACTTGGTTTTAACGACTGTAGTCAATCGACAACAGCCGGGACCAACAGCTTAACGTGCCCTCCGAAGCACGGAAACGTTCGTGATAAATTGCCACTTTGGTCACCCATCAGGTTCCCTGCCTCTGTGTACGTTGCTGAACCTCATTGATCGGTTGAGATCAGCGAGAGCCACCGGGCTACGAGCGCTTCAAACCGTGTGGTGATCGGTTGAGAATAACACCACCCCATCTCTTTCCGTGGGTGTCGTAAGAGGCGACTAAGGAAACACAAATGAGACCTGCCTCCTAGTAATCCATCCCAGGCAACGACACTTCATTTTTTTCTGAATCTGAGGTGTCGTCCTATGGTCTCATGCGGTGTGGTAGGCTCTGTAAAGGGCCGTCTGGTTCGCGACCACCCTCCTACCGAAGTCCGACGCCAAACAGCTTGCTGTGTTCCGTCGGTGCGTGGGAGTACCAGTGCCTTTATAGGCATTTTCTGGGTTAACTCGCTCCATCATCGACCTCATCTTTGACCTTATGGTCAAGATTGAGGTCAAGAGTTAACCCATCTTATAATAAAAAAAAAAAAGATTCTCAAATTATTTAGATAAGAAACCTGAAAGGTAACGATATACGTTGTTCGTCACTTGAAACGATTGTGCGGGTCCAGCCATCTTTGGATGTAACTGTATCTTCTGTTTGGTACTTCATACATCGAATATTAGGTACCTTAATGGGCCTTTTTATAATTCGAAAACGGCACGGCAAAATTGTATTACCATTACCTCCTATGTAATAGTAATACTAGAAGTTGAGAACATAGGGGGCAATGGTAATTCAAACTTTGAAGTGCCGTGCCGTGCCGTGCCGTTCGAATTATAAGAAGGCCCAATAGGTAGACGCTTCTTATATTCAACGGAAATTAGAAACGTAATAATTATCAAAGTTACACCGCTGACTGAGCCAGATAATCGACATTAATCAAGACAGTTAAATTATAGACCTAAGTAAAGTAACAAAAGCGTGTAAAATAATGTTTTTTTAATAGCTCAGTTCATTGCTATGCTGCATTTCTTAAATGTATACTGATTTATATTAGCCTGAGCTGACGCCGATTACTGCAGCGGCCAGAGCTTATTGAATAGGACTAGAACTCTCACATCTTTCACTAATACCTTCAATGTCATTCCCTAAAACTATCACTTGAATAAAAAGTAATACTTAATAATTTTCCATTTTAGTAGATTATACAGGGTGTAAAGGACAGCTCAGCAAATACTTAAATGTTGGAATCTACCCATAACTATAATCAGCTATAAGTAATTATTTTTCCCGGAAACGTCACGTTAAGGAGTTTTCATTATTTAACTACTTTAGCGCTACGCAACCTATCGCAAAAACCGTGCCCCGCTGCTATCGGACTGCGATGTATTTGCTGGTTTTCGTGTTTTACATTGTTATGATTGTTTTTTAATTCAAAATGGAGTATGTTCGATTCAATAATAAAAAAATTAAAGAGAAAATATTAAAAAACAGGAATTTAAAAAAAAAATCGGTAGAAAAATTCCACAGGAAAATTATTCAGAATGATTGTCTGAGACCAGGGTTTCAGTTTTTGCAAAGTTGTCTTTTACACCCTGTATAAGTATTTTCGAACACCTCATCGTCATCATGAGTAGCGCTGCGATCACTGTCACTTTTGAAGATTCACCGTGATCTGAGTGGCGCGACTCGTGGGTTGTACGGACGGCCGCAACTCAGGTTACCACACGCGTGCACTCTGTGCTGTTGTGATAAGAGAGGTTTTGCAATGAAAATCAAGTAACCTGATGCGCTGGCCTGTGTACCTGTTCGGGCCGCTAGCATTATTCAAGTTATTTTCGAACTTATAGTTCGACCTTCGAACTGTAAAACTAATGCCGGTGTACGTTCTCCGTTTAGACGTATTACTTCTAGCTATAACGACAAATTCACACACGTTGATATTTTCTCTTCATCTATCAACAAATTTAAGAGTTCAATCCGCAGGGACTTGATAATGTTAGAACAACTAAATGTTTAACTTTAAGTAGTTCTTTAGTTACTGAGCTATGTTTTCCTTCTAATAAGTAGGATTCTGCAATAAAGAGTTTACACATGTACATACTACTACTGTAGAGATAGCGATGACTGATTGCTTAGTTAGTTAATTACTTAGTAGCACTGAGTATACTTATTTATTTATTTGTAAACATCCACATCTGTTTCTGTTAGCATCTACTTCCTTTTTTTTACTTAACCTGTGAATAGTGTTGTTGGTTGTGTATAATTTAGCCTTTAATTGTAAGACTGTCTTATATCAACTTCTGTACACAGCTGTTTTCTATTCCAAATAAACAAAAAGTCGTGATCCCATTTGTCAATCAGGGCCCTTTTTTTAATCTGTCTCGTTGTGCCGAGCGATATATTTTATTGTTTTACGCGAATTATTATATTTGGCATTCATTTACCGCTACAATTCAAGACTGGTAAGAACTATTCATCGAAATGTAGAGATGAAAAAAATTTAAATTCAATAGTATCCATACAAAACAATAAAAGATATAGCTGAAGACATACAACGGTTTCGGTCAATCTATAGTTGGTAAAAAATATATTTATTTTGACAAAAAATTAAATGCGACAGAATAGGATTACTATTGTACCTATCTCTCAGTGAGGTTCTCTTATTTTATTTTATTTTAATAGGAAGATTTACAGTCAATATAAACTATGGATATACAAGGTTATATTATATGTTATAATAAGCCAATTACAAATCTTCCAGGCCATAAAAAGCAAGACTGATAACTTATAAATGTTATAATTTTTAACATAACTCTACATCTATTTCATATTTAACTTAGGTTAAACAAATACTACATACTCAAAGACTTAGGTTCTTAAAGACAAAAGCAGGTTTTGTCATCATTCATTGCCATAGAAAAGATAAGTAATTTTTCAGTTTCCCTATTTCTAAGATCATCATTTTAGCCCTATTTAGGGCTAAAATTGGCCCCATTTAGCCTATTTTTTTAGCCTTTTCTTTTATAGGTATTGCCGACGTGTTTGCATACGCTTTAATACATGTTACCGCAATGGTCTCTAATCAGTTAAAATGCTTTTGCATCAAGAATTTATTTGTGTCAAGATGAATTTTAAATTGTTTTTTTTTGAAAGTAGCCAAGCTCAATGGAGCTTTTTTACAATTACTCGTAAGATTTTATACATCTTCGAGGCAAGGTGCTCAGGAGGCTGACAGTGTTTCCTTGCTGAATAGCTAAACAAGTTCTCTGCCTCGATGCGACACGCTTGAGGAGCTATTTTATATTTAGGTATACATAACTTCCTTCTTAAATTAGTCTCTATGATTAAGTTATTTTCTCTTTATTAAATTAATCCAAAACTTCCTTAGCTTTACTTGCAGGATGTCGGAGGAACTGGTGGGACTTCGCAAGCAACCGGGACAAATGGGGATAAAAAGGGGAGCTTTTGTCCAGTAGTGGGACGGAGCAGGCTAGACAAGAAAAAACCTTAAGTTTCAAGGCTTTTTTTTAAGTTTTGAAGTATGAGTCTGTCATGAGCGTGATTAGCCTAGCCAACTCAAACCTCGTAAAAGCAGTAATTAAACAAAAAAAATGCCTTTTAGATTCATAACTGAACTAGATAATTGCTAATAGATCATCAAAAACAACAGTTCTATTTCCTCGACCGACTAGAAAGTGACAGTTGCCATTTAAATAGTATGAGAGGGAAGAGAGCAGGTGAATTCGCGTCACGCACTCTGCGCCCACGTAACGCAAATCGAATTGATTCTGATGAGAGTGGTTTGTGGTGCTCATTATAATTTGCATATTTTTTTATTTATTTAAGAATGAAATTGGATACTACTAAACGTTTTTGTAAACGTAAACTTTACTTTTATTTTACGTTTATCAAGGTTATCTGGTGTTTTGATGACCTAATAGGCTAGCTACTTTTCCACGTTGGACTGAGAGTGAAAGAAAAACTTAGAATGTACCAGCTGCCATCTCTTCCCAGGCATTACTGTAAAAGTCAGTAAGGGGCCGTCCACATATTACGTCACGCTAAATTTCGACTTTTTAAACCCCTCCCCCCCTATGTCACGCTTTTTTGTATCCCTTTAACATGCACTGTCACGTTTAGTATGACCCCCCCCCCACCCCCATACGCTGTGACGTAATATATGGATGACCCCTAAGTGGGACGAGAGGGTTTTGCTGTATTAATTATAGGTGAAAGGCTGACAACCTATCACCACTGTACTCATTTTCGATCTAATAACCTTCAAAATGATTGTCAAATGTGGCGTCAAGTGGTTCTCGAACTTCATGACGTTCTGCCTACCCCGAAAGGGATTATAGGCGTGAATGTATGGATGGATGGAATGAACACAAAAACATATCTCTGCTATGATGAATAAGTATCTACTCTATATACATTTTGTCTCACGCTGAAAAGTGGTGCGTTTTATTTTATTTTAAAATTAGCATTCCGCCCGGGACTTCGTTCCCGTGGGAATTCGGGAAAATTATATAGCCTATGTCCATCGCGAATAATATAGCTATCTAACAGTGAAAGAATTATTCAAATCGGTCCAGTAGTTTCGGAGCCTATTCAGTGCAAACAAACCAAATATAAAATCTTTGCTCTTAACAATATTAGCAAGATTACTTTAATGACGAATTTTGTTTATAGCAGGGTATCTGCAGTAGGTACCAAAAAAAATCTCTTTTCTATGGCGATACATAACTAACGAAATTTTTGAACTTTTGTCTTAGTTAAGTACGGGTCAGCCAATGCACATAAAGTTCAAGTCTTTTTTAGTTGTTACAAGCAGTAATTCAATTTGGGCTGTTTTCTATAAACAACTTTCTTGTATTTAAATAATTTCTCTCTGTGATCGCTCCGTTGTAAAGCGCCAATAGCTCCGTGCAGGCCGACCAATCTTTAATCTAGAACTTTCACTGGTAGTCTGGTTCACAAGTGCCATTTTCCTCGAAACCTGTTCGCCACCACCGAAAATTATGATTTTGGTCTCATTCGATTCGGAATGGCATCTAGAAAGTTCTATCAAAATTTCAAGAGGGGCTGAAAAAAAATGCAATAGTTATAAACAATATAGTAAAACAAAAAATAAGGGTTTGGTTTTTTTGAAATATCTCAAAAACTATTTGAGATAATCGAAATTTGAAAAAAGATCCTTAAAGAGCAGGAAATTTCCTAAAAAAAACTACTACCTCCCGGAACTGTACCAACAACCCTTATAATTTTAATTAAGTGGCGAAAATAACGGTAAAAACGCGTGGTTCGGCTGCCGCGCGCATCGCCCCAATCTGACACATGAACTAAAAAAAATATTTTTACCGATTAAATATTAATATTAAGGAATAAAAAAAATTGAGTACTAAGTAGACATATGAATAAACAATAATCCGTAAAAAAAAAATTTTTATCACAATTTTTTTATTAATTATGCTTTTGTTAATTAGTTACTTTGCACCGTTTTAATGTTAACATAAAAACGCTGATTATTACAAAACAAGAAATCTAGAATTTTTTTTGATTTTTTCGAGCTAATCTTAAAAGGGTTTAAAAGAGATTCCCGTTGGAAAAATTCCAAAATTTTGATTTTTCACTTTTTTATTAACAATTAAAGGCATTAAAAAATCATTTATGTCAATAAAACCAATAGGAAAATTTTTTTTTCCAATTATTATTAATATTTTGTTTTCTTATTGATAAAAGCCATATTGCAATAATTTTTGTTTATTTTTAACCAACGTTATTTAAATAATTGTTATAAACAAATGCATTGTTTATTGTATTTTTGAAAACTTTTTCTTTGGAATTTTATCCTTGATGAAAATAATGATTTTAAAAAAAAAAATCGTTCCTTAAAAACATTTTTTTATTAACAAAAAACGCACTTGTTAATTAACAATTTTTTTTTGTTACTAAATATTAATATTAAGGAACCGTTTTTTTTTTAAAATCATTATTCATTATGTTCTTTCGTATTATAAACAAAAAAAAATTTCTTAGTAACTTTTTATTTGTTTATTAAACAAACAATTTGTTATAAACAAATGCAATTTTACGCGATATTTTTTTTTAAATACTAATAAATATTACAAAAACAACCATATGTATTTTTTTATCGAAAAAAATTTTTTATTATTTTTTATTTAACTTTTAAAAATATTGTACTTTTCGATAAAAAAAATACATATGGTTGTTTTTGTAATATTTTTTAGTATTTAAAAAAAAATATCGCGTAAAATTGCATTTGTTTATAACAAATTGTTTGTTTAATAAACAAATAAAAAGTTACTAAGAAATTTTTTTTTGTTTATAATACGAAAGAACATAATGAATAATGATTTTTAAAAAAAAAACGGTTCCTTAATATTAATATTTAGTAACAAAAAAAATTGTTAATTAACAAGTGCGTTTTTTGTTAATAAAAAAATTTTTTTAAGGAACGATTTTTTTTTTAAAAATCATTATTTTCATCAAGGATAAAATTCCAAAGAAAAAGTTTTCAAAAATACAATAAACAATGCATTTGTTTATAACAATTATTTAAATAACGTTGGTTAAAAATAAACAAAAATTATTGCAATATGGCTTTTATCAATAAGAAAACAAAATATTAATAATAATTGGAAAAAAAAATTTTCCTAATGGTTTTATTGACATAAATGATTTTTTAATGCCTTTAATTGTTAATAAAAAAGTGAAAAATCAAAATTTTGGAATTTTTCCAACGGGAATCTCTTTTAAACCCTTTTAAGATTAGCTCGAAAAAATCAAAAAAAATTATAGATTTCTTGTTTTGTAATAATCAGCGTTTTTATGTTAACATTAAAACGGTGCAAAGTAACTAATTAACAAAAGCATAATTAATAAAAAAATTGTGATAAAAAATTTTTTTTTACGGATTATTGTTTATTCATATGTCTACTTAGTACTCAATTTTTTTTATTCCTTAATATTAATATTTAATCGGTAAAAATAATTTTTTTAGTTCATGTGTCAAATTGGGGCGATGCGCGCGGCAGCCGAACCACGCGTTTTTACCGTTATTTTCGCCACTTAATTAAAATTATAAGGGTTGTTGGTACAGTTCCGGGAGGTAGGAGTTTTTTTTAGGAAATTTCCTGCTCTTTAAGGATCTTTTTTCAAATTTCGATTATCTCAAATAGTTTTTGAGATATTTCAAAAAAACCAAACCCTTATTTTTTGTTTTACTATATTGTTTATAACTATTGCATTTTTTTTCAGCCCCTCTTGAAATTTTGATAGAACTTTCTAGATGCCATTCCGAATCGAATGAGACCAAAATCATAATTTTCGGTGGTGGCGAACAGGTTTCGAGGAAAATGGCACTTGTGAACCAGACTATGGCACCACATTACACAAGTGGGTATAACACTATAAGTTGGTATAAGCGTGGCAGACATATGATAACAAGGTGTTTCAAAAATACCCAAAAAAATTGTTCAGTTTAGCTTTAGCCGGTAGAAACAACTTAAGCTTTATGAGTTTTATTTTGTAAAACGTAATGTACTACATTTATTATTTATTTATTTATAATCAACATAACATTAGTCGCAGACATAATAAACAAAGTTAATTAAGTAAGACATTAACATAAGGAGACTAATAATAATTTATACTAATTAGCTAAACATCGCCCATATTTAAAAATTTTCAGGTATTTTTATATACAGGGTGTCCCAAAAAATAGTGTCAAGCGGAAGTCCTGAGGTAGAACACCCTTTGGAGCATTTGAAACACCCCTGACCTGAACAGTGAACAAGATAAAAAAAAGGCCTTTTTTGAGATATTGTTTTCGCAACTATTTTTCATTAATTGTACTTTTATGCTTAAAATATTCGTCTTCGTAACTTTGATGGAAGTTTTAAAAATGATGGTCCAAAGTAAAAAAAAACTACGGTCAAAATTATTCTCAAAATTTCAGAAAAAAAATCCTTACTCGAAAACTATAAAAAAACGCGGAAACTATAAAAAAACATGGGAGTGTTTCGGATGCTCCAAGGGGTGTTCTACCTCAGGACTTCCGCTTGACACAATTTTTTTGGGACACCCTGTATACATCTTGTGGTAAGTACGTTGTAACGAACTTTGATAGACAACAATGTTTAAATGTACTACGTTTTCGTTCGTACAGATCTTACGAATGGCTGGCCCTCTGTGTATCCTCAAGTTTATTTTTACCTTTAGCTTGCTGAACGAAAAAGAAAGTCAACTGGAATGGGGTAGCTATAGTTTTAACTTTTAATTCCAATTTATATTGAATCCCTAAGAAAAACCTAAATGACTTAAAATTTAATTTTTTTAAAATAATAATTAAACTACGTACACACGACAACACTCAGACTTTACATGTAAAAATTGACGCTCTTATCTGGTTAGTATTGTGACGGTTTCCACAGCGCTACTGTATAACCCTGTCTGTAAGTGTATGAAAATTATTTCAATAAAAATCCAAACATTATTTGATATTATTTTATCAGCTGATGCAATTTGTGTGGGAAGTTAAAAATTTTTTTTTTTCGTATTTCGGCATTTGTTCTTAGGGAAAGTTTTTCAGTTTCATTTGCTGATTCACCACCCGAGAGGATAAGATCGAATTACTTAACACTCTGTATATGAAAGAAAAGTATGTGGATAATTCGCGCCGGGTCAGAAGTACCATTGTGTCAGTGGCTAAATATAATGTATTTTTTAAGTTTTTATACGAATTTACGGTGTTTTATTCTTGTATTATTTTTTTCTTCGGCGTCTTAGGTGAATTTTTAAACAAAAGTCCAACCGCCTATGCACATATTTTCTTGCTAATTTAATTATACTAGGTATTTGTATCACTAAAGGTAATCTAGTGTAATATAAGTTGATTTTAATTGTTTAAATACATACCATTATGTTTATTATTTTCCTCTGTTTCATATCCATACTGTTTTGAATTTGCCGGTCTTTTCGTAGGGTTTCTATATGGCGAAATATAGTTATACTTATCATGGCTAACATGAGAATTCACTAAGGGAGTCCATTCGTCAGTCAACCTTGGATTCACTTTGTTGTACTGATCATTTATATCGGAATACACCGTAGACGGCATTGACCACTGTATAAACCACTGATGCGACACTGCCATTATTTAAATCACTGTAAATTTACTGTCACTTTTCATTAAAGGTAAAATGAGTGGGAGAAGTTGAGATAGTATGATGGTTCAGCGACATAACTAGTGTTGCTAAAAACGCGTGATCACAAGAACAGTTGTGGAGTAGTTCTGACGGGTTGACTCGGCTGGGTCTGCCATGAAACGCTTTCAGTATGTTAGTAACAGCAACTTGCGAGACCCCTATATACATTCACATTTCACCACTATAAAGAAGAATCTTGCGTAGATATGCTTACAATTTTAAACGAGGCGTTTGAATTTACATTTTATGGGGTTACTACTTCACACTTCATAAATCGCATCTTGACTCTTAGGAAGGTTATATGTTACCATCATTTCCCCACATCATACTATATAATGATTATGTCATTCTGCATTTAGGGAAAATTGTAATTTTAGATGTGCCTTTAAGACCGGAACTAATGTCGCCATAAAGGCGCTAAAATTATACATTTTGATATTGTTTGTTACCTAACTGCAATAATGGTGCATTGGTTGCGTGTTGACGTGACCACACGTAAATGTTAATTATGATTTCCTTATTTAGTTAGATTTAGTGTAAAAATTAGCCTCTTTACCCATCCGTATCAGAATCAAGATAAAAAAATTGTAAGTTAGTTATACATCGACATTTATACCGAAACATACATCGTATAAAAGGGATGCAATGAAGGAGTCACAGATCTGGAAGATTCAAACTCATTCTTTATTAAGATTTTATTTTTTTATATTAACATATTAATGTGTTCAATTATTATTGTAATCTGAAACTGACGTATAAATTGAAACATTTTTGATTAATAAATGAGTATTAGAGTATGATTACTACAAAAACGAAGCTTTACGTCCGCAACTTTGCATAGAAAATATGTGTGAATTTTCAGACCGCCAACAATTCCTGTGCAAAAAGTCACGACTTATGTTTCTAGTTTTCTTATATTCATTGTGCAAGCCTCAGAATACAGAGGTGCGAGTTTACCTGCTACGAGTAGGTAATCACAGCTAGTATCATATAAGAAATACGTGGTTTGAATTCATAAATGAAATCTAGGCCCAATCAGTGGTCTCCGTGTGGCTTGTTACGGTTTTTTACGATGGCGATTACGACGTGCCCTGATTCGGCCAGTCTTGAGCAAAATGTATGTAAAGCTAATCGCCTTGTTAGCCGCGTTAACACCTGCAAGAGCAATATATCCATACTTCGACACACAGGACTTCATATACAATGTTCCTAAAGTCTACAGGATTTCTTTGACTGTGGATAAACTGCTTGCGTACTATGAGAAGAATCCATCCAAAGACCCTGAGTGGTACATCGCTTTGGGAATGGCGAGAGGTTAGTATTACTAGTATTACATACGGTTAGTACAGTCTGTAGTTCTCAGTGGGGGCTATTAATTACTTATTTCCACAGTAGCTTTGCAAGGGAAACAACATTTAACCGTACAACATATAACTTTTATTGGCTTTCACAGCAGAGAACCCATATTACTTGAGAAGACCGCGTATGACACTATTCAGGAACGCACCTACTCACTTCGAAACAATATCACTACCAAATCAAATCAAATCAAATAAAAAATAACTAAAAATAACAATAAATTTACATAAACCCAAGGCATATACAATAAGGCGGCCTTATCGCTTTCAGCGATTTCTTCCAGGCAACATTAGGGAAGAATTTGAGAGAGGAAATATCATAGCGGGTGTACTGAAAAAATTATTAAGTTAGAAATTAATTATACCTATTAAATCCTACAAAAATAAATATATTACCAATGGCTCTTCGAATGGTTCATGGCTCGCGTTGCTGCCTTTCGCTCAATTATTCCCGAATCTCCAATCAATTTCAATTTGAATTTTAAACAAAATTTACATCGAATTGTATTCGATGGCGGCAACTCACATAGAGCCGAACGGCCAGTGACGATTGTGTAAGCAGTCTCTTGTATCACAGTACATAACTCATACCACAGTACATAACTACTTGTATACTCTATTTAAAAGTACGTAAACTAATTCATACGCCATTCTTCTTTTTACTGTACCTCTATATCCTTAGGGTCTCTTGCTTTGATAATATAACAACTAAATTCTCTTTCTTTTAATGAAAGGTCAATCGAGAGATGTCTACCTGTCAAAGGTATCAATCACTTAAATACGAAATCAAAAGCAATTGATGACGATAATTACAAAGAGAAGGTTACAAAATGCATGATATGTATTTTATACTTTTATTTTAACATGTATACTATTTTAACATTGTAGTTGCTGTGTTATTTTTAATGTGTTCACTTGTCCAGTACAGTTAAATAGAGAAATATCGTCACTACAGTAGGTACAGTCAGGCCGCACATTCTTTGCACTGTAAATATAAAAACGGTTTTGGTGAGTTAGCCTCAATCCTCTGTACATGCTGATATCTTAGAAAATATACTTTTATACAGCGTGATGACAATGATAAAAATTATTGCATTACCATACGATATATCTAAACGTGGTATATTATGATATTTAATTTATAAGATTTGAACGCAGACGGACACCAAGACAGGTGAAACTAAGGTAGAAGCTTGGAAAAACCAGAAGGTAGAACGGGTTGTCTGCTTCAATAAACGCATTGTGTCGGACTGTTGCTTGGATTCATAGCGATTCGGTTTACTTTTTGACTGGCCTATTTGAGTAATGATTAGTTACTTCAAATCTGCACTTGGAGCGAAATAGAAACAAAGAAAGTATCATCTGCTTTTTAGTGAAAGTAAATAGCCTTTTGAACGTATATCTCCTTATCGACTTAGGAACATCCAGTACAACCCTCAGTCTATGTATCTTTCCATGAAACTGAGCATAATGTGCAACTGGAATTCACAACAAAAAACATTAAATTACTCTCATCCGTAATCAGCTGATCGCACAAGTTATAGAAGATACGAGCATAGAAAAAGGCATAGAAAATTGGTTGTCTCGAATAATGTTCAGCAAAAATCACATTAAGGTACCCAATCTTCTGCAGTTCGAGCACGATGGCGACAAACACGCGCGGCGCGCCACTCGGCTGACGCTGAAACTTCACTTTGATTGCGCGAGGGCCCGGCGCAAAGCACGCGTGTGCTAACCTGAGTTGCGGCCGTCCGTACTATGGTAGATAGGAGGGAGGGAGGCCCTTGCCTCTCGATCGGGACGTATATGGGCCAATGAAAAAACCGGCCAAGTACGAGTCGGACTCACGCTCGAAGGGTTCCGTACCATTATCTATAAACCAGCAAAAAAATCACGTTTTTTGTATGGGAGCCCCCTTAAATATTTATTTTATTCTGTTTTTTAGTATTTTTTGTTATAGCGGCAACAGATTACATTATCTGTGAAAATTCCAACTGTCTAACTATCAGGGTTTATGAGATACAGCCTGGTGCCGTTTTTACCCTTTGGGTACGGAACCCTAAAAGTAGATAGTACAAGATTATAATATTGTTATTTTTCATAGTACGATTTGCCTTATTTATAGGTGTATTAGAGTACACAATCAACGAGCTGGATAAAACGGTGCCAGGTCGACTGAAGGAGAACCTACAGAACCTCACCCGGCGAATGGACCGCATACGAAACAACACGGAGCGGAGCACCTTAATCTATCGGAATAAGGACTATGAATACGGTTTGTGTATTTTATATTAGTCACTATTTACAACTAGATAGAGTCTTCTTTCGTATAATTTCAACTCCGTTTGGGTACACAATTAGTGTGAATCGCAGGTATTTGGTCTGAGGTCTCTTTGAGGAAGGTTTGGGTAGATTCCAAATAAATGCCTTAGAATATGATGTTCATTATTTCCAAGTTCATGGTTTGGGTGTTCGTGTCTGTCTGTGTGTATGTTAAAAGGGACCCACGACACAAGGGAAAATCTTAGTGTGGGCCTTTAAGTGTGTATCGTAAAAAAAAACTATACAATAGATCGAATGCATTATAGGGTCCTGTTGCCAAAGAGCAATTTGATCTAGGTAATCCTAATGTATTTTTTTCCGAAATGTGCGAACTCATACTCGTAACTCTACTATATTTTCATCTCTACTTGATTTTATTAAAAACTGTTTTTTGTATCAGAGTGTACTCATTCTCTAATCAGTCTTCTTTGTTTCATAACATAATAAATGTATTATAAGAGGATCAAAGTAATGACTGCTGTAAAAAAATAATTAATGAGCCACTCATAGAAATCTAAAAGTGAACATCAATTCTGATTCTAATCTGACTAAAGAGCTCTAACTAAAGAGCTCTATTACATAAAATAAGGCTGTGGCTGCAAAATAATATATAGCTATAGTAGTTATGTAATAGTTAGTATCTGAGATTTAAGAAAACTCATAAAATGAATATTATCACAATAATAACTACACTTCATTTTTTGTCATAATCTTACAACTAAGTACAAAAAATCAATTATGCTAAAGATTGGTGACAGATTGTCAGCAAAAAATCAATCATGCTAAAGATTGGTGATAGATTGTCAGCTATGGTTATGGTACAGAAAAACCCTCTCATCCCAGTTACTGGATTGTTCCTACAGTATGCCTGCTGATATAAGCTAACAAGCACGCGTGATAAAATTTGTCATGTCGGTCGATATCATTCTGCCTGTCCAGTACTGAGGGTGGAACGAAATTCATACGAAACAATGATGTCACGCGTACGTGTTGGCTATGCTGAAAAAAATTGGCAGCTGGAAAATCCAAGTCATTCTTCCACCACCAGTAAAACGTGAAAGCCTGGAAGCTAACATAAAAAATATTTTTGTGTGAGTTGTGACATTGCATAAAACTCGTTTCATTTTGTTCTGAAATTAATTAGAACCTTTCATTTTCGTAACAACATGTGACTGCAGTCAATTAATAGTACGGTTTTAGAATTTCAGTATATTCTTAGAGCTTGAAACGTAAGACGAAAAAATTAAATTGTATGCCAGGAAAATCATTTTCCTATGTCACATTTATTTATTCTTTTCATTTATTTCGCCAATTCAGCTAACACAATCAGCAGCTCTAACACGATAACGACAAACTCGCGCTCGGCTCACGCTGAAACTTCACTTTGATTGCGCGAGGGTCCCGCGCAAAGGCTCGCTCGCCCTATTATACGACCATGGTGTTGTCGCGGCGCTGTCACTATCGTACTCGGCCTGCTGGATTGAGAAAATCCCGATTTTTTTTTAGTAACGACCAATGCCAGGAAATACTAACTGCCGTACTCAGAGACGTCAATTAAAGTTAAGAAGTAATTAAATGTCATCCTATCCTTATTTATATCAGCAAGAGTGAAAGAGACAACATCAGAGTTTAACAGTACTTAACATTAATTGACGTCTCTGAGTACGGCAGTTAGAATCGGTTTTATTTAATCTAAGTTTTCTGCACAACATTTACGTATAAACTACGCAGTCTTTCACTCTTGTTTCGCACAATCCAAAAAGAGTCAAAATTTTCTCTTGAGCTATATTTTCAAAACAGATTTCTTCATTCCCGAGGTAATTTAAAAAAAACAGCCTTATTTCTAGTTTGCAAAATTACAGATTTTATAGAACCTCCCGCTTGAACACTCTACGGTATGAAAGCTTGTCTGAATACCTGCTAGTTAAGGAGCAAAGCACGTTGTGTTACTCAATCCGGTACACACACCTCCAAAAATTTAAACTTGACCAACTTACACTGTTACATTATTGCTGCAGTGAAAGGACCACGAAAGGACTGCGAATGAGAATTCGATTGTTGTTTAGTCAGGTTGTAAAGCTGTCTAATTATGCAATTTATGACAGAAAGGTCTTAAATATCACTAACAGATCAAGAAACTAAAAATAATTAAAACTTTTCAACCTCCGCTCTACTGAAAGTTAAAGAAAGGTTGATAACCTGTCACCAATTGCTGTATCTAATTTATGTTTAATCTATTTAAAAAAAACCTCAGAGTTAATGTCAAATTGTGGCGTCAAATGGTTCTAAAGCCACATGATGCTCTACCTACCCCGACAGTGGTTATAGGTGTGTGGATGGATGAGCTTTCCTGTTTCTTTAACGTTTATGTAAGCTTTCTACTTATTTGTGCCTTACAACATATCTATAAAAATTACATATTTTTGGCGGAATTGCGTACAGGTTTATTTTATTATTTATTTATAAATTGCATGTCATTTAACTTTCCTCTTCGCCATGGTAAACTTTCTCGTTTTTAATGCGTTCACAATTGCGTTTATCGATCCAACGCAGTCAGTACAATCAACTATGTCTCACTAAAGTATTACATAATTGACCGAAGCACTTATTGTATAACTTTTTTTTATGTCCTGCCAACGTATAATAGTTTTGTAAGTCTGTATGTTTAACGTGTAAAGTCATGAGTAAAGAAATATAAAGATAGAGTACCTACAGAAAGAAAGCTGTATTTTCAAACTTTCTTAGGTAGGATTTTAACCTATAAATATTTATTAACAACTAGCTTTCCGCCCGCGGCTCCGCCCGCGTCCTAATTTTTTTTAAATAAAAAGTATCCTATAAACCTCACGGAGCCCGAGACCTTTCTAACGAATGCAAAACCGTGGAAATCGGTTCGTGCGTTCTGGAGTTATAGCGTCAGGAAGGAAAACCCAACTTATTTTTATATTTACAATATGAACTTTATATTAGTTGAAGAAACTTTAGGGAGTGATTCTCCCCATTGAACTGAACATCTTTCCCCAAGAAACCTATATGAAATTCATTTTTTTTTATTTCCCATACAAGGCAAATAAAATCCGCATATTATATGAAGAGACAAACTTTTTTTTCATATGTATTTTATTTGGTATGGGGGTAGCTGATACCCTGAATTAATGGGCTACATAATTTTCCCGAATTCCACGGGAACGAAGTCCCGGGCGGAAAGCTAGTAGCATATTAAAACTAAATAAAGTTGCTATTAGTAGTACCATAAAGATACTATTTATTTATGAAAAGATTGCAAACAATTACTTGTTGATTTCATCCTCCAGTAATTGGTTAATTTTGGTTCACGTCTCCCTTCTATATAGTTATAAGGAATTGCTCTTGCAAAGCGATTGCTGTAATCTTTAAAATTACAACAATTTTATTTACCAAGCATTATTTATATTGATCTAATAATACCTTTATGATAGAGAAGGGCAATACAGAATGTTATTTTTTATAATAGTCAGCCGTAGGCAAAAATATACACCTAGTTCGCCTTTCTAGAAAACCTAAGGTTTAGACAGCTCAGTTTGTCCGTTTTTAAACGGTTTTCTAGCCTCAGGTTTAATTTCTCAGTCATCTAGATTAAGTAAATGAATAATTACTTACTCTAACATCAATCTCGTAACTCGTTTAATGCAGAAAATTGGCGTACAACGAGCTCAGAAATAAAAAAGTGCAGGCACGAAGTTTATTGAGGGACTTTAAATTAGTTTAACAAAATTTATGATATGAATCAGTTCATGAAACTGAACAAATTTCCACTAGGAGCAAAGGCGAATAACATAATTTTTCATATTTGATTTGCCTTTTATAGGAAGTCAATTTAAAAAAATAAATCTCATATAGGTTACTAGGGAAAATTTATTAGTTTCGCTAGCTTATTTTAATCACTTCTTATACGAATTCGAGAAGCACGAAGATACGACACGAATAAATAAATGTAGAGGAAGTGAAAGAGTTTTGCTTTGAAGTTGTAATCTGTAGTCTCTTCTTTACCCGTAGTAATATTTCTAATAGAATAAAGTAGCATGATAATTTAAATATATTTAAATTACAGTAACAAAAGCGATATTCAACAACCTGGACGTTCTGTCAACAATGATGGAGCCCATCACCGTTGGGACGATGGGCACACAGAAACCCTATCGATTCGACTTTGAACAGTACACCAAGGAAGCCAGGACTAAGATGCCAAGCAGAAAAGCCGCTGGTCAGTCTCTTGCGTTTACATTCAACAATAAAAGACCTTCACTACAGGGTGTAAGGGAAACCAGTGTTGTAAAAAACTCAAGTCTTTTAGTCTTGTCGATTTTCAAGACTAGAACTCGTTAGTCACATGAGTCCGAGTCCTTTGAGTCTTCTGAGTCCTCTTCGAGTCTTTTAAGTTCTTCGAGCTAGACTGAGTCGTTTGAGTCTGTTCTGAGTCATTTAATGTATTATAATAGGTAATACTGGGTGATTTTATATCATCATCCATTTATAATACTATAACTTCATTTCAAATGAATGTAGACAAAAGGTTAAATGAACGGCATGCAGATGCAGAGGCTGTAAACATTTTATATGATTATTTTTATAGTAAAATAATTATGTAATCTAATAAATGACTCAGTCTTTAAGTTTTTTTCGGCAGGACTCAAGTCTTTTTACAAAAGACTCAAAATTCTGAAGGACTTGAGCTCAAGTCGTAT
This sequence comes from Aproaerema taeniolella, assembly GCA_949987775.1. NCBI lineage: Eukaryota > Metazoa > Arthropoda > Insecta > Lepidoptera > Gelechiidae > Aproaerema > Aproaerema taeniolella. Next base: position 7,734,947 of record OX465255.1, read on the forward strand.
TTATAAGACTCGAGTCTTCAAAAATAGCTCGAGTTTCATTAAATAAGACTTCAAGACTCGAGTTACTTACAACACTAAGGGAAACCCTTCCAAAAACGACACGTACTAATGGCTTGTTGTAGTTAGTATGTACTTAAGTTAAAAAAATATATTATTTAATTATTTTTTTCAAATATTATTAGATGTTAACTGACCCCAGAAACGGTTATTAAAAGTGTAATTTAGAAAATAAATAAATATTAACCCCGTTTCTGGGTTCAGTTGATATCAATGGTATTACGAAAATTGATTTAAAAATTGAATAATTTTAAATTGTTCATTTATTGAGAATCATCAATAACACTAGCTATCTTCGTTTTAGTAAGCCTTTCCCTTACACCGTCTATCCAAAAATCTACTAAACTTACATTAATCATAATGAGAGTTAGTTAAAGTATACTGATACGGTCTAGTTGTGTTAAGGCCATTTTTTGGTTCCATTTACTGGCCACGATGTGGCGCTGTTTCCAATCATCGGGTATTGTTAATAAAGAGAAAATGCGAAACTATTTCATGATTTTACCTTGGACTCAATGGGACAAATCAATAGATCCGTGTCGGTCTCAAGACTCACATATCCATAAAATTGTCTAAGGAAACCTAGAAAGACGAGTGGCAGAATCTTTTAGAGGATTTTACGACCGGCCACCATGTCACCTCTTTCCACTATACATCATGTTTCATCAAACAACCCTTAAAATTTATGTCAATAGTAGTATGTTTTATTTTAAGCCTGCACCACAAAATTACAGAGAATAATACATACAAAGCACAATAATAAATTAATAAACGCACGAAACAAATAATAAAAATTAAAATAAATAAAAACATTTACAACCAATCCACACAAATTACCTACATACTATCTAAAAGAAGAACCACTGGTTCTAAGTGGTTTTGAACCACTGGTGCTATTGAGGTAAACCTTACTAAGAGCGCTGCGGTGCTTTTTGGTAGGCAACAACCCATGCCATCCATTCCCATCACCATGTTTGGTTAACCCATCCCTTGGGAAAGGAAAGTCCGCTACTTGGGCGTCACCCTTGACAAGGCAATCACGTTCAACTCTCATATCAAAACAGTGATGGGCAGAGCAGCGTTCGCATTCGGCCGCCATCACTGTCTCCACCACAAGCATAGTAAATTGTCCCTTAGAAATAAGGTGAGAATTTACACATATTGTATACCTATTGTATATCATGACGTATGCCGGCGTTATCTTCGCACACGTGGCACCTCGTCATATCCGTACCCTTCAAGTAATCCAGAATAAGTTCCCCGTGGTTTGTGCGCAATGAAAACTTGCATATAGACTTAAGACTGCCGACTATCTCGCAGTACCTAAAGCAATGCTCCACCCGTTTCTTTGATTCTGCCCCGCACCACCCCAATCCCCTGGTGGTGGCTGCGGTCACTTATGACCCCGTCCTCAACAACCGCGGCAAACGCCGTCCAAGGAACGTCCTCAACCGCGACCAACAACGCGCAGAGTCCCGTACATCACACAGACCGAGATTCCGTCCTCGCCCCGGCGAGGACCTTCGTCGCGTATACCCCATCACCTCCTCCCCGATTCGCGGTACCAGTACGTACCCGGCCGCTTCTCTCCACAAACGTATGTCCGACTCCCCCCTCCCAGTAACGCCCTAAGCCGAGGTTCGAGCCCCACAGGGGGCGCCCTTAAGCCTGTTACTTAAAATTTTTGGGCTGAGAGCCATCTGCGCTCGCCACTTGCTCGGTGAAACTGTCAAGGCCATCAGCGGCCAACAGTGTAGTCATTTAGAAAAAAAACACTGGTGCTCTGCCTGGTGGGGATTACAGGTGTGAGCTTATGTAATGTAATATTTGTTATGACCGGCCTTCGGTAGCCCTAGCGCTTGGTAAGGTCAATTATGGCAATCCCTTCATTTGGGAGACAGCTTTTAAACAGAGAGGTGCATCACAGTCTGCTTTTGTAACTAGTGGATTTTCATTTCCAGATGCGTGTATGATGCAGCTTCTCATATCGGCGATGGAAACCCAGACCATGGCAAAGGAGGGAGCATGTGAATTGACCCCAGAGTGCCACTCACAAGTTATCAAAGGGTCCGGACTCGCTTTCCAACAGACGAGCCGCCTCCGTACTGCGTTCATAGCCCGTATATTCGATTGCCTCGACGATTTTGATATTGGAGCTCATATCTACAAACTCTGCCTTCAAATATATAAAGAAGCAAAGTCTATCGAAGCATGGGACCATCCTCCAGGCACCAGAACGCTTTTTATACAACAGAGTAAGCTTATATTTTGAATACATTATTTACTTTCTTATATACAACACACACAAGCGGCTTTATAAGTAGACGCGCAAAAAAGAGCTCCAGGAAACGTGTCGTATAGGGATGGTTCTCCTTAAGCATCAGATTGTGGTTTGGTTTCTCAAAACTCAAAAGTTTACTGATTTGTGTCTCCTTCCTTTCTGGACTGGTAGTAAAAGAAAAATAATGAATGTGCCAGATGCCTTCTCTTCCCAGGCATACTGTAAAAATAAGTAAGTGAGACGCGGGGGTTTTGCTGTAGTGTGGGCGAAATGCTGACAACCTCTCACCACTTACATCATATTTCATCTTATAACCCTTTGAATTTATGTCAAACGTGGCATCAAGTGGTTTTAAAACCACTGATAGGATTATAAGAATAAGCGTATGTATTTATGGATGTATTTGAGTCTCTAGACTATGTTTACCTATTTGTGTCCTAGTTATGACAATATAAAAACGATTAATTAAAGCTTTGATATCCGCTTCGAGTAGACCGCGTGTTTACGCACACACTATAAACTGCGCCTTTACAAATACGAATGCAAACTTTTAATTACGGTCATGTTTCAGTTCTGTACTGTTCAGCGCAAGGCTACGGCGAATTTATCAAACCAAGGTGGATGAACAAGGTAATATCGTGGCAGGAGCCTAAAGGCTGCTATTCGGATGAGCGGAAGTCATTCCTGACCCTCACAGGGTTCGTCGTCTCATCAACGCCTATTGTACCTGACAAAGAAAGAGAAGTATGTTCTGATTCGAAATTAATACATTTCAGTGGGTACTAAAGGTTTCTAGGTTTCAAGGAATTATTGGACGTTAATCAAGGACAAAATACGTTGTGTGTTGTCAGGATACGTTTCTGCGTATCTCAAAAAAATGTAAAAACTAGACATCTTGTAAGAAATCTTATCGTTTAGAAATAAAAGACTCACCCAATTTCGGATTTGTGGATGCTTCCTCGAGCATTCACATAGATATCTTGTGAAAATGCAGTCTAACATCGAGGACTTGGGGCTAACTTTCAAATCTTTATTTTTACATAGTATAAACTGAAGTCGCTACCGCTGTCTGTTCGCTTAGATCTCTTAAACTACTCGACGGATTTTAATGTAGTTTTTAGCAATAGATAGAGTGATTCAAGAGAAAGGTTTATATGTACAATTCATTCCCGAAATTACCTAGGGAACGAAGTCCCGGGCGGGAAGCTAGTTAAAGATAAACATGACCACCTTCGCTTCTTCTGATAAATACTACAAGTATTTGTAATTTCAGGAACATTATCGCATAAAAAAGGCAGCATCATCGGAAGGAGGCGCTTGCAACTCATTGACGTCTGCAATGGCCCTCGGTTCCCTGGCGGTCTACATCAGGGCTCTTCTAGAAACCGATCAAGCCTTCCAGTACAGCGTACTATAAGATTCTTACATATTGTTACGGTTGTTGAAAATTAGAATATTTAAGTTACTACATTTTGCTTAGTGCATTTTAGTGTTCAGTGTATAATTTTCTTGGAAGAAATAACTTCTTTAATTTCTATAATAAAGTTTTTATTGAATTATTACTTAGAGATCTTTTTTATTCTATACTACTAACAATAACTTAGAAACTTTCGTACCTATAAATTGCCTACATACTCTATACTGGGTGAAAAAGAACCTCCTAGCTATATTCAAAACCCTGAACCAGTATCACTCAAAGAACATATTTATGAAAAAAATTTTTAAATATTTTTTCAATGGGAATAGTTCATTTTTTGCCTAAACGTAGACATTACTCCTACACCAGGCAAGCGAGGGGTGCGGGTAGCGCTCGGGGGGTGCGCCCGAGTGGTGTCTACGTTAAGGAAAAAAAAATCCCCCCTCCCCAAAAATAAAAATAAAAAACAAAAAAAGATAAAAAGTGTAAGTGATACTGGTTCAGGATTTTCAATAAAGCTAGGAGGTTCTTTTTCAACCTGTATATACTTGAATATTCAAAGAAACAAAATAAATTTGAAGCTTTCACAGGTACACGTTAGTCGTAATACAGGCTAGTAAACAGTAAACTCCAAAGCCTGGCTTATAGACGCAAAGTAGCTTGCCTAGGTATATGTTTTTTACTAGATGTACTTCGGGGAGTGTGCTCATGAGCTGCATAAGCTCATTCCGCCTGCACCTTTCTTCTACCGGGCATACAGACGCACCGCCGGGTAGCACTCTTACCTTGTCGAGATTCCTCGGATCCGTACTGAGCGCTTCTCTTCATCTTTTATATTGCGCACCGCTAAGGAATGGAATTCTCTGCCTGCGTTTGTATTTCTGGGCACACATGACCCGAATCTCTTTAAAGTTCGAGTGGATAGGCATCTTCTGGGTGAGCTTGCTACATCCTCGACCACATCTCCGCCCCTGGGCTAGATTGTGGTCAAGAGCAAACCCCATTAAGTATCTATAAAAAAAACCTTTCTTGCAAATATTTCTTAACTGCTTCTAAACGTTTACATGTGCATTTTAGCACGCAATATGGGGGAGTTTGTAGAAATCAAATATTTCAAAATTTTCTTGGCTTTTATTGTCCTGCTCTAGTTTTATAGATGTTAATATATTTATTAACACAGACATATACGACATAGACATATACATAGATATAGACATAGACAACGCGTGTATGTATGTACTTCGCGTGTCAAAATGAGAGGAAATTTTGCTTCTTTTAGCACCGTGCAATCACTAAATCGCTCGTGTGACGTCATAGTAGGTTGAAAAATAATCCCACGCTTGGTTCCTGTAGAAAAGAGACAAGCGTAATCTAGTCGTGTATAATTTCTGTGTTTATTAACTAGCGAATTTAATTATATAAACTCCAGCCCTAAACATTTATCCTAAACACTGATTTGTTAACGACGTAGTCAAAATACGAAAATTAATTTCTTCTGCTGTCATAGATCCCGTCATAACTTTTTGGAATCTTGATGTGAACACCCAAAGCTCTCTGCCACCCTTCGGATTATTAACCACTTTGACACCACTAGCGAATTGCAGAGTATTTTGATTAACGTCTATTGGATAGAAGTTTTCAGGCTTAAATTTAGTCTTGGAATTCCAGCATAATACACTTGGTGGGTCCATAATGCCAAAGTACAATATGCCGAGGTCATCCATCGCTTCAGCGGCTGCCTGGTTTGGACGCTGGCCTGATGAATTCTGAAAGAAGGCGCAGTATATTATTACTCTGCTTAAATGGAAGTGTGACAAAAGCCTATCCCATCTAACAGTTTCAAAGAAACTCCAAGCCAAAACATTTTCAATAAGTTGACGATTTACAAAAAAATGTGACACAGAGATTCACCTCAAACTTATAACATCCCTCTTTTTTGACGGGGGCTAAAAATGGCGTGGGTAACTTCCGACGTGACACTTATGTCTCAATTGTGAACGGATGGACAATCAAATTAACCTTTTTAGGCTGTTCATTTAGATGAACTGTAGTGTCTAATTAACTTGATGCGACAATTTACCTGTTATCAAATGGAATTACAACTGCTATGATCTTGTATGTATGTATTTATTCTTTATTGTACAATTGTACATGAGCATAGGTACACAAGACACATTATAAGAAAAACAGTTTTAAGTTTGACTTAGGCGGGCTTAATTATGATCTCTTAAAATTAATCACCTAAACTGGCGTAGCTGAACAATGAAATAAGAAGCACGAAACTCTATATCCTTTCAAGTGTTCTTTTAAATATTGTAGAATATTAAAAAGTCACAAGCACATCAACTACACTTACTTGTACAGCATTGCGTGGAAGTTGAGAATTTCCTATGAAACGGCTGTCTTGAATTACGCTAGTTGGCACGTAATGCTCTGAAGTTGATGCTAGAGGGTGGAAGTATAACCTTTGATCGTATCCTCGGTAAGGTGACAGCGCTAAACCAAACAGTCCATCTGGCAGCTCAAATGACTCACCTTAAAAATTAATTGTACATTTTAATATGTAAACTAGTTTGAGACAGATCGGCTCACTCTCAGTACCGGGAGTTCTAAGTCGTGCTCCGCTACAATTTTTTTTTATTAAAAATGGGGTCGCTCTTGACAACAATCTAGCTCAGGGCAAAGATGCGGTCGAGGATGTGACGAGCTCACCCAGAATGATACTATGAATAATTCTAAAAAAAAATACTGACATTCGATTGCTTATAACTTTTAAACAGCTTAACCAATTTTGATTAAATATATCTAAGAACCATTTAGATGACGTCAGCTATCAAAAAAAAACTGCATAGAAATCAGTCTTTTCGTTTAGCAGCTACAATGCCAAAGACAGACACACAGATACACACGTGAAACTTATAACACCCCTCTTTTTTATGGGAGGTTAAAATCAGTTAACCATCCTTCAAATAACTTAAGTACAACTTAACTTTGAAGAACAATATGTACATGTCTAAGATTTACCAGCAATGGTGAATGTACTCTTATCCAGGACAGGACCAAATGTTGGATGCTCTACCCTCCAAGACTGATCCCTCCACATATCGACCACTCCCAAACCGTGGCCATCCACATCAGCCGCATAAACAAATGTGTTTTTGATGGCTTTGCGATCACAGCCTTTTACATCAACTACCTAAAAAACATTAAAAAAGTGTAATTAATGGTTCTGGAAATTAAGGCTACTCCGACGAAGTTGTGTATAAATCCCCAAAGTAAGTCGGAGCGTTCTAGAGCTGCCTGAGAACTGTCCATTTGTTTTGTATAAAAAATACCTACTTATAACCATAAGCAAGAACCTTTATCTTGCTTTAACTCTTGTGAAATTAAAGCAAGATAAAGGTTCTTGGCACTGGTGAGTGAGGGTGATATATAAGTTTTACAACAGCCTACAAAATGTAACTCTCGAACATTTTTGTAATATTACGAGTTCTCAGTTCGTTAATCCGCTGCGGGATATAATGTTTGTATCAGCATCAGTTAAATTCCTTAAAGGCCTTTAAGCGACGCTATTGTAATTCTTAAAACTAGCATAGAAACTTACCGGCGTAATATAAAGGGATTCATCAACGTACGACACATTCTTGGTGAATTTGTGCCGGTAAAGAACCCGGTCAGTAAAAAGGTCGAAGGCCAGCACTTGTGGGGGACAAGCGAAGTTGTCTCCAACCCTTCCAGCGTCCAGAACCCAAAGACGACTACATTTATCTATCTGTAAAAATACATTTATCTATATTGACAACAGCTGCATAATCAGAATATTTTCATACTTCTGCTAAATCGGGTGCAAATGCCAAAAAAATGATATCGTCGACATATATAAACTTTTACTCATAAATAAAAGTTTATCGTAAAACTTTATTTTAAATAAAAGAGGGTCAAATCTTTTAAAAATGAAAGATAAAAGAAGCAAAAGATAAATAAAAGAGGCCTTTTAAAAATCGGACAAAATAAAGTATGCTCGGACAAAAAAAAAACCAAGAAAGAGCTAAAAAAACACATGGTACTTATCCAAATGTCAAGACACTTACGAACACTCTGAAGACAGAAGTGAGTCCGTTACAGTTTTCCCCCTGGTTGTCATGCCAGGAGTAGTCGGGATAAGGGACCACCCGGCCATAGCGGTCAATAGTACCTAGCGTCACGGGCCTGCCCTTGTCGAAGCGAGGGATCGTGATGAAGAGACGCCTCGGATCTATTTCGTTTAGAAATTAAAACATGTCAATAATCTTAATCACCTTATTACATTTAAGTACTTAATATTCATTAAAATAATACGATCAGTCTGGTAATGATCAAGACTTCGCCACAATAAAGACTGAAATATCAATCTACTAAACAAATTCTGGCGCAAAGGACCCTATAGCACTGGCGGCATTGCCACGCTGGATTGCTATGGCCAAAATTCGCCCCCAAGAACGATTGATTGTGATAGTACCCGTGTCTTGGTCTCCAAATACCTCCACAGCAAGAGCTAGAAAGGCGTATTAGGTATGTGTTAGGTTAGGTCAATAATTAAGATTAAGTACCTTGACGCTTGTGCCACCACAAGCAATGGTCTTAACCTGTGTCAAGCTAAAGCTAATCAGATAATAATTTCGTCAGTGTTGGATCTTCCAGCATGTACGCATGGATGGCGAAGTAGGTATAAAGAAATGCAGAATTGATTTAAGATGTTTGTTTGGTTTTGTTTTTTGGGTTTTGGTGATTGTGTATGTAACTGTGTATCCCAAGGGATCTACGAGATAAATGAAACGTTAAAATGAACCTTCGAGTGCGAGAATGACATTATTCGTAACTCAACCAGTATTTAAAAAGTATTTCTGCATATATATTGCATTTACTAACTCCCACGTCTTTTGTAAGATACGTATAATTGCCTAATTAAAAAATCCAAAAATTAAAATGATAGCTATTATTTAGATACTTACTCTTGGTATAGTCAACATCCACATCAAGGGGCACATTATCAATTGGCTGCTTAATGTAATATTCCTTTTCAATGGCTCTTTGCTTCGCTTCTTCGCTCGGGAAAACATATTCTAACTCATTCCATTGATGTACAACATTCAGTTCACATTGAATGTTGTAATGATGGAGAAAGCAAAACATCAGCAATAATTTAGCTATCATTTTTAAATTCTTTGTTTTTCCTTTTGATTATTCTAAACTATTTTTTGATGTCTAAAAAAAATAGAGAAAATTAAAATTTTAACGTCAAAATATAATAAGTAAGTAATAACAAAACAAATGCGTTGTTGTGAAATCCTACTAACACCTATTAAAAATGTAAACATTTGTGAAGATGTTTAGATGTTTGTTTGAAAACACTTGCAGTTAAAGAACAAAAGCTCACTTTGCAGGAACAGCTTAAACATCAGAATAAAACATAGTCTATATAATTTTCCCAAATTCCCACAGAATCGTAGCCCCAGCGGAAAGCTAGTATTTTTAATATATTTGAAAACAATAATGTCCATTCTTAAAAGGTTTATCTATCAAGCTTTCAAAAGTAGAGCTACAGTGCTTAATTAATGATTCCACATACACTTAAGGAAAATCACGATGGTTAAAAACAGTATAAAGTGCAATGGGAGGATTGAAGTGATTTTGAGAGTAACAAGCGACTTACTTTATTGTTAATTTGACTTTCTTTAAAATCCGAGGATATCTTGTAGTTTTTTCAGCAAGTTTTTTCAGTGTAGAAATCCTACTTGGGATTTTTATTCACATTTCTCATGTATATTTTTTAAATATTGTCTAAAAAAATAAAAACGCGAGAAAGAAAAACAAAATTGTTGTGTCTTTGTAAAATATTGTTTCGAGACATAAGCCACTTACTTGTATTTTAGTCAGTATATACGTACATGTGTGACAAAGGCGTATACCAAACTAATTAAAATCATCAGAAGCATCGTTTATAACGTCGCATATTTATTTACATTTGGATCAACAAACTTTATACCTACTAAATTATCTTATCACATACATGGATGATTAAATTTTGTGAGCTATCGCACTTTAGACGTCTCTACGAGACATAAATATATTTGTATGTAGAAAATATAATGATGAATTTACTCATTATTACCAGACTTCACAACCTGCGCAGCTAAGCAGGTCTGTAGAGTCTGGTAATTGAATTCAATCCCCAATCGAAGCCAACATTTTCTAAAAAGCATTTATGTGTCCTCAGGTTACTGGAGGAAACCTTAATGTAGGCTTATGAGTTTGGCTAATATTATAGACTTATTATTCATTTATTTATTTAACATCTTAGTCTTTCATTAATGAATAAATAACATTTTTTTTACTTTGTGATCGTCATTTTACTTATTTCCGACTTATTGCATTTGTTTCAGTTTTACTTATTTTATAGCGTACCTTATGCTCATATTTTACTACCATTTGAAGCAATAGTAATTTATTTTTTAAGGTTAGCAATTAAAAGATTTTAAAAGATTTGTGTAAAGAATAACAAAGTTAAATCTTTATCAATTAGGAGAAAAGAAACTGGGACAAGGTAGGATCCGTTTTGTAACGGCGGAAGTGATATCAAAAATATATTCATAACTAAATCTGCTGTTATACCGAGCATATGAGGCTTAAGCACTAAATACTTTATTGCCATTTTACTCATTGATTAAATTAAGAGACAAAATCTAAGAACTTTGTTAACAAAAGATTACTTACTGGCAGTCGAAAGAAAGAGTACGTACAAAGTCTGTAGTATACCAAAACCATTTACTTTTATGCAAACGTGATATATTACCGAATGTTTATAACCTAACAACTAATTAGGAAAAGTAACTTTTTCAGCGTTGGATATTTATTTGCATTTGAATTGACTACCTACTTATCGCTTCCATGAAAATTCAAGTACGCTATCACACATTTTAACATCAAAACAGGAAAAAACAACATTTTTTGTGTCAACTGAACTTTTATTTGTTCAAGTGAGAAAAAATATGTGGATGACATCATTTGCTTCAAAATTTTGTTAACCCTGAACCATGTAAGCTATTCAAAATTTTTCGTAGTTCAATATTACATTTTCCAATATGTGAAAGGGGCATGGAATTAACATAATCGATATTTATTGGGCGACTTTAAAAGAGTAAGCGAAAAATTATTAACTTTCCCCAAAGAACATGGGAAAATTATCAGAAAAAAAATCAGTTACTGTATTGTAAAGGGCAAGAGACTTTTGTATAGTTATGAATAGAAAGGGTGTATTTTTCTGATATCTCATCGAATTACGGGATGAATCACGATTCATAAGCCAATGTGAACGCAAAAAAAGACTTTCTATTATAAATTGGTTAAAACTATAATTACATTAAAATAATTTATTAAAATAACTAACTAATACATCAATATGGCCAGTTATACCACATAAAGTGACTGAGCAATTGGTCAGCCAGTCTTCGTATCTCTAGAGAAACTGTCTCGCGCCATATCTGTATGTCCCATGTATTTGTTTCGAGGGAGTTATAAGATTTGCATGGTAACCATGGCTCTGATCCTTTGGGGGCAGCATACAAGGCGAGTTTACTAGCAAATTTGGAATCTTCTCTGCATGAATTCTGAAGTTTATCCTGTCTGAACTCAGCGATCCTGTCATTACTCTTTGGAAGCTTGACGTTAAAATCCAAAGTTCTTCTTCTCCTTTAACGTTGGAGATGACTTTGACACCACTGGCAAACTGGAGGGTTTCTCTGTCTACGGCGATTTGGTGGAAATTGCGTGGGGAAAACTCTGTGGCGGAATTCCAACACCAGATGCTGGGTGGCTCCATCAGACCGAAGTACATGACGCCGTTGCGATCCATCGCTTCTGCTGCTGACTGGGTTGGGCGTTCATCGGGGAATACCTATTATACAAGAACATTTTTAATAATTACAAAAGTAATCAAAAGGGCCATATCTTTATATAATTAAAACTCACGTTAATAGACATTGGATCAGCGTTGGGATCTTCCAAGAAAGAATCGTTCCTCAGCACATTGGTTCGAACGACATTCTCTGTAGTGGAGGCGAGGGCGTGGAAATAGAGGAACCTCTCACGACCTGGTCTCCAAGGAGAGAGAGCCATGCCAAGTACACCATCCATCAGGTCAAAGCTTTCACCTAGAATATTTAGAAAAATGGAGTTTTATTCACTTAAATGTGTTTTGAGTGGATTCCATTCAGAAAACCGAAATTAGAGAACAGAAATGATTAAATCGAAGATAACGCAAAAAAAATCCAAACTGCGAGTAGTCATCACGGTGATAACAATGCCACAGACGCAAATGGGTAGAGGGATTTCCAGACTTTAAATTCTAAAGTCAGTTCCAGATGGTTTAGAAATGAACGGACTATACATTCAGAATATTCCGATGATATTATTTCATACAGGGTGTAAGGCACAGCTTCGCAAATACAAACCTAAATATGCAGTGGAATGTATCCATAACTATGATTTGCTACAAATTATTTTTTCCCCGGAAATGTCAAGTTGAGAAGTTATTGTGATTTACCTACTTTCGCGCTTCGCAATGTACAGCGTAAACGCGCCCTGCGCGTAGGTACCCCTCGTCGCAACGCTACCAAAATGCGATGTACTTTGCTGGTTTTCGTATTTCACCCTATTGCTAAAACCATTTAAAAACACTGGAAAATCATTCAGGGTGATGATCTGAATTCAGGGTTTCAGTTTTTGCTAAGTTGTCCCTTACACTCTGTAAATCACCCAAAATAATCTATTCCAAATACATACTACTGACCATCGATAGTAAACCTTCCTCTAGAAGGATAGGGGAAGAAGAGTCTGTGTGTGACTCTCCAGCCCCTGCTCCGAGCCACGTCCACGACAGCCAGGCCAAAGCCGGACACGTCAGCCACGTACACGAACGTATTATAGCAGTCGCCTGGAGCTTGACTACGTACATCCACGACCTAGAAAAATAAAAATATATCTTTAATTTTAGGAACATCAATAGAGCGTTAAAACTACAGGCACACAGTCAAAAATCCAAAAAACACACAAAACCGGTACCTAATATAAAGTCATCCAATGTACAGTGCACACTGTTAACTTTCATTAAGTTGAATGTGTTCCTGTTCTCGACTCTATTTATTCTTAAAAAAATTGTAGTGTGATAACGCTAAACAAAACCGCAAGTTAATTTGTTCTTAAATTCTAGATAAGAACAAATTAACTTGCGGTTTTGTTTAGCGTTATCACACTACAAAAATTTTAAAAGAAATTAACAATATTTCGCTTTTAGTACCTATTTATGACTTAAGTCATTATATTCAGAGAAAAAGTAATTAGTAGATTCAAAGTGTTTGGTAACTCTTCATAAATAGGTAAACGAATCTAGCGCTACATGTGCGTAAAAGTAGGTTGAATTATTTCGACATGAACTTGTTCTTTCAACTTCAAGATCTTGACAAAGAAGTCACATGAAATTTTATAAAGATGAAGATGATTCGCTACCAGCCCATATACGTCCCCACCAAGGGGCACGGGCCTCCCTTCGAAACACGAAGGGGATTAGGCCATAGTCCACCACGCTGGCCCAATGCGGGTTGGTGGACCGCTCGTCTTTCGAAAATGAATTTTCTTGGACGGGCGGGTTTCATCACGATGTTTTCCTTCACCGTTGAGCAAGTGATAATTAGAAATCCTTACACAAATCCGAAAAGACGAATTTAGTGGTACAGGACCGCACCAGGATTTGAACCCGCGACCTTTGGATTACAAGTCTGGCTCATTACCAACTGGGCTATTACCGCTTTGATGATTATTTATTTTATATTGTGATCGACGTATCCGTTGACGGTGACACCTGTTACACTTACAGTCATAATCCAAACAATGAACTCTGTTCAATTGTAGTAATGATGATCGGTTACTAGTTGAAGAAAATGTTACTTCAACTTACAGGTGTGATGTAAAGCGACTGGCTGGTGTACATAGAATCGTTGAAGCGATGCTGGAAGACCAGCTGGTCGGAATCCAGGCTGAACGCCAGAAGTTGTGGTGGGCAGTATTGACGATCACCTATCTTTCCCGTGTCCATCACCCACAAGCGATTGCATTGGTCGATCTGGAATTTTTAATTTTTTAATTAATAAAGCATTTCTGACTTCCTAGTCATTTTGTCCAGAGTTTCACACTAATTTACTCGAACTGATTTTAATGAGGATGAAAGAAACATTTTAGCTTATCTGTTTTTCTCAGTTTTCTATTTAAAATAATGAAGCTTCATGGATAGCGAGACGCCCGCATAAAAATAAAGTGTAGGTGCAAACCGAGCTTTGGTACTAAAAAGCATACCTACTAACAAACTTTCCAAAATCTACATTTGTGAGATCTACACATATAAAGTAAGCGATATAGCATTTAAAAAATTATATTCCCCATTCTCATTCTTATAAGGAATAAAAACTGAAAAACAAAATGTTTACTTTTGTAAAGAAATTTAACTTTGACAAATTGAGTTAAACGATCATTCGTGAGGTAGTGTTTGCTATTAACAATAGGTATATTTAGATGGGGTTTGTACTTTTAGGTATAGCCATAAATCAAATCTTACGCGCAAATTATATCATATTCGAATACTCTAAAGGTAATTTTCGTCTAGCACATAAGATAAAGGGACTTAATAAACAGGAGAAAACTTACAGCAGTTCTAAAAACAGAAGTGAGACCTTCGCAGTTAATGCCCTGATTGTCATGCCAGGTGTAGTCAGGGTAGCCTGATATCCTACCCTGGTCGTCCACCGTGCCCAGGGTCACCGGCCGACCTTCATCGAACCGAGGGATCGTTATGAAGATGCGAGACTTTTGAGGCCCTGAAGAGAGACAAAAGAATTATAATAATAATTGATAACAACTGATCAATTGCCTAATATTAATTGAGAAAAACAACTTCTATAATGTTTCCAACGTGAACTTTAAAATCCTACTATAATAGAATTTTTAATAGATCAAGAGACTACGTATACATAATCAATTTTATTAAGTCAAATGACTACCGGAACCTATAATTATATGTATACCTAGTATTCATTGGCGTATCTAGGGTTAATTTGTAGGGGGGGCCTGGCGAAAACTAAATGTAACTAACTCTAGCATAATACGCTGTGTGTTCAAGAGTAACTAATACTGTAAATATTAAAAAAAGTTATAATAAAAAATTAAACTATTTTTTTTTAATGATTTTTGTGTGAAGTTATCAGTATTTTGGCGTAATTTATAGAATTTCGAATCGGTAGCCCAACATTCTGGGGTGGGCCCTAGACCATACCCGG
This sequence comes from Aproaerema taeniolella, assembly GCA_949987775.1. NCBI lineage: Eukaryota > Metazoa > Arthropoda > Insecta > Lepidoptera > Gelechiidae > Aproaerema > Aproaerema taeniolella. Next base: position 7,750,065 of record OX465255.1, read on the forward strand.
ACCACCCCCCCCCCCCTATATCCCTATATACGCCTATGCTAGTATTATCGGAAAAAATGATAAATACTTGTTCTATTATCCTATCATGTCACATTAACGCTGCCTTGATTCATACTCTATCATCATAAGCGATAAGCGAAATAATACACGATCATTAACCTTAACATAATATAAATAAATATAACTTGTCTATGTTTATGCTGACATTTATCAGAGACTAAGGCTTTTTTTAGACTAGTTAGCGTAACTTTAGGCAGTGATTTGCCCATAAAACTGAGCTGTTTATTAAACTTCCTATGGAGGAACATTATAAATAAATTTAAATAATAACAAGGTAAATATGTAATCAGACAAGAGCAAGGACATCATCAAGTCTGCGGATGATTAGATAACTCAAATAAAAAAAGGACTGTCTATGTTTATGCTGACATTTATCAGAGACTAAGGCTTTTTTTAGACTAGTTAGCGTAACTTTAGGCAGTGATTTGCCCATAAAACTGAGCTGTTTATTAAACTTCCTATGGAGGAACATTATAAATAAATTTAAATAATAACAAGGTAAATATGTAATCAGACAAGAGCAAGGACATCATCAAGTCTGCGGATGATTAGATAACTCAAATAAAAAAAGGACAATTTTTTTCCCATGGACTCGAATGAAATTCTCAGACAAAATTACTTATGTCTTTCATAATAATCTGATCGTTCTAATTCTATGGAGACTCTAAATTCCGTGGAGAAAGTTGTTCTGAATAGTGGGGTGTGGATCATAATTCCTTAATTTTCACAAGCTAATTTGAAGTCACCGATAAAATTATACATTTTATCTCAGTTCCATAACACTCACAAAACCTTTTTAGCACCTACAAAGCCTTTTATTACTTAGGTGCTGTGTGAATTGTTCGAGAAATTATTTTTTTATTTATTCCAATATCTTTTTCTTCTTTTTTCCATCACAACATATACGCGTCTCATTTTAGAAAAAACTTGGGCTTAGAACAAATAAGTTATATCGTTATCATGGTTCTTTTTGTTATTTGGTTTCACAAACATGGTGTCCGTACCCTTTCCGAGTTTACCTACTTATTTTGCTAAAGTATTTTTTTTATAGGTCAACCGGGGCAATTGCGTTACATTTTTGATCTCATGAATTTCACAATTTTTTACGAGCTTACTAAGGAATTTATCGTATATTTAAATATATAAGGCTGTTAACAGACTCTTAATGTACAAAACTGTAGAAGTGAATTTTTAATCAAAGCACCGGATAAAAAGTTATCGAAAATTTTAAAAAACATGGAATTTTAGACGCATTTGCACCTCATGGGGAAAATGCGTCTTTGTTATTTAATTATTTAACAGGCCAGAATTGCGCACTAACAACAAGATGAAAGATACACACATGAAACACATGAAAGATACGCATAATAGTATGTGACTCATCAGGAAAAAAGACAGACAGTAAGTCAAAGAGAAAGTACTGAATGGGAATGGGGAAAATGCGTTCACTTTTGATAGACGCATTTGTCCCTGTATAAAATCCAGATGTTGAAAACATTTTTAACCCCCGACGCAAAAAAAAGGTGTGTTATAAGTTTAACACTAATGTTTGTCGGTCAGTCTGTATGTGCATGATATAGTAGCTCTATCAAACGGATGTACGTGCATATGGAAGCTGATTGCGAATCTGTTTGTCTACGTCCATATATCTCAGTATCACCATCTTATTTAGCTCTGTATCTGAAAAAAAACATACTTAAATTTAAATGGCGCTCGTTTTAAGTTAGGGTGCCAAAGTGTAAAAAAAAATTATACTCTATACTCCCTTAAAGAAAAATATTCATAGAAAAAAGGTTGATGATATCTTCTTTGGGGTAAATGCGCCGCCTACACGCAATTACCCCAAAATCGAACACGCATTTACCCCAAGAAGTTAAACCTAACCTCGAAAATTGCCATACAATAATTTCCACAAATAGAGCTCATTCCTTAAAAATACGTCACTTTGCATGCGTATAAACAACCTATGCTTACAACTATTATTAATTAAAGACGTGATATTAACAATTTACTAAATTTTTTATAGATTTTGTCACGTACCTTATAAAATGTGGTGTTATCGTTGACACGCAAAATTTTAAAATGGCCTAAATCTTGAATATGTTGCTCTATAGCGCCATCTGTTTTATCTGTTCGTAAGTATCTAATACCAAATACACAAACTAGATGGCAATAGTTGTTGCAGATGGAAACACTTTTAATATAATTCAAAAAGATGCATTAGCCCCATATACGCAATTACCCCGGTTGACCTTAATGCTCTCCGATTGTTGATGTCGGCCAAATAAACTGCCGGGCTAAAGTGGAACTAGGCTGGGCACGAAGATCGGTTGAGTGAAGGAGATGGATGAAAATCACCACCGAAGGGTACCCCGGGAACAACGTTGACAAGGTAGACCCCAAAAGAGGTGATGCGACGATTTGCACTTTCTCTCCCCGGTCTGGTGGATCTTCGGACGGGACTTATAAAATTGGAAGGATGCGGGGAAGGCCTTTGACTTGCAGTGGGACAACACAGGCTAACAATTAAAAAAAAACTCTCCGTAAGTATCACCGTTTAAAAATAATGCCTACCCTGTCTATGCTGGACATCGACGTCTATAGGCACCGAGTTTCCCGGTACAAAATATCTTCTATCCATAGCAGTAATACGAGCAGCTTCGCTTGGGAAAGCAAACTGTAGCTCAGACCACTGCCTCACGACGCGCAGGTTGTTGTTTACCCTGGCTCCCAACCCTGGCCAGCAACAAGCCAGGCAGTAGGAGAGGAGGAAAAACCGCTCGTAACCAAACGCCATCTCCTGCTTGAAGTAATTGAGGGTTTCTGGATCTGGGAAAGATAGAAAGAAGGTTCTTTAGTAGATGGAACTTTAATGAATGAATATTCCCAAATTGACATCATTTCTATCATCTAGATAAAATGAGACAAATGTTAAAAGAAAGAAGAACAAACAAGAAACATATGTATACAGGGCTTAGGTATCTCTCTTTCAACCTCTCGGGTGGTTAATCAGTCCATGAAACTGAACAACTTTCCCAAGGAACATAGGTCAAAATACGAAAAAAAATTGTGATCTCCCATACAAAATGCGCTATATGCTGATGAAGTTTGTATGGGAACTCAAAAAAATATGAGTAAAGTGGTGATAAGTTGTCGTGTCGGTCTTCGCCCACAATTCCGCAAAAACCTCGCTCCCGTTTGGGGTCTACACTAGGCCTGGGAAGATTTGGCAGCTGGGACATTCTCAATATTTCTTTCATTCCCAGTCAAGCGTGGAAGTAATATCTGTGGCTATAAATGTATTTAAATCTAAATTATCAATTCGCACAAGTAGGTATTAAATTAAGGTATGTTAATTATTGCAATCAGGATTTTAATACTCGTATGCAAACATTTGTTTTTCATTGATTGCAGTTTCATATAAATAATATTTTGTCGCATCGTGTAATTTCGTGTATCTACTTCAGATAAATGCGGTCAGGCTTTATTTGAGAAACCTGACTTGTCAAAACAGTTGGTTTCTAAATAACTCTGGCGGATTCTAAAATAACTCTGGAAAAATGATGTAAGTAAGTAATTTTGACATTATTAAAACATAAAACAATGAATGTAAAAAATCCTTATCAATGTAAATATTATTGAACAGACATAATGAATTTTTTTCAAACATTTTCAGTAGAAATTGCTTCAAACTTAAAATACTTAAAATGTGCACAAAGTTAAAAAGTACTATCATTACCATATTGACTTAGCAGGGGTCCGCAAAATCTGAGCATGCTAGGGTCGTTTCCCGAAATCATCTTGGTAGAGTTCACTCGCGGTCAAGACTACTAAATCCGCATAATTAGCACACAAAAATACAATATTTTGTCTTTTCACTTATACACACACACACACGCGCGTTGTCTTAGAACTGTTCAAAAAAAGAATCACGGGCCGCAAAACATGGATTTGCTTTTATATTGATAAAACGAACATGCCATGCATAACAGCTTACATACTCAGGGATTTAGGTATGGCGTTCAGTAATTAAGGTGTACCGCTTGAAACTATACTTCAAAACCAAGAATTTGTTGAGAATTAGATCACATTACCATTGAAGGTTAAGTTTTCTAAGAAATAGAATGAACTTTTTATCTACGTTGCGAATATATATATATGTAAAGTAAATTTTTATGCTACTATTACTGCATTTATGATTTAATTTGGATTGGTTATAATAAAAAGATGACCAAAAAGCGTAGATACTCGTACGAAACTAAAAAAAAATATAAAACTGGAATCCGGGCTAAATTGGTATTCTAAGTTTTTTCCGATAAAGGTCAATCTTTTACGTCTTCATGGACATTAGATTTTAGGTTTTCCATTTTTATTGAAATTGCTGATATTATAATTTTTTTATTAACTTAAACTCCATCTTGATTGTAAATTTTACAGGCTTAACAACCATATAGCTTTTTAAATTATAACCAAAAGCAGTCAGATTTTAAGTTTTCCACGCATAATATAGCAATAAAATTCGTCTTAAACGAACTTAAACCATCTCAACGTAACAAGTTGCTCATAGTTAAATATTTTACTAAATTAAGTATGGTGTATTAGACCACTTAGTAATGGAATCCGTTTAGAACAAATTAGTTAGTTAATCGTATCCGATTGGCTTATTAGGGCAAGTTAGATAACGTTCAAAGGAATATTGTATAAGGTCAAGCTTGAAAACAACGTAATAAAGTTTTATTCGTTCATTCAAAACTAAACATCTATTGGTGTTAAAGTCTATTGGTGTTACAAGGACGGCATTACATTTAAAGGAGCTTTGAAGAAAACAATACAGTATTCAAATGATTTCGGGCGATAAAAATTATCCATAGATAAATAATAAATTCATATGACTTACAAAATATAAAATTAAAACGTAATAATAATAAGTTTTCCTTTTATCATTAATTCATAAACAATTTGGGTGCATTAGGAAAATCGATTATTAACAAAACACAATAAGAAATAAGAAGCACTGTAATTTCTTTAGACACTAACAAAAAATGTTTCTCAAAGCTAAAAAGTTTTCTTAATTTTAATTATCACTCACTCATTGATGGTGTTAAAAGTCCTAAGTTTGTCACGAAATATAAACTTTAAGTCAAAAGCCGACATTAATGTTTCCTTTTTAAAGTTGGTCCATGAGACACATACACAATACAATAGAACACATTAGCTTTTACAAAACATTAAATAAATATGTTATTCTAGTTGTATATGTTTAGAAAGGTAAGCTTCATATATGAAGTCCAAGTTTTCCGCTAAATAAAGGCACAACATTTCAGCTCAAAAAAAAATTAAATGAGGTGAAAATAAAACCTATAAACCGTATGTATGGAATATAGTGTACCTAAGGTAGAACCAAATATAATTCAAAATTTTATGGTAATTCAAACACAAAAAAAAGAAATTCAAACCCGTATTTTGATAATTTACGTTTTTCAACAAAAGTGGCCTGAGCGTGAGATGGCCCACGCTGCTCTCCCGAACTAATCTCTTACACTGACCAATACCTTATTTTTAATATTGTATAGTACATAAACCTGCATATTTGGTTTGTATTATGTCAACGATCCATACTGGTTTGAATAAAATTAAACAGGTAAATAAATTTGAACATATTTCACGCAAATTAAAGCGTACGAGGATGTTTTGTCAAACTTTATTACATTTTGAGTAAAAAGAACATGAAAATTGAGGAAAAACAAAGTGCTTATAGACAACAAGATTTCTGCACAAACCTGTAGTACTCATGATCCATACAGTTCTAGTAAGGGTTGTCTGAAATCGATTTCGCTTAGCGGTTTCTGCACACAGATGTGTTTATTTTTATATTATTTTGTATGTACATACAGCAGCACGTCAGGTTATCCATTTGCACTAAGAAAGCCGCCGCTATTACAAGCGAGACGTCAAGGTCAACATGGATATTCTGATGTGCTGCCATGTGTACGTACTATGAAGTCTATGTGTGTCAATTGTTTCAGCACAATATACATATTATTTTCCTTGAACTACCACCTATATTTGCCTTCACCTTGCTCAACAATATAATTCCAGTTGATTACATTAGAAAGGTAAGTTACTATAATTATCATAAAACATTATAAAAAACAAGTCTTGTCAAAAAAAAATAATGTAAAGAAAACTGAACCTATGATGTAATATTACCGATCTTTCTGTAATATTATATTATAGGTTCAGTTTCTTTCATATTTCAGGGGCCTGCGATACTAGAGAATCCCTATGTGTGTAGGTATCATCATTTTACTCAGTAAGTGCCTAGAATTACTTACATAAGAAAACATCCCAGAATAAAAGGTAAAACCATGTGCTTGCTCTTTGCAAACAGCACTCATACAAAGATAAAATATTTATTCAACAAAATTCTTCTTAAAATTGTTAATAGGTTTTCCAACAAAAAGTATACAAACGCTTCAATAGAAAAAGAGCGAAAAGTAAATTAGCTACAGTCAAGATCACTGCTTGACAAGGCACTTTGTTTGTTTACGATAAGAGTCATATTACAACGAATGTCAAGCTTGAGGTACTCGAGACAGTACCAGTCAGTAAAAACGTCACCAAGCATTTACCTCAATATTATCGCGCGGTCAGTTTTGACTTGTCATCAACAGTCGAAATTATTTTTCGGTCAATGAACTGTAAGGTACATGATTATCTAACATTTTTATTGTTTTCTACTGTATTTCCTGTTATTTACTGTACTCTATTAACTGATAAGTTAATATAATTGTTTTTAACGGAGTTTGTTCTACTACGATAGTGTGCAGTCAAAAAAAAATTAATTGTACTGTATTAACTGTAGCCAATATCAAATAGATCCTCACTAGTTTTTCATAGGTTTTTTCGTTTATTCTAGCAAAACTCTCGCGTTCCACTTACTGCCTTCTACAGTATTCCTAAAAAAAGCTGATAGTCAGCACATTTAATATTTTTTGTTTTACTCCTTTTTTGTTTTTTGGTTTACATGGCAGATTTAGTTTTTAACCGACTTCAAAAAAAAGGAGGAGGTTATCAATTCGGGTGAATATATATTTTTTTTTGTTACCTCAAAACTCCGTCATTTGTAAACCGATTTCAAAAATTTTTTTTTAGTTCGGAAGCATCTACTTCCAGATTGGTCCCATAAATTTTTTATCGAAACCGCTTCAGTAGTTTAGGTCATAAATAAAAAAAACTGAAATTAACGGTCATATATGTGGATGATAATAGGTCATCAATGTAAACAAAGCAAAAACGAAGTAGTTCCCTGAGACTTTTAAGTTATTTTTTGGGGCTCCTTTGTGGGGATCTACCGTTTAGTGACCGGTAGCGTATATTACCACCACACATCTTCCCTGCTGTCTGGTAATCGGTTGATAATACACCCACCACCCCATACATTTCATGCCATCTGGCGATCGGTTTGAGAATTATACTACCCCGTATCTTTCTTGCCATCTTGCGACTGGTTATGAATATCACCACCTCATATCTTTCCGTGGGGTGAAAGTAATTGATCACTATATCGATTGATTTAGTGCTTTATAATAAACTAACTTTCTGCCCGGTGCTCCGCCCGCGTGGACTATAGGTTATATCGTGCCCAACTGTGGGATAAAATGTAGCCTATGTCCTTTCCCAGACCCTAATATATCTCTGTACCAAATTTCATCAAAATCGGTTCAGTAGTTTAGGCGTGAAAGACGGACAGACAGACAGACAGAGTTTACTTTCGCATTTATAATATTAGTATGGATCTACGAGGGAGTTATATGAATGATAAATGATAACCTTTAAAAAGAATAAAATAAAACATTTTTAACAAAAAATTGACCCGCCTTCAAAAAGGGTGAAATAATTTTTTAAAGCTGTGTTCACGAGTAAGTAGTGGTTACGGGTAAAATAGCAAATAGGTGAATTCATAGCGGAATATGGTAAATAGAGAGGAATTTTTTTTGACGTCGGCGCCGGTTTGAACAAGACCAGGAGACGTATTTTTGAAACGATAGAATTCCAATTCGTATGCGAATTGACAAGATTCGCATGAGAATCGCATACAAATCTTGTCAATTCGTATGCGAATTAGAATTCTATTGTTTCAAAAATACGTCTCCTAGTTAAATGAAATAAGTATTCGCACAAGCTTTTTGGCAGTATAAAAATTAAGATAGTTATGCCATGCGCGTAATTGTTCGGCGCCGACGTCAAAAAAAATCCTCTCTATTTACCATATTCCGCTATGAATTCACCTATTTGCTGTTTTACCCGTAACCACTACTTACTCGTGAACACAGCTTTAAAAAATTATTTCACCCTTTTTGAAGGCGGGTCAACTTTTTATTAAAAATGTTTTATTTAATATTTTATTCCATGTTTAATAAATCTTTATATTGAATGACTTTAAATAAGTTAGCGAAAATTAAGAATGTGAATCAGCCCACGAAATTGAACAACTTTTACTAATGAACATAGGTTGAAATACACTCGGCTTCAAAAAAATCGCACCTTTTAAGAAGTCTATTTTAAACATCTTTCAATCGTATTTGTATTATGAAATATTGGTAATGTTCGGTATCATTTGAAAGGTAAGGAAACAGAGAATGCAAAAACAATAATTCATTCAATGTTTTTTATTGGAACTGAGAAAAATTTACAAAACAATAAAAATCCTTAAAAAACCCTAATGAAATCTGATTAATTTTTCAAAACAAAGTTGCTTAAAACTAACCTAAAACCTAGTGTTACCCCCCCCCCCTAGCCCTAATGACGTCTTCCATGCGCTCCCTCATGGATCGCACCAACTTTAGGACCTCTTCTTGAGGGATTCTGTCCCATTCCTCAATAACGGCGTCTTGGAGCTCCTGAAGAGTCGCGGGAGCGGGATCACGGGATCTAACCTTGCGTTTCAGCTGGTCCCAGAGGTGCTCTATCGGGTTCAGATCTGGACTTCTCGCTGGCCACTGCATGACAGGGATCCCAACCTCTTGAAGGTAGCCCTGCACAATTCCAGCAGTGTGCGCGCGAGCGTTATCGTGCATTAATGTGAACCCGTCGCCAATAAATCCAGCATAGGGGACCACATGTTCTTCCAGGATCTCTGTGATGTACCGGTGAGCAGTCATCGACCCTTGCCCGCGAGCACCGCCGGTCCGAGAGACGCAAGAAAGTTCAGTTTTGCCGTCGGCAGATATGCCGCCCCAGAACATGCAGGAACCGCCCCCGTATTCTACCGTCTCTTGGATGCAGGCTTGGGCAAAACGTTCCCATTGTCTTCTGTATACTCTTTTGCGTCTATCGTTGCAGAAAAGGCACACTCTCGTTTCGTCTGAGAAGAGAACAGCTCTCCATTGGTCCAGGGTCCAATTGACGTGGGCGCGAGCAAATTGCAGGCGTGCTCGCCGATGCGCTGCGGTTAATTTTGGACCCGCGGCAGGTCTTCTAGCCACAATATTTCTCTCCTTTAGTCTTCTTCTAACTGTAGAGACACTCACGGCCCTTCTACGAACTGCTTGAAGCTGCTGTTGCAACTCAACAGCATTAGAGAACCGATTTCTCAAAGACTTCGATACGACGAATCGGTCATCTCTCGCAGAAGTGCAGCAATTTCTACCAGACCCACGCCTTCGGACAAAGCCACCGGTCTGCAGGAACCGCTGGTACACTCTTTGAACAGAAAAGCGACTCAAGTGCAATTGCCGAGCAACATCACACTGACGTAGTCCTGATTGCAGTAGTGCGATAACTTGGGCGGCTTCAGCAGCAGTAGTGTCCATCTTCAAGGACGTTTTTCTGATGAAAGATATTCTTCTGTGTCTTCTTCGACTGTTGGTAGCAAATTTATCCCCCAATAAGCTGTATCGACCCTTTTATACCCAAAAAACAAAACAATACAAACAAAATTTGAAGAGGAGAATCAGTTCCATTGTCATTCACAGTGACTTAAAGTGTCAAGCTTTTTCTTTAATCAAATGAAATGGATATTTTTTTAAAGAGTTTTTATAGAGCTCTCAAATGATACCAATATTGCTACGAATAACTGCTTGTCTTAAGGATTAACAGTGCTTAAAGCCTATTTTTACGGACGTGCGATTTTTTTGAAGCCGAGTGTATATTTTTTGAAATGCCTCTACATACTTTGTGAACAGCTGATTTGATTTCGTATGGGAAGTCAAACTTTTTTTATACTGAAATTTCATATAGCTTCCTCAGGAAAAGTTGTTCAGTTTCATGAGGCAAATCACCCTCTAAAGTTTTGCTAGGCACATTAGGTACACTACGTCACGCGTGACATTCTCCGGCAGTGTTAAAACTGTCTTTAAATATGAAATTTCCGTACACCATAAAAAGGTTTTTTTAAACAATTACTAGACGGTAATAAAAATTTTTTATAATAAATAGCCTTTGTCGAGGATATCCGCAAAAGATTAACGGACAGAGAGGGTGATCCACGCACCGGGTTTTTCCTGTTCCAAAGACTCTCCATCGCGATCGCGGTAACGCTGCGAGCGTGATGCGGAGTTAGACTCGGGCCGGATCTTGACATAAACTTTTTGTTTTAAATTTTATTTTATTCGTTTTATCGTGTAATTTTATTATAAGTTTTATTTTTAAACAATTAAATCTCACTTTTGTGGCGTCGCTTTAGTGTCAGATAATGGGATAAAACTTTTAGCCTTACTATTTAAACATTCTAATTCCGAAAATGCCATTGTTGACAACCACAAAAACAAATAAAATGTTTAGCAATTTATTCAGTTGGAAGCTAACCCTAGTCACAGCTATTAAAATTTGCACTTCTAAGGCCCGTGTTCACCAAAAATATAACCGACGGTTAAACCGCGCTTAGAAGCTAATCAGACAAAATGTCAAAAAAAATATATGAAAATGACATTGTCAAATCTCTGGTTATCTGCTAATCGTGGGTTAAATATTTGGTGAACACTGGCCTAAGGCCCGTGTTCACCAAAAATATAACCAACGGTTAAATCGCGGTTAGAAGCTAATCAGACAAAATGTCCAAAAAAATGTATGAAAATGATATTGTCAAATCTCTGGTTAGCTGCTAATCGTTGGTTAAATTTTTGGTGAACACTGGCCTTAGGCCTGGTTCACCAAAAATATAACCAACGGTTAAACCGCGGTTACAAGCTAATCAGACAAAATGTCAAAAAAAATGTATGAAAGTGACATTGTCAAATCTCTGGTTAGCTGCTAATCGTCGGTTAAATATTTGGTGAACACTGGCCTAAATGTTTTAGTTCCGCATTTAATCGTGTCACTTTGCAATAGTTTGCAATCAGTGGCATTGATAGGCAAAAGAAGTTTCCTGTTTGCGTTAGGATGCAGCTTACAGCTATCTTACAGCTATTATAACTATGCTGGAGCACTAAATAGCATAGTTATCGTTCACTTCAAATATCACTCTTATGGTACCTCTGTCAAATTTGACATAATTTTGAATGTTGTTTAATTTTGTGTAACACTCAAATCGCTCGAAGTATTTTCTTCAGAAAATGTCGTCCTTTCTTTCGTTTTCTTATGTAAACTAGAGGATGCCCGGGACTTCGTTCCCTTGGAAATTTCGTAAATAACTTCCATATTCCTTACCTACCTTATAAAAGGAACCGTCATGCCTTTTAGCTTTATAGGTTCCAAGGGTTTGGGCTAGGCGTTGATGAGTCAGTGAGTTAGGACATCCAATTTTTTGTAAAATTGTATATATATAGATATTACTTTTTGTCAAGTTCTACATATAAACGTACTTTGATGCCTTTAATATTTGGACCTAGTAAAGTCAGAAGTCATACACACACAAACACACGCAAAGGTTTTACTTTATATCAGGAATTGAATCCAAAACTGTCAATAAGGAGGCCATATCACTACCACTTAGCCAAACCAGTCGCAGTCATCGAACTACACTAAACTAGCAATTTTCACAAACAAAAATTAAATAACACCAGGAAAAAATAATAGATAAACGTGTTTGTATTATTAGAAACGAATTAATTCTATAAAAAAACGCGTAACAGTATGGTTAAATTTACAGTACATACGGGGTGAATTTATAATATACTTAATTATTAAATAACGAAATATTACACTGTGTTTTTTAACATTTTGTAAGATATGGTGTTCTTGTTTATGTAATACGTTTTATTAAACTTTATAAACTGTTTGAAAAAGGAGAAACAAAACATATAAAAAATTAATAATTAATAAATCTACAGTTTTTAATTGTAATGACGTTATGACCAATTTAAATACTTAATGTTTATTAAAAAAAAAACAGGAAAATAGGAATCTTAGTCTTTGACGTCACGCGGAAAATCGTCATAAAAACCTAATGTAACCACAGCACACCTTGAACTGACAACGAGGTCTGCAATACTGCAGTATGTAGCATCTATATACATTGTAAAGAATACCTACGAGTATTGTGATCCGGTGCAATGTCCTTCATTTTACTGTAGGTAATGTAGACTAGTAATGGGTAGTTAAACTATAATTTCAAAGGAAATCGTGACACTAATAAATGTTTATTTGTTCTTAATTACAATAAATATAGTTTTTATATACATGTATAAATCTCCTACGTGAATCTACATTACATGAATCTATCAAATGGGCGTAGTTTACACTGTGGTCGTCATATTAATGAATTTCAACATTTTATGAACATAATGATTCGGTTGAAAATATTCTACAAACAGGAGTGAATCTGGGTTATTATTATTACCTTTGGAAGATATGTTTCTTTTAGAAAAATATGTTTACAAAAATCAAGGATATAAAATAAACAAACTAATCGAACAACTTTCTCAAAAGAAACGGATCGGAATTTATAAGAAACTGATGCCCGCAACTTCGTTTGCGTGTTAATTTTTTCTTTTGAACAGATTACACTTTATTGACGGTCCATTGATTTAATTTAAGATTTACATACAAAAGTTTTTTCCTCGCTAACTCCCGTTCCCGTGGGAATTTTGCAATATCCTGTTGCAACATGCCAAATTTCAAGCGTCTAACTTAAGCGGTTTAGATTTTTCATACAAAAGGATTTTCCCGCTAATTCCCGTTCCCGTGGGAATTCCTTTCTTGGTGCACCTCTACGGTACCTAAGCTACGTCCCTTCCAAATTTCAAGTGCCTACGTTTAGCTGTTTAGGCTGTGCGTTGATATGTCAGTCAGTCAGTCAGTTTCTCCTTTTATATATTTAGAATACGTGTCACTGTCTATACTGTTAACTTTAGCGCCCGTGGTTTTATTAACATCAGCAGCTCGAGCATGATCGCGACAAACGGTTGACGGTGAAACTTCACTTTGATTACGCTTGGTCTCCGCGCAAGGGCTGCCGGGCTAAGATAATCGCCACGACATATTATCTCACGCGCTATGTCATGGTCACGTGACTCTTTCTCGCAATTCCATTGGTCGAAACAGTCACGTGACCACGACATAACGCGTGAGATAATATGTCGTGGCGATTATCTTAGCCCTGCTGGCTCGCCCTCTGGCGTAGTCAATTTAGACATTTAGATAGGACCGCGGCGCATTACGTGCGTGATGACGTCATGCTCGAGCTGCTAATAATAAATAAACAGCTATTTCTTATAACTTCCTTACTAGTTTTAATTCGACTTTTGACTCTGAGTTTTGTATATCATCAAAAATGTTTATTGACATCAGCAGGCCGAGTACGATAGTGATAACGCCGCGACAACACCGCGGTCCTATGTCAACATGTCAACATTGACGACGCCATAGGGCGAGCAAGCCTTTGCGCGGGACCCTCGCGCAATCAAAGTGAAGTTTCAGCGTGAGCCGAGCGCGAGTTTGTCGTTATCGTGCTAGAGCTGCAGGTGATGGACGATTAATCTAGCAAGAAGATTGGTTTTAGAAAAACAATTTGGTAGAGACAATTAACCTTAATACAAATATTCCAAAAAATCTAAAAGGAATTTTAAAATTTATTTTGCAACAACATAACTTTAAACAAAAACCAAAGACCAAGGAAAATTAAAAAAATTGAAAACGAAGATATCGTCTCACTAGTTTTTGTAACGAATGTTTAAATGCTAATCACAACTTGGCTATGACATCCTTGAACTTGACCTTGTATATGTACATATCAAAGACCTTTTGAATGATAGAACTCGGTAGATAATTACAGTTTTTATTCATATTTTACTTATACGTATTTGTCAGAAACATTTATAAGATGCGGATTTACTAAAAAAACACTATACCTACCAATACAGCAAAAAAATTTACAAAACAACGCACGATACAAAAGTGTTGTCATTTCGTTTGGGATATCTGTATATAACCTGCAAAACACAAGGGGATGTACACCTACGAATTCAGAGTTACCTCTTGGTATTTAGCTTCTGTAACCAACTAGATCACGAAAATATACGAAAAGAAAAACTTTCCTACGTTTCAAGAGCATTGCACACATGGAGAGTGTAATTTGTAAAGTTAATATGATGGTCCCATTTCGGCCACTGTCATGAACGAGCCATTAATATTCACCACTGTTATTTCTCTAACGAGATGTATAATGTAAGATTTCATTCAAGTAGTGTGTTTTTACAAATAACATACCATAATATCTCGAGTTATATCGGTAAAAATCTTTATTTTTCTCCAACTTTAACTGCACGTGGCTATCGGCCCACTTCTCACACAACCTAGAGCTTCGATAACTATACATTTTTACAACAAAATCACTATTATTATTTACTGAACACCACCTAACAGAGTCGCGGGAAAACTACTTTGAATATTGAATATCGACCACAGAACGACGGCACTACGAGTATTCTTACGACACCATGAAACTCTTGGTAAATGTTTGCAAGCTAGTCAATAAAATTATTAGAAGAAAAAAAACGTGAATTCAGCCTTGACAGAGTTCTATGAATTAGTACCTAATTTTGGAAGCGAATAAATTTAAAAAAAAAAATAAGGTTTTGTGCGCACAGTGCGTACAAAATATTTGCCTTTCTCTACTTCGAATGCAAGTAAATGTGTGTCAAATTTTTATTTGTAAAAATGTTGTTAATTTTTTTAAAGCGACGTCTAACTGTTTCTTGTCAAATCAATATTGACAATAAACAAAACCAAAGTAAGAATTCTTCCAATCCCGGATAGCGAGATCTTCTATACCACCATAATCTAAAAACATTTTTTTTAATAATCAGATCGTTAATATAATCTAATTTTAATGTCTGTTTTTCATTTAATATTTCTAGTTCACACATAAATTAAATTAAATAATAAATTATTTGCTATACATAATAATGATAATAGCGGAAAGCTATATGTCACAGATTTTTTCATAGAGTGTTTTTTTAACCGCCGCGCCGATGCTTTACAACCATGTAAGAACATCTCAAATGTCTATTTTTTAATATGTATTTTTGTAGTTTTAGCAGAACTGTTATTTGAAAAGACTTACTTTAGCAAAAAAATAAATGAAGATAAAATGTAAATGGAACCATTGTAAAACGATAAGTTAGTCGTTTGAATAACAAATAGTTTTAGAAATCAATTTATGTGCAATTTCAATAGATTACAAAGGAAAAAAATAACACTTAATCACCAAACACCATTAAAACACAATTACAAGATATAAAACTAGAAATTCTAGTTTGCCACGCGTTTGACTGAAGCGTCAGGACAGGAAAGAAGACTGATACTGATGAAGGACAGTATCTTCGCCCTTTGCTGTGAGTACATGTCTTTACTTCCTGTGCAATCTTGGGTAAAACACAATAGATGAGCAATGACAATTATACAATTATTGTTTTAATCGATCAATATTTAATTACAGAAATTAGTTCTAGGTGAATCATTAGAACGTTTTGCAATCTGACAAAGAAGTTTTTTTTGTGACTTTATAAGATTTGATCGGAAAAATTACTGCGTTAACAATATAAAAATGTCCCGCGCGTGCTAAGAGTGCTTTATGACCTCAATCTTGATAACAATGAATAACGTCGACAAAGAAATGAGTTTAACTCGTATAACCTTAGTTTGGTACTGAATTCCTTCATAACTATAGGTATTAAGACCGAAAGCATCTTCTGTCAGGTTTTAACGTTTATACAACTGTACTATAATTATGGCCAAGCATCTGAAAGACAGTAGATTTTTCCCCACGATTTCGTTCGTATGGACACGTCTTCACGTCGAAAGATAGCAATAGATCGACGTGATTTTTTACGCAAATATAGTTAGAGGACTAGAGAGTGAAGAACAAAGTTGCGGGAGAAAAGCTAGTCGTCACGTAATGACATGCTGTTGTCAGTAGGTATTTGCGTTTTTTCAACAAAGATACTTTTTGCCGTAATCATTGTGTGCTTATATTTGCTGATATTATATTTTAATATATTATATTCTTTATTGCACAAACACAGTAGGAAAAAATTTACATAAAAAATAGTGTACAAAGGCGAGCTTATCTCTAGAAGAGATCTCTTCCAGCCAACCTAATCGGTGAGAAATAGTGTACGAGACGGGAAGAGAGAATTGCGCACAACGTAAGAAAATACCAAATAAGAGAAGGGCTTATATTATTAATACTTAAATATAATGAAATAAAAATAATATATATACTAACATATATAATACATATAAACGAATATAATAAATCATACATACATAATATATAATTTGCTCATTACAGTTGGGACAGGTAGTATTCTTTGACTCTATTTTTGAAGGAATGTATTTTTCCTTGATTTAAAGGCAATTTCTTGCAATTTCATATCATCAAGAACAGGGACTTCACCGATAAAATGAGACCAAGCATACGCACTTCATGTTAAACAAAGATTAGTTTCTGACGTACGTAGCATTACATAATACATTGAAATGTATAGATACAATAATATTAAAACTCCTCAAATTAAGCAAAGAAGCACCGTGAAAGGGATTTTCTCTACGCTTAGGTATGTTAGTTATATTTTCGGACAGTAGAGAAAATTCTCCTGTAGGTAGTAGACTTGATTCATCTGACTTATCACCTAGCTAGGCGAATTAAGTACACTATTAGTATCCTTGATGCACCGATCACCTAGGCTCATTAAATGTACTTAACTTTATCTTTTTTTTTTAAATAGTTTAGGTAGAAAATTAGTCACACGTCCTACAAAACTGATAAAAAAGATATTAATAATTCTTATTATCAATTGGATCTCAACGTTCTTGTACTATCCGTATACATGTGTGATTTCAATATATAGATAAAATACATATATTGGGTCTTTTAGCAATTGATCTTCCGATTATTATCGGGACACCTTTATAATTATACTCGCGACACATCTTTGTTCATAGATGAAAGCCGTATGAAAATCTATTCGGTACTTTTAGAGTTTCTCGACAGACAGACAGAAATACTCGGTGGGGGGATTTTGTTTTATATGTAGTAATGTACAGTCAACATACATACGAATTCTATAAAGGAAACTGACCTAGCATATAACAATGTAATGAAACATGAAGCTATCCTTATGGGAAACCGCATTACTTCCTCAAAATGTAGAGCACTATAATGACGTAGCATGACGTCAGTTTTTAGAATAACTTTCTAATCATTAGAGACGGTGTCTGAAGAAAAGCTAATTTGTCACTTTACCACCATGAAAAAATGTGTTAGCCATCAGTCTGTTTTTTGTATTGTGTAATAGCCAACGTAATGGGGCGCCCTTATTGAAGCGTGATTCCGTGAATAGAATTGGTGTACTGAACTGATATTCATTGGCACCTACTCGTACATTTGGTTTACTGATTTCAAATGTTTAATGTCAAACCAAATCCTCCAAGCTAACGCCTCTCTCATCTATATGACTGTCATATTTTAATAATAAACGCCACACCCTTAAAGATCTACACTGAGGTTTTAAAACTCTTGTAGTTCTTTTTGGACTTAAATAAAGAGGGACACGAATATCTAGAAAGGAGAACAAACATCTGGTTTTTCGCAAATGTTTGGTTTGCCCCGATTGGGAATCGAACCCTGGAACTGTCAATTCAGAGGCAGCTTTACTACTTAGGCGCTGGACGAAACAAGTATGTTATACCTACCAAAGAAGTTTAAAGCTTAAAGTTGATACGTGTTGCCATTCTAATATGACGGACAGAAAACCTCTAAAGAAATATTTATATTAGTAAATAAACTCACTCGTGTTCTGGGGTAGGTAGAGACGATGGTCAGTGGTGTATAGACAAACCATATTATGGTTTATGTTAGATCATTAGGTTAAGCAATTACTGTTTCTTTTAATATAACTATTTCAAAAAAAAACAGAATGCGACTCAGACCCTGATATATACTTAAGTAGCAGTCGTCTTTGTAATTTTGATAGTGAAAGAAACAGACCACCAAAACTTAAGTATAGATCAAGTGACTCTCCTTCCGTAATACGGGCCTTACACTAGATTCAATTCATTTACTGTTATTCAACTTTGCCTCAACGATGTTAGTGCAACCATTATGTTTGAGTATTGTTAGATGTATCAAGATTAAGGAGGTTTTTTCTAATCCTATTAAGATTTTTGCGCCTTTTTTAGGGCTTCGAACCGAAAGGGCAAATTTAATCGAAGCCCACTTGATAACTTTTTCTTCTTCCTAGCGCTTAGTCCCTTTTCTAATTCGGGGACGCTTGACCACTTGATATCGAACTACTTCAAAACAGAAACTCTTTAAGTACATACCTGTTGTCATATATTTCGATAACATCAATTACATAAATTACAGTATTGAATGAAAACGGTGTACCTTTATGCGAACGAATCAAAGTTGAAAATCGTTTTTAATTTTGTTAGTGTACTGGGTTTTTTAGACAAATTGCGGACAAGTTTAATTGTTTCACATACATTTATGATTAAAATCATAACAATATCACAGTAATCTCCAATGTTGACTGAGCACTATAAAAAATATAAATAAAACAAAACATACCTCAAAAAGTATCCAAAATATTCTCACAGCCGTTGTTTTGAAACTGTTGTAGTATAATTGAAACTAATGACTGTTTTTTTTGGTAGTTAAATATGGCGTCTGCAACAGAGACGCGCGTACGCCGGTTCGTAACTGGCCAAATGGTGCGGTCACTACTGTAATATAGTTGACCCACGAGCATCATTAGATAACTCGACTTCGTCCTATGCCGTCAGCATTAGGGGGTGTGTTTTGAGGGATTTGTGTTTTCCTTGTTATTGAGAAATTGCATGTCATTAATGACAAAGGTGCATGTATATGTGTCTCTGTAGCATCCATGCAATACATGCATTCTCTAGCTGATTCATTCAAATAATTTTTGACATTTTATTTAACATTTATTTCATCTTTAAAACCGACGATTCCGGATCACTATTGATTTAATGTAGCATAGGTTATTATTCTTCTATTCTATACGATTATCTTTGATATTTCTGTCGATGTTACCTATTCCTTTATTAAGCTATAAAACCTAATCAGCAGTTTTCTAATTGACGTCGTCTTAGTTAATTGGTTATTTATTTTAAATTAACTAATGATAATATATTTACTATTAAATGATTGAAATTTGGACGAAAATTAGTTAAGTATACTTACGTAAATTTTATGCACAGATTATCAAACAGATTTTTTTGGAGTTAGTGCTCTTTTAAATTAGATTAATGTAGAAGTTCATAAGTACATGGGCACATATAGAGCGATAGATGAGAAATGTATTGAGATGTCCAACATTACTTTTTAAAGGATTTTTCTGTTAATTTGTAACAGATCGATATTCTGTTAATTTGTAATTTCATAATTGTTTTTCTTTTTTAAAATTGTGCAATAAAGTATGTTATACTGTATTAATTCACCTGATTTTGTTTAGTTACAAAGCTTGTTCATCATAATTACAATTATGAACCACACACAAAAGGTAAGCTTTGCGGTTGTTTAGATTCTTTTTTTGGCAATTTTGAACTTAAATAATTCAACACTTAATTGGTTTTGTTATTGTGGTCTTGAATAATCAAATTATAAAATTATCAATCAAGTATAAAATTGTAGTCCCTTTAAAATTAAAACTGTAAATAACTAAGTATTGGAGTTATAATATAAAGTTATCTTAATGACGTGTAGAGATAAAGGAATAAATATTAAAATGTTACAACTGATGCCATTATGTTATATTACACTTAAAGTTTAATACAAACACCATTTCTTTTCTTTAATCTGATCACGACCAAGTTGAAAGAAAGTTCAACAAATAAACCACACTTTAAGTTCTCGCAACCACTTGATTACACTTACACTCTTCAAGTAAGTATTTTTTTAGTTCAAACCCCTTAAACGTTCACATTAACACAGAGCAACGTGTTTAGCGTTCAAAAAAGCCCGTGATGAATAAGCTAGGACCTTCCATGGACCTAAGGAGGTTTAAGGATCAAAATGGGGTCCAAAAGACCGTATGTTTTTGTAAGGGGCCCCACGTTTGTTCATGGTTGAAAGCGTCAGGATCATATAAAATGTGCATAAAATACGATAAGAAGTACCTCAAATATTTCTTAGTTTTAACCAGTTTTGATTACTAATACTTGCTAATAGTACTTACAAGAATTTAGAAAAGTGCTTAAATTAAAATTATTGGCGCCTATTGCATTTGAGATTGCAATTTTTACTTTTAACTTTACTGCTCTATGTTTTTTCAATTTCTATATGTTTTTTTCTACCTAACGCTCTCAAAAAACATAGGTTGGATTTTTTTTAAATACCACGTAATTAAAACCTCGAGCTTCCTTATTTTAAGAAATGTAAGTCCTCAAAGTCACTAAATTGGTCTCTGTTTTTGTTTGACAATGGCCGGATATGGAACGGTGCGTTGCGGAATTTCCATCTATCGCCAATACTATTCCTAGTCCCTTGTTGTACATACAAAGTTTATTTACACCTATTTACTATTGTTACACATTTGCAATCAATTCGTTTTGCAATCGTACTCGTGATCGAATTCATATATTATGTTTTGAATTGGGTTGACAGTATCACTGAAAGGCGTCAACATCCAGAAAAGCGTCTTTAAACGTAAAGTAAGTGAGCAGAGATTACCCCTACAAGAAAATGCAACCAACATGCGAACAACATTTTGATTTACGTACAATATCAAGCTGAGCTCCGGTGCATCTCTTCAGTGCCAGCCAATATAATTAGTACCGCGAACAGGATTTTTTAAAAAACAAAAGTTGGGCATCAGAAAGAAAAAACGTTCACCGAAAGAAAAATATTTGGTCGATACTGAGCTCGGATAGATTCATATACAGGGCTTTAGATATCTCTCTTTCAACCTCTCGGGTGGTTAATCAGTCCATGAAACTGAACAACTTCTCCCATAAAAACTACACAAAATCTAAAAAAAATATGTATTGCAATCGCTGTTTGATATGTCTTTGACATATTGTGATTGTCGCTTAAACTCGAGTGTTTAATTCCCTGAGAAAGATAACATTTTTTTTCCTAAATCATAGTTCCTAGACATCGTGATTGTTATCTACCCACCAGATTTCCCCGAGTTCTCTTAATTACCCTTACGCAGCGTATTTCCCCACTACATTGGGGTCAACTCTGGCGCACACATTGCAGACGCACGCACGCATGCGCATTCAATTTCAAACCGGTTGCCGCGGTTTTGG
This sequence comes from Aproaerema taeniolella, assembly GCA_949987775.1. NCBI lineage: Eukaryota > Metazoa > Arthropoda > Insecta > Lepidoptera > Gelechiidae > Aproaerema > Aproaerema taeniolella. The sequence goes on from OX465255.1 coordinate 7,771,845, forward strand.
TTATCATTATCACAAACAACGAAAATTCAAAAATAAGTCAATATTTCGAAACGTTTTAGCTTTCACCTAAGGTAAACACTTTGCTTTTTATTTTAATCTGTAAAATAAAATTTAAAATATAAGGAAAGGAAAATAAGTTGCCACTATAAGTATGTACGAAACAGGCATATCTAGAATATCTAAATGTAAACTTTAAAATAAGTAGATATAATGGAAGTAATGTAATATAGTGTTTATTTACCTACATAATTAAGTACCTATATTAATTTCTGTCATTATATTCGTCACCGCTCTGTAAATTTTTTTTCAGTATTTTCCTGAAAATAGAAATAAATATGTACGTATATAGCGAAAAAGAATAGATAGTATTTAAAGAATAATACATATCTTTATATAATAATAATAATAAACGGCATTTATTTGTCCATGAAAAACAACAAACATTTGAAAATTATACACTGTAAAATAACACAGAGGACAAAACGGTATGTGGCTTCAGACTGACCACAGCCTTAAGAGCCTTAATATCCATATGACGTCACTCACATCCAGCTTATAAGGTAACCTTATTACTTACGTGATTGCTGTAACCGGTTTGAAATGTTGGAGATTACAACTCGTTTTTTTAAATATCACAATTACCTTGCTAATTAAAAACGAATTTCAAACAAATGTTTTTTAAAACAAATCAATAAACATCATTAAACAGGTGAAGTGAAAAAAAAACAAGTAAATTGTATTTTTTTTATTAAAAATATAAAATACATAATTATTACCAAGATAGTTACCTAAAGTAACCAACATCGGTAATTGTCCTGCAGGCCTAAGATAATCGCAGTGGCGTTATGTCATGGCATGTCGATAAAATATCTCGTGTCGTCTTCTCTGTCACGAACCTTAGCATGAACGATATGAGAGAGATACATCTCGTCGCGACAAAATTTATCTCATGACTAGATGTCAAAGTTGACAGTTGTTTTTTATTTTAAGGCTCCGATGTTGGGTTGGCCAATTCTTTCATTCTTTTTAGGCCATATGTGGACGCGATTTATGAATGAAAAAGGAAAATTCATAGACTTTTCACATAAATGACGCCACTGTCAGTTTTTACCCGACTGCGCGACGCAAAGGAGGGTAATGTGTTTATCAGCCTATCTATGTACGAGTACTATGTATGTAATTGGCCAGAAATTATATGCAGCACAAGATATCAAATTAACAAAGTACTTACTACCTATAAGTTATACTTAAGTACTAAAGTCATTAAAGTATACAGCAGATGTTTGTGTAGTAGCAGATGTTTGTTCTCGGGTCATGGGTGTTTGTGTTTGTCTTTGTGTATTCCAAGGGACCCACGACACAAGGGAAAACCTTAGTGTGGGCCTTTGAGTGTGTAGCGTTTATTTTTATTTATTTATTTATTTATACAGGGTTTTAGGTAAATCTCTTACAACCTCTCGGGTGCTTAGTCAGTCTATGAAACTGAACAACTTTCCCAGAGAACATAGGTCAAAATATGAAAAAAAAATTCAGTTCCCATACAAATTTTATCAGCATATAGCGCATTTTGTATGGGATCTCAATTTTTTTTTTGTATTTTCACCATGTTCCTTGGGAAGGTTGTTCAATTTCATGGACTTATTAACCACCCGAGAGGTTGAAAGAGATTTACCTAAAGCCCAGTATAGTACTAAAGTGATTAAAGTATATTGATGTTAGATAAATAGGTATTTAAATCCGCAGCCTAACTTTAAGTGGGCTGGAGACCATTCCCGTTTTTGGGCTCTAGGTCTATTGTGAGCCTAGAGATTATAAACTGAGCCATAGGCTTTGAAATTCGCCACAAACTTTGGAATTCTGGGTCTTCTATGTCGAAGGGGTCACAAATGTCTCTAATGCGCCTTCGCTCATTTTTTCTAGCCTGACGCCTTTCGTAAAGGCTTATCATATAATTGTGATAAGGGATCGCCATGTCCGACTCCACTTCCAGTCACTTACCCACCTTAGAACAAACGTTCGATTTTCCTCGACCGGGAAGGGCTCTCTTTTTCATGTGGAAAAATTTGTCACGTTCAAAATCGAGCACGCCATAATATCACATATCCATCTGTCAAGACCCGACAAAAATGCGTTTCATGTTAGGGTTTGATGACAAAACTATCTCACGTGGCTAATTTGACCGAACGACATGCCATGACATGACAAAAATGAGTTTATGTTAGGGTCCGACGAGATAACGACAAAAAGTCACGTGACCGTGTGATACGGCGTGTGATAATTATGGCACGGCGATCATCTTAGCTCTGCTGAAGCTCTCACAAAGACGAAATGTCACATTTTATTATACATTTTTGATATAAAAAACTTACTCCTCAATTGAATAACTAAGGCATACGAGTGAAGAGATAAACCCATAAGTTCATATTTCGTAAGGTAAGGGTGTTGAATTGAATATTAGATATTAGATTTGTAAGCATTGTAAGCATATATTAATTATTTTTTTATTCTTTATTGTCCTGTATATGGGTAAAAGCCTCCTCTCATTTCTTTTAGGCATTCGCAAAGGTTTTCTTGAATGTGTTATCATTATCAAAGAGTAGCTAGACACCTTTAGGGAAATAGAAGCAAGGCTTTGGCTCATCCCAATAGTATAATTTATTAATAGAAATGGTATATGATGGATTATGGCCTATGAACCCCCTTTACTATTTCAAAGGGAGGCCTTATAAATAGTAAAAGGGGTTTTTAACGCTTTTCTTCCCACTTCGCGGCGACAAAAAACAATCAAAAATACTTTTTTTGATGTAAGCATTTAACTCTTTACTCTGATTGCCCAAACATTGTACACTTATTATTATACACTAAATATAAATATGATGATGATAGCACTGGTGTTGGGGAAGCACATGTAAATTGAATAAATCTAATTACTTAGTGATACAAACTCGGTAACTGCCTTAATGATAATTATAATGTAAATTTAAGTATTTGATCTTATATTTACAAATATTTTTTTTCTAATTACATTTTTTTACAGTAAGTTTATTTCAATTTATCTGTACAGTGTCAATGCCCTATTATTTTGTTCATGTAGGCTTTCCTAAAGTTATCAAATTTCTTACAGAACTATAAATATGCAACTTTTTCATAATTACAGATATTCGTAGCATATTTTATTCACAATTGCAAAATTTCGGCTAAAAAATTTGGGAAACTTCCCAGTAGTTTTTAGACATTTTTATTCTCTTTTCATCCCTCCTGCCATTTTTTTAAGGTCCTTATTTACAATGTTCAATATAGTAGATGCTAGGAAGAATAAGCACTATTTCGCTAGAAGAAATCTATGTAGACATAAAAAGCCTTTCGTCAAATAAATTATAGCGATCTACAACCGTAGCTTACAACTAAAATGGCATCCCTTAAGTGTTTTAAGTGCTGTTTTTGACTAATACAATATTTCTTGTAAAATATCAATGCAACATGTATGATAAAGTATCTTAAGCTATTACAGAGCTAAGGATACTTTAAGAAATATTTTGAGAAAATAACTACAATTTTTAAACCGTTTTGATATTTCACATTTTCTAATCAGCTGATATTTTACAGTTAGGCATTTTAAGACTATACTTTCCACACACGAATATAGTAGATCGTTTTTTTTAGTAAATCGATTACTAAACCTGTTTGTGAATATTGGTAACATTATAACTAAAATGAAGGTTTTTGAATTCTCTATTGACCGGCTCTACATTTAATCCCCGGAAAATCAGATTTCACGGAAGAAGTCAAGAAGAGCATCGGCAATATACCAGTACCTATAATAATTTAGAATACGTGTGTGGAAAACGGTCAGGGGCCTAACCACGCTATCGTTAAACTTATTTACCAAATCTAATCCGCTTCAAATTACTATTTTCGGCGGTGTTTTTATACCTTACAGCAACTCGCGGTCTTATGTCGCGCATCATGCTCGAGCTGCTGAGATGAATTGATGATTTAACTAATTTTTATTCGTTATACCTACGTAATTTAAACATTTCTTATTTTGAAACCAAAACAAATGAATTATTATTCAGTGCAAAGTAGACTGAACAACGAATCGTGAGCGATTTTGTTTTGGTAAACACGTTAAAACATAGCGTGATCTATCGGCTGTAAAGATGAAGGCCTCAGAAGTAAGTTGCGTTGAACCTGGGTGCGGACCGGCGGAGGACATGCGGCTGGATGCTGGCGAACGTATTCTCCACAACTCGAAGCACGCGCACGTTGATCTAAAGAAAAGGCAAGTTTTTTTTTATATTGACTATGTTCCCAACATTATTAGTATGCTGTCAACTCTTCTCAGGCATACTTTAAAAGTCAGTAAGTGGGACGAAAGGGGTTTGTTGTATTGTGGGCGAAAGGCTGACAACCTCTCACCATTATAATGTTTCATCTAATAACCCTTCTTAATTTATGTCAAACGTGGCATCAAGCGGTAGTAACTACTGATGCTCTGCCTATCCCGATAGGGACTACAGGCGTGGGCTTGTGCATGTGTGTTGTAATATGTTAGTTAGCCCACTAAACTAACCTTTCGATTTTGGCAGTCCTTGCCGGTTTCAACAAATTAGCCTCGAAAGGAGGCAAGATGTTCCCCATAACCCAAAAATAAACAAATGAATAAATTTAAAGTCAGGAAAATTTTGTCACTTGTAACTGCTAGCACGGACCGCGATAAACTCGCTTGTCACGTCACTTAGATGACGGTGAAACTTCACCTGATTGCGCGAGAACACCGCGCAAAGACTTGATCACAATCTTGGGTTGTCATTTCGACACTTTTTTACATTTTACCGCGGCACGTTAAACCGCGAGCACGTTATGCTTGATATGCAGGTTTTGAGATTCCAAAATTTTAAAAAAATTACCAGGCATTTTTTACTGCATCACATTCCTGTGTGTTAACACATCTAACACTTATAGGTGGTTAAATCCATTAAATTACACCATCTTGTCAATTACAAATTATAATACAGGTAGCTATTACACTTAATTGGTAATGGCAGTTAATTGAATATTACTCTAAATACCGGTACTCACAGCCTTGATACATACTCGTAAAATAGGTATTTTTTTCTAAAAAATGTCGGCCTGATTACGAGTGCATAGCAAATAATTGTAGCTGTACGGGGTAGTGTACTGTGAGTCCTCGGCAGAGTAGAATAGGACCACCCTCTTTCTTACCGAGGTGTCGTACAAGGCGACTAAGGTAAATATACAAGCAAGTTCATCTGCACACAGAGAAGAAAGACTCTGCAATTATATCAAAACCCTCGCCAACCCGTCTGCCAAGCGTGGTGAGTATGGCATTTACACCTCATGTTATTGAGGGAGGCCCGTGCCCCAGCAGTGGGGACGTATATGGGCTGATGAAGTGAAGTGAAAGTGAAGGGGTAGTGTAGAGGACTGTGGCCTAAACTCTGTATACAGTTCACTGCTTCGGAGAGGGGCTCGTGTCCCTTGGTGAGGACTTATGTAGGCTGGTGATGATAAATTATCCAAAACTAGCTTTCCGCCCGCGGCTCCGCCCGCGTGGACTACAGGTTATATCGTGCCCAACTGTGGGATAAAATGTAGCCTATGTCCTTTCCCAGGCTCTAATCTATCTCTGTACCAAAATTCATCAAAATCGGTTCAGCGGTTTAGGCGTGAAAAGGTAACAGACAGACAGACAGACAGACAGAGTTACTTTCGCATTTATAATATTAGTAGGGATAGGGATGTGTCCCCACCAAGGGGCACACATAACTTTAGGTAACCAAGGAGCACATGTTATTTGTAAGCCTTCTATCATTCTTTTTTTTTTAATGTACATACAGCAGCACGTCAGGTTATCCATTTGTACTACGAAAGCCGCCGCTATTGTAAGCGAGATAAGGGCGACGTCCAGGTCAATATGTATAGCCTGATGTGCTGCCGGGTGTACAATAAAGTATATTGTATTGTATATGTCACCGTAACATTGTCAAACCCGTAATTTCACTATTGTAATTTCACTTAGTAAGATTATAATCTCTCAGTACTTTGTGAACTGCCTCAATTTTTTTTACATTGACCGACTTTTTTATACTTATAATTTTTCATTACTCATACTCTGAAAGTAGGTCTGAAATCGCCTGAGGAGCGAGTTGAAAGTAATACTTTTCAACCCTATAGGGAGAATCATTTTCAACTGAAAGCTGTCAAATTTAAAAAAATAAAAATCTTCCTACTTTCTATACAGCCACTCAATAACAGCGCGATGTAAAATCCTTCCACGCTGGACTGGAAGTTAAAAAAAACTTAGAATGTACCAGCTGCCTACTCTTCCCAGGCATACTGTAACATTCAGTAAGTGAGACGAGAGGGTCTTGCTGTATCATGGGCGAAAGGCTGACCACCTCTCACCATTACACAACAAGTTCCATCTAATAACCCTCACGTGGCACTAAGTGGTTTTCTAGAACCACTGATGCTCTGCCTACCCCATTAGGGATTACAGGCGTAAGCGTATGTATGTATGTATGTAAAATTGAAATAACAAAAAGTTAAGTATTCATTAAAGAATATTTTTTAAAAGACTTTATTATAATTTACTTTTAACTATTTCATTAAAATAACATAGATTTGGGCAAAATATTTACCATTTTTTCAACGATGAAAATGAAAAAAATATAGGTTGAATAGGCGGCCGGCCACAGAAAAAAAAACAAAATTGGCGGGAAAGTGACGATGATCGTCGTTTGTTTTTTCGAGTCGTAGTTTTGTTTATACTTTCGCATAGCAGAGAGTTCAGCTTATTCATGTTTTTATTTTTACTTTCCTTGTATTCGTAATGAAAAGTACAGTGTTTACCTCGGATTAAATACTTATTTAATCCCTCGAGCTATAAATAAATAAGTTACTTTCACCCCTGAGTAACAATGTTAAAATGAAAATTTACGAAAATTAAGGTTTCGTAAATTTTCATTTTACTAGGTCAATTACAATGTCGCGGGAGATTTATAAGTTCACTAGTGAAATTTTAAAATTACGGTTTTTACAATTTTCATACATACATACGGTAACGCCTACAATCCCTAATGGGGTGGGCAGATCTTCAGCGGTTTAAAAATAGCTTGATGCCACGTTTGACATAATAAATGAAACATGATGTACAATGGTGAGAGGTTGTCAGCCTTTCATCATATCATCATATCAGCCTATTGCAGTCCACTGCTGAACAAAGGCCTCCCCCAAGGTGCGCCACTTTGCACGATCCTCCGCTGTTTTCATCCAGCCACTACCCGCTATCTTCTTTAGGTCATCTGACTATCTGGCTGGTCCTACACTAAGTTTGCCAAGACGTGGTCTCCATTCGAGAACCTATCTACTCCAACGCTCGTCGGTTCTGCGACAGACATGGCCAGCCTACTGCCACTCCAGCTTGCTACACTTTTGGATAATATCCATCACTCCGGTTTTCTGACGGATTACCTCGTTTCGGATTCTATCCCTTAGCGAATATCAGCCTTTCGCTCACAATAAAACAAAACCCTTGCGTCCCACTTACTGACTTTTACAGTATGCCTGGGAAGAGTAGGCAGCTGGCACATTCTAAGTTTTTCTTTTAGTCCCAGGGCAAGGTTGGAAGTTTTAATTTTGTTAATTTTCCGATGCCATTTATATTGTAAAGTTACCTCGTGCTTAGTAACAGTTCGTTTGAAGAACTTGTGGAACCGCGTAGAAAGCGCCCACACGGCGCCGTTGTCTCTCTCCGCCCATCGCACCTCCGCGCAAAACTGCAGCTTCTCAGGATCTTGGGCCAGCACTCTGCAGAGTAAACAATATTTACATCAGATCAATTCATATGGGGTGACGTTAAATTAGTTAGTGAAACTTTAGGGGTTGGTTCTCCCCAAGAAACTGAATAAGTCTCCCTAAGAAACCCATAAGAAATTCTCAAAAATACATTTTGGACTTCCCATTCAAAGGCAAGTTATGGGAAATGCGAATTTTTTTTTAATGTTTTGACCTCGAATTGTTATTTTTTCTTATAAATTCTAGTTGAGCAAATATACTCGCGATCATCATAAATTCGTAACTCATAACTATTGAACAATAAATAAAACAAAAAGAAAAATAGTTTTTTTTTCCAAGTTTTTATAGAGGCTTCAGTCATTCTAGATGACCATGCCAGCCTCATAGGATCATTCTTTTAGTTTATCACAATGACCGTTCGAGGAATCTATACAGCCCAACTGCTCGCTCCGACAGTTGGTTGGACAGCCAGCAGTTAAGCTGTCCATTATGGGCATTAACTGATCCTATATACCTCTGTCTCAGATCTGCGTTCCGGACACACTCCAGCAAAATATGCATTAAATCATAAATTTTATTGCACTCTGAACATAATAGGGAAGGTTTAATTCCCATCATGTGGTAGAACTTATTTCCCGGAATGTGTCCAGAACGCAACCTAAACGCGGAGACCAGGGATTTCCTACTGTTAAAAAATAGATGAAGTGAATTTCGTTCGTCTAAGATCTGAAGGTTTGTAACTACAGACGAGGAAACTACAGAGAAACCATTTTTTTTAAATTACTCCTATAAAAATCTGTCAGGCAATTCAGATTTAAATTGCAGTAGCAATCACAACAGGCGAAACATTTTGCAACAAGTGCTAATAGGCTGTCTATGCTTTAATTATGTTAAATGAACATTAAAAATATATTTAAACTAAAATTTACAGTTACATACTTATGATTAGGTTTGCTAAAGCATCTGGGAGGTTCAAAGAGGTGGAACTGTCAGTGCAGAGGTAAAACTCATGCGCTGTTGTGGGGAACTGGATGAAATGGTCCCAAAAAGTGGACTGATCACCCGCCTGTGCCTGACGCGCGTCCCCTCCATACATAGATAGATAGATACATACTTATGCGTGTTGGAGATAGGGTTCCAGGCTGCGATTGCTGTTTCAGCGATGGGGCTGAAGATGATCGTGTCATCCCGAGGGTCTACTGCGATGCCCAGCCCTTGTGAGGACTTGCGCCCCACCAGGTTCACTGGAAGGTCAGTGCCCTCGGCAGGCGGGCCTCCTGCTAATACTGCGGTAGATACACTGAATAATCTGAAAATATAAACGACATTATTATAGTAGATGGGAGTAGAGACTGAAAACACAACGCGACCTATTTACTACAGTTTTACAAAATAAATGATTTCATTTCGATAAGCCAAATATCAGTTTTACACCAAGTATCAGTCTAAACAGCAAGTTTTACCCCGGTATTACAATTTTAAAAACAAGTGATTTGAACAATTTCGCAAACTCAAAGTCCACTTACTAAAAATAAGTGGCACTTAGGTTTCCCTTGTATAGTGGATCGACTTTAACAAACCTAGTAGACAAAATTTTACTACAGACTTTGAAGTCGAAGTAAAGTTATTATACAAATGCTTACCCCGAACTTGTATCGCAGGCGGAACTGCTTTAGTCTGAACCCTTCATTCTAAACCTGACTGGGAGTTAATGAAAATTTGGAATGTGCAGGTGCCAACTTTCCCAAGTATACTGTAGAAGAAGTAGTTGTGTGTTGTGTAGTGGGACTCGAAGGTTTTGCTATATCAACATCATCGAAAGACAAACTACCACCACCATTCTCATGTTATACTTACTCTTAATTAATTCTTAAAATGTATGTCAAACGCGGCGTCAAGTGATTCCATTATAGCACCAAATGATGCCCTTTACCTAATCCCTGGGATTTAATAATCCCTGGTATGAATAGATAGTAGGATATTGGTCTGCGCCTTTATCAAGATGGAGTCCTTACCTATCAGTAGCAAGAGGTTGATAATAGACGAGTCCTTGTGCCGGGGAGTGCGTGAGCCCAACGATGCCGTCCATCAGGGTGAATCTGTCTCCTCCGATGTCATACTCCCCGAGGTCAGGATCAGGATACATCGACGCGTGAGTCACTCGCCATGCGTTGTCGCGACGTCCGTCGTACACGATTATACCTGAAGAAGAAAGGGTATGGACATAAAAAATACTGGAAGATTACTCGGACAAGATTATTTTTAACTTGGTTATAAAACCTGAACATTCAGACAACTGAACATTTCCTTTAGGTCTTCAAACAAATCAGTAGATATCTAGCACAGTAAATAAAATTGTCTTTATTTTTCGCTTTTTAGTACTGCTGTTTTATTATAACTTAAATACAAAAATTTAGTCTGTTAGAGTACCACGTTTGCCTCAACTCTCGTTGGTTTATTGTACTTACATACATTGTAAGATTTAAAGTAGACCGTTTAACTTTTCTTTTAATTAACTTTTAATTTCTCAATCTAGATAATTTTGTGGCGGTCTTAGTTCAAAACACGATAGACTTAAAACTTAAATGCTAAAAATCGGTTGCTACACCGGTACAAAGTCATTAAAACGCATTAATTTAGTGATTAGGTTTGTTTTTCAATCAAGATTAATTCGTACGGCAGTGAGTAACCCTTACTCGTAGAAGGCATTTGTTAATTATGTTGTTTGTGTCTGTAATCGAAATCAATTAAAGTCATACAATCTTTTAAGAGTTGTTTTTCAAATTAGCAGGAATAAAAGTTGACTCTATGAAAGACTCGTGAGAAAACTGAAACTGAAAAAAAAATGGTTTCAATGATTTATCATGGAACGGTCAACAGGAAAATAAAAAAATAAATGTAGTTGAAGTTGCAAAAGTCATGTCACGTGCTAATTTTAGGTCCCTAACAACTTAACAGTGATATAACAAGTTCAATTATGGGTACCGTAACAAAAACCTGTTTTAGTATGTGACATGCAGCTAATTCATCAAATTTGGCAGTTACGCAATGTTACAATTCCTCAGAAACAAGGCGATAATTAACGCTTGTTCGCTACTTGCGTCACTTTTTCGGAGAAAGTAACGTTTGGCCGGACGATGCACTTGGCTGAGCTCTAAAAACCGAAACACATACGCGCACACGCAGCATTTATGTCACGGACACCACAATTATTCCGAGACAGTAATGTCTACTGTTTAAGCCTTCGTTATTTAGAACATTGTGTCTGTTCGTTTTTATTTTTGACGAGACAATGATTATTCGATTTAAAAAATGTGTCTGTGTTAAGCATTTATCAATTCAAATGCTAACCTTTTTACTCCCGAAACCATGGTCCATGCCCGAAACATAGGAACCAAAATTTTAAATACTAATCTATTAAAATGGCTTTTGACTGATACGAGAATTTTGGGAAAGAAGATCTTCGGTATCGTCTGAAGCATTGATTATTCAATTTTATTTTGAATCAGAACCGCGCTCTTAGCTAAACATCTACACAAAAGATTATTTACTCTCTGTTGTCACTTATAATGGTCTTAATAAGTAACACCACATCAAGAGATATGTACCAAAATGTTTGCGAAGTGTACTTTATAGTTAGGGAGGCGAGGTAGCTAAATGGCGTAATTCAACGGCGCCGTCGAGACCTATCAAAATCGAAAGATAAAATAATTTCGAAAAGAAAAGCTCGTATGGCAAAAACCATTTTAGCGGTGGGTTTGGCGGTTACGGTTTTTCAAAAATGTTAAAAAAAACAGTTACTTGGGCATTCTCGAGCGCGTCAGATATTCATACTACGTATGCCCCAAGTGCCTCTGATAACAACGGTATACTAATCTGCCGGTTTGCGTGGTGGGGGTAGGCATATAAAGTAGTCAAAAATGCAAAAAAAAAATAATTTACTCGAGCGCGTCAGATTTTCGGAAGGGGTGTTAAGTAGACCCCAAGGAAGCTCCCTTTAAAAAAACTGACGATTTCGGCGTGACGATAAGTTACGATGAATTTTTGAAAATGCAAAAAAAAAAGTTTTTTTGAAATACTCGAGCGCGTCAGATTTTCATAGGGGAGGTTTATCTCGGTATCCTGAAAGCATATTTTTTTAATCTGACAAAAATGTTGGTGGGTTCTCTTAATCTGACCGAAAAAGGTTTTTTGGTTTCTTTTTTTTCCTATCTTTCTCCTTGATAAAACGGGGAATTTAAGAAAGACAATAAAGCGATAGATACAACCAACGTAAATGTAGATGAAATGTAGTACGAAGTGTATTATTTATTGTATAAAAAAATGAAATGATATAAAAATTGGATTATAATTGTATTGTTATGTATGATCTTTACATTTTTGCTCAATACAATTCATATTCTTCTTCTTCTTCACTGGAACTTTCATATTGTGGCTCCTCATCCACAATTCTTTCCTGCTGAGTGCCTGGTACTGGTAGGACGGCATATTTCCGCGAAGCGCTCAGTCTGTATTACATGTTTAGGGCAAATTCCTCTTTTTTGCTTCAATTCTTCACTTCGTTTTGCTTACGGTACGTCCAAAAAACAATTTGACGATCAACAGACTATTGAATAATATACATACATGAAACTGTACATGTTAATAATACTTTGGTATACAGATACGCGTAACTTTTCCCGAGTCCATGAAAATTGTGGAGAAGTTTTAGAAAAAAAATTGAGATATAATAAAAGTCACATAATTTAATGATCGTTATTTCATATCAATTTTTTTTTAACACCCTCAGTTTTCGAGATATACTCAAAAAACCGGGAGTTTGAGTTTTTATGATGCTTCAAGTCAAAAAGTTTTAACTTTGGACAAAAATGTTAAGAGACCTTTTTTGTGTAAAATAAAATTACCTTTTTTGTTTATTTAAACTTTTTTTGTAAAATGTATCGTTCGCGACTTATATGCCGCAACGCGTTCTTAGGAAGACGAAATGGCTCCTCCACACTTCCGGTCATGCGGAAACCGGCAGATTTTGTATTTTTGGTAAGTTTTAGATTATATTCTTCAAAATAAAAAATAAAAAAATCGCGCTCGAGAATGCCAGATTAATGTTTTTTTTTACAAGTTCGCGACCCTATAACTCGGCGGCGTCAAGGACTTATCGTCAGATTAGTTAAATTTAGTCTTTAAACACTAAAATCAACCCCCAATATCTTAATCTGACGCGCTCGAGTATTTCAAACTATCCATTTTTTTTTACTAATTTGATCGTCTATCCTAGGCGCGCGTCACTACATATAGAGCTAAATACTTTACAAGGCTGTTCTATTAGTTCTAAGGTATCTCTCATATCTTAAACTGCCACGCTCGAGTATTGCCGAAAATTCCCCTATTCGCCTCCCTAACTATTAGTACTCCATAAAATGTGCTAATCTTGTCCTTTGTGTTAATAAAAACCTTGACTGCGGCTGATAGGGATCTGTAGGCGTCAAAATTTGCGAGTTTCCCAACGACAGCAAACTTGATACCCTACATTTATGGAAGGGTATGAATAGCTTGCAATATACCATACCAATTATGACATTCGCACGTTCATACTCGCAATACAGATAAGGCCATTCACAAGTCTCATGTTTTTTAGCGATTTCCTATATTCACATAATTGTGTTAATATGTAGAAATCTCAAATATTGGAGTAGTTAGTTTAGTAGTAGAAATTAAGATGCAAAATTTTTAGGTACTGATTAAGGATTGGGACAAATTCTAGAAATGTTAACAGAAAATAGAACATAGATTGGGTTTCTTCTCAAAAAAGATTTTTTCACCCGTTTCTTGCACTGCACACTGGCGAGTTTTATTTTAGGATAGGTTTAGGTACCTACCTATGCTTAGAGTGTCTTAGAGTAATCATAAAAAGGATCTCAAATGTTTCGTTGGACCATCACTATAGTTTTCAAGCTATTTTGGTCCGATATAAAATGTATGCATGACTGTACAAATGTTTACTGACCTCCACTCCTCATCCTACACTTCGAACTTACGCTTCAAGTACGCGCTTCTCTAACGTAGAGTAAGAGTATTTATTACATAATATTGAATAATTAACCCTCTCGTGATAATGTCTTAACTGACATACTTACCTAGTACAGTTACATCGATTTTTTTCTATGAGAACTCATTAACATGCAATATTGCGTGAGAAAGTTCAATATTTGCTTTATACCTTAAATACGATCGGAAGGAAAATTCACACAACGGTTAATAAGATCTAACTTTTCTTACACTCTCGTAATAACCTGCAGGCACATCACTATAATATGGTGAGTATAGCAATTTAACTCTCATATCAAGTCCAGCAGTGGTCGACTATATAGACTGAACAGGGCCCCGATTCTGTAACTTCAGTTGTGTGTCAATGGAATGGTTGCCACAGATGGAATGGTTGCCACAGATAAAATGGCCTCCATTCCATCGACACACAACTGAAGTTACAGAATCGGAGCCCAGCAGTGGACGACTATAGACAGAACAGATAAGTAGGTAGGATACCTTTATCGTTAAACGCTTTATCAATCAACCGTAAAACAAGTTCACTATCGAATGAAAGCTGAAAGTCATTACAAATTGTTGAATTCATTACCTACGTATACTTACCGCCAGTTCCGTTCATACGAACGCTTATTAATCAATCAACACTTTCTTCAGTCGTTTAACATAATTTCATGCTTTGGAAATAACGCGTGTGGCGTCCGACAGCGGCTTCAATTTTGAAGAGCTTAGGAAATATCGAAGCAGCTTCTTCTTAAGGTTATCTATAACTTGCGTGTCGAGTATTTTTCGTTTAAGATAAAGATTGTCCTGGAAAAATTGTATCGGTGATACAGATAATGTTCTAGAAGACAGACAAAAGATCCAATGTGGCATGGAATCCTCCTGAGAATTTATCTCCAAAATAAGGAATCCAAACGTGATCAATTTCGGCACTTACCGGTTTGGTCGAATGGTAGTGGTGCTGCCTCTTCATCGATGGGTCCTGGATTCCCAGTCGGGGTAAATATTTGTACAAAAAATAGATGTTTGTTTCGTGTCATGAGTGTGCGTGTCTGTCTTTGTGTACGTTCCAAAGCACCCACGACACAAGGGAAAGCCTTAGTGTGGGCCTTTGAGTGTGTAGCGTTTATCACTTACACGCAAGTGCTGGCTTTTCTGTGTCCTAACCTAGTGACACGCGCGGTATCATTCACATCACTTGTAGAAATTACATGACGTACATGCTTTTTTTACCATAAGCATAAGAATATTTAAGATATTGTTATTCTTATGCCACGCCATGATTGTCAAGTGGTTCTCAAACTACATGACGTTCTGCCTACCCCGAAAAGGATTATAGGCGTGAGTGTATGGAGTGAATGAGTATACCACGCAGAGCTGGGCACCGTTAATCAAATAGTTAACTTCGTTAACAGTTAATCCGCTACTCAAAAAGTTAGCTTCGTTAAATATTAAAGCGTTACATTTTGGAAGAATTAACGCAAGTTAACGTTAATCCGTTAACATGTGATAAAAATTGATATTTTTATATCGTTGCGTTAGTGAACTTATAAAACCAAACCAGTTCTGGAAGTTAGGCAACAGTTTAGGAACAAAAAAAGACATAATTAAAATGTGTAATTTAATCATTCAAATGAGTAATTTCATTATCTGGCGTAAGGTGCATATTCCCCTTCATGAATATTAACATGTTGAAGTTCCCGTCCGCAAGCGAGGCTCGTTTTCGTGTTAAAATATC
Source organism: Aproaerema taeniolella (assembly GCA_949987775.1). NCBI lineage: Eukaryota > Metazoa > Arthropoda > Insecta > Lepidoptera > Gelechiidae > Aproaerema > Aproaerema taeniolella. Next base: position 7,787,449 of record OX465255.1, read on the forward strand.
TTTTCCCGTGGAAAAAAGACGTTGCTGTAGCGCTTGAGGGTATAGCAGTATTGTATTTAATGAAAAGATTTAGTAAAATCTGTTTGGATTAACGATTAACGGACTTCTGGATATTAACGGATTAACGAATTAATGCCCAGCTATGATGCCACGCCATGGTCTCGGTCAACTTTCTTTTCGTCGCGGCCTCAACCAAATTTCATAACCGGTAGTGGAAAAGGATGTTTAACTTTATTGCAAACTAGTTACAATAGAAGGTCTCACAATTATTACTAACCTGGTGCAACGGTGTCGGTGATGTACGCGAAGATATTGTCGCAGGAGGCGGACAGACGAGCGGACGTGGCGCGTGTGTCGTCCAATACCAAGTTTGTTAGCAATGAACTTGGTCTCAGCAGCTCACGAGGGAAGTAGACACTTCTCACCTGAAATTATACACACAGGGGTTAAATAGGTTGAATTGGGACTAGGAGCAAGATAAATCTTCCACGAACTACTTCCACGCTGGACTGTGCCAGTTGCCAGCTCTTCCCAGGCATACTGTGAAAACCAGTGCGTGTAACCACTATACTCTATTCCAGGGGTGGCCAACCAGTTGATCGCGATCGACCGGTCGATCGCGACTGTTAGTCCAGTCGATCGTGGCAAGGCAAAAAAATAAAAAAATACTTCAGATTTATGTTTCTTCTCTTAATATAATAAAAAAAATACTACATGATTGTGTACTGAAGTATGCTATTTCATTAAAGATTTCAAGAAGTATGTAATTGGTAGTTCGCACAGTGTTTCGTTAGTAAACAGGAGATCTTGGGTATAACCAAGTTGGCCACCCCTGCCTATTCTATCTAATAGCCCTCAAAATTAATGTTAATGTGGTGTCAAGTGGTTCGACAACCGCATAACTTTTTGCCTGCCCCGAAAGGGACTATAGGCGTGAATGTACAGTAGTAAAAGAAAAACTTAGAACGTATCAGCTACTCTGTTTTCTTTTGACAGTGCCGTATAAAAAGAGATTCAGTAAATCACTTTTGAATGTGGTTTAATTACGTAAGTAAATTGAAATCCATGGTGTCTTGATTATTATTAACTAGCATTCCGCTCGGGATTTCGTTCCCGTGGGAATTCGGGAAAATCATGTACTCGGGCATTGAGTCTCGGATAATGTAGGATTCTAATGGTGCAAGAATTTTTCAAATCGGTCCAGTAGTTTCGGAACCTATTCAATACAAACAAACAAACAATCAATTCTTTCCTCTTTATTATAGACTAGCTTTCCACTCGGGACTTCGTTCCCGTGGGAATTCCGAAAAATCATATACCTACCCTATGTCCATCACGGATAATGTAGGATTCTAATGGTGAAAGAATTTTTCAAATCGGTCCAGTAGTTTCGAAGCCTATTCAATGCAAACAAACAAACAATCAAATCTTTCCTCTTTATAATATGTATAGAAGATAGATGGTTTCTTGCTAACACTTTGTCTCACTTCTCATTCGGGGTTCCCTAGGTTGATATGACCCAAGATTCGAAAAAATAGATAATTTAAACCTTCGCGTCCTTTTTGAACACATGGTGTACGAGATTTGTATCGCACGCGGCGTAAACAAGCACGCGACATGTTAATTACAGTCGAGCGACTGCTATCTGCCTAACCTCAGTGGCCTATAGCTAACAGGGGAATCTGACTGTAGTCTTATCTTTATCTTTTAGAGGTTTTATAAGTATGACGTATAAATGTATATCTGTGTATATGTGTCTGTCTGTAGCATCATAACTCCTAAACGAATGGACCGATTTCGAACCGATTTTTTGTATGAAAGCTGTTCGTAATCGAGATTGTTCTTAGCTATATTTGATCAAAATTGGTTTAGCTAATTAAGAGTTATAAGCAATGAATGTCAAAGGTGATACAAGATTTTTAATTGTAGAGTTTTAATTACTACTTAGTTATTTGCATTGCAAACATTATTTTCGACATCAAGTTCCTAGTATCTAAAAGTACCTACTAAATGGAAAACAATGGTTCTTTAAGTACTATGTTGCAATACACCGCACCGCCTACTGCCTTTCAAATCAATCTGCCAAGAAATCTCACGACTAGGTATAGAAAAAGTTAAATCCGGTATTTCTTATCATCAACATTTGTACTACGCGGATCCGGAACATGAATGGTAAACATAAAGTCGATTCTCCACATTTATCCGACAAAGTTTCTTATTCGCTGGTGATACAGTACAAATTATAGTAAACTTGGATATTTGTTTTGCACTTTAGTGCTATACCTTTGTAAGTAAATATAATTTTAAGGACCTTACTGTTCCTATACTTTACGTACAACAGGGACTGTACTTTTCTTCCGTCATCTAATAATAATTTTATAATTTTCCTTATTTTTTTCATTTTCGCGAACAAAAAGGAAGGAAAGGAGAAAAGGAAAGTTTATTTTTAGTAAATGACTCATCCTACTAATATTATAAATGTCAAGGTTTGCGAGGATGGATGGATGAATGAATGAATGAAAGTTCTGGGTAAAAAATTATATTCTATAAAAACAACCTTAAATATTTCAAAAAGCTATGCTCAATCGTACTGATTCGCAATAAATTGAAGACGATACTACGATAAACAGTGTACTTTTGGCAAATAATCACAAAACTTCAAAACTAACATAAAATGTTCAAAAAAATTAACAATACTATTCTAAAAAAAATAAGATATCTCTACTCTGAGAAAAAGGGTAACAGATATATACATAGAGTGTTATTAATATCCCCAATTAACTTATAGAGGTGTGACTCACTTGAACGTGCCAAAAACATTAATCAACAGTTAAAATAGCCTTAACCATAACCTTAATCTCATTCAAACGTTCGGCCTTCACACGAAAAAAGTGAAATAATAGAAATTGAGAAATTAAATGAGTGTGAGGCATGATGATTATTTTAAAATAATGGAAGAGATATAAAAAAATTAGAAGAAAATGAAATCGATTATAGAATAAAGGTAAAGGAGACCATATTTCACCGAAAAACTCCAGCTCCTAAAACGAAGCATTTTGAGCTAGTTATAAATTATCAAAATCTAGGCGATACAAGAAAATAAAGGTATGGAATACAAATATCAGACAGAGTACAATTGCTTGCACAACTTCACAACAGAACACAAATCGTAGAGTTCAATTCACAGCATTCCATTTTAAAGGCCTAGTAATCAGGTAATAAAAGCAACCTTTTGCATGCTATTGGCAGTCTTTCAAAGTATCGGGTATATACTAAACTAGCCCGTGCTGCTGTATTATACAGAGTACGCAGTACTGTGGTGGCGGTGCATTGAGCTGGCTCGAACAATTATCATTGCAACAACCAGCCAGGTGCCACGCCCTTTCTAAATGTAAAGTCTGCTTTACAATGTACGGCGAATTTTTCTTTAAATCTATACCGTTTGTACTTTTACGAACAGACATAAATATAGGGTGACTTTAAATTAGTTAGCGAAAGTTAAGTTACGGACGTGAATCAGCCCACCAAACTGAATAACTTTCCCTAAGGAACATAAGTTGAAATATGAATATGTTGGCATCTGCATAAAGCGACCTTTGCGTATAGCGAGTATGTGGACTCGCTATGCACAAAGGTCGCTAGGTGCTCTACGCGTCCAATATAATAATGGCTTCAGAATGCTGCTGAGGCTGCCCCGCTATTGCAGTGCCTCGGGAATGTTTGCGTTAAATACAACAGCTGATTTTTATGCAGTAATACGCAAGAGGACTACATCCCTGCTTAGCAGGGCTCGGGGCAGCACCAACAGCATTCTAGAAGTACTTGCTAGTAGGTATGACTCATCGATCACCCGGCATCTTGTGAGGCGGGTGATTGGAGTCACTACCTAAACTAAGTGTTGCAAGGTGTTAGTTATTAATTTAATTTCATTTTCAATTAGCTTTAAGAAATACTAACCTACTAACTTAGCTATAAGACAAACATTGTTACTAATATTATACTAACATTGTCTATGGATCCCTGTTATCCGAAATAAACGTTTTCATTCATTCATTCATAAAACTTGTGCAATCAGCTGATTCGCCTTTGTATGAGAAGTCAGTTTCACGTGTGGAACCACCCCTAAAGTTTTGATACCAACTTTACAGTCACCTCATATAATTAGAGTTAAAATAAAAAATTACATATTTTATATGAAGTTAAGCTTTCTTGACTTTGAATTTGATATTAAAATTAGACTAATACAGTCAAGGGTTTTTGACGTGCCCACCCTCGACATTTACCATGACACTGCGGAGTATTGGATGTCAGTATATCTGTTTTAACACTGTGACAGTTATAAATTTTTCGAATATCCAATGCTTCAAAATCGATAGTAAACTCAAAAAAAATGTATACTTTTAAAAATGCATTTTCTATAGGAAAAACTTTGCTAACATTTCTATTTACGCTAACATTTATGATTGTCACTGATGACGTTTTCTTCTTATAAAATTTGCAATCAGGAAGCAGCAAGTGTTTATTGTTAGTATCTTTGTGTTTATCTCAAAGGACCAGCGATATGAGAGAATAACTTGCGTTTGGGCTGTTTAAATATTTTAAAGAATTGATTATTGTATGGAACCAGCTGGCAATCAGCCCTGTGATGACTGAGGTCACCACGACAATATGCTGAGCTGGCAACCCCTTGTAGTTCATTGCACTGAGAGGACTTTGGCGGGAACTCGGCGAGGACAGTTGCTGTGTCGATTGAATTTTCGTTTTCTACGTGAAAAAGTTGTTTAATGTATAAAAGTGATAGTGTTTTATGCAGTAAAGTGACTAAAGTTCGTGTAGTGATAAAAAATTCAAGTGATAACTGCGTTTCTGCTCGTTTGGTACCGACAAAGATCCTCGCGGTTGTGCTTCTCGCCGCCAGTTTTTCGTAAAGCAATACACTATCGTTGTTTTGCGGAGGACATGAGGAGCTTAGGGGTTAGGTTAAGTTGCGTTAAAATGAAGATATTGGAATAAAAATGAAGATTTCAGCCTAAAGGACTAGAATCCAGGCTAAGAACTTATTAAAAAAAAAAAAAACATTGCACTGAAAATTACAAGAATGTTTTTAAAAATCCATACTATATATACTATACTATATATAATATTATAAAAGCGAAAGTAACTCAGTCTGTCTGTCTGTCCGTCTTTCACGCCTAAATTACTTAACCGATTTTGATGAAATTTGGTACAGAGATAGATTAGAGCCTGGGAAAGGACATGGGCTACATTTTATCCCACAGTTGGGCACGATATAACCTGTAGTCCACGTGGGCGGAGCCGCGGGCGGAAAGCTGGTATGTAATTGATACTGATTTTTTTTCCATTCTATTCGTGTACATACGTTAGGTTAAGTTCTAAATAAATAATTTAAAAAATCTATGTGCACTGCTCTCAATAAGTCGACCTCACCGGCCCTGAGCTGCCAATATCGGAGTCACCACAACACAACGCCCGCCTGTCAATAGTTTCCAATCAACCCATTCGCATCCGTGATACAATGCACTACATAACACATGTAGTTGTAAAATAGAAATGTAGATTAGAATTCTAATCTATTGAATTCAATATGATTTCTTTTTTTTTTGTATTATTTATTAGTGGAATATAGAAAAATCGTTGATGTCACCGAGCAGAGAAAGGGCCCTTTAAAAGCAATCTCAATTTTCACAGCTAAATTAATTATACTACGTTTATGATACAATCTAGCATTCCGCCCGGGACTTTGTTCGGGAATTTAGGAAAATTATGTAGTCTATGTTACTCAGGAATAACGCAGCACTTTACTGATGAAATAATTTTTCAAATCGGTCCAGTAGTTTCGAAACCTATTCACTGCAAACAAACAAATATTTCCTCTTTATAATATTAGTGTAGATATGTGTGTAATATTAATGTAGGCTGTATGCGTCTCGTTCTCAACCTCCTTCATAATTCCAAGTTTTTCCCATTCAAAAATATAGGCATTTTACGCGGCATATACAGGGTAACTTTTTTATCCCCAGCCAAATTTTGCTTACGGTATCAGTAACGTTGATAGAACGTAAATAAGGAGGAAAAAAAATTTTTTTTTCAAAATTTTTAGGTTATGATTCCCCTTTTTAACGTCTTAGAGTTGAAGGATGAATTTTGTAAAACGCAGAAACACGGGTGTCACAAATTGTATTGAAGAGTACTTACTATTACCAAGTTTCAAGTCAATCGGACGATGTTATTTTTTTCCACCCAAAAATTTTGATTTATTTTCATGCTTCAGACGATCTAGCTTAAAATTTTTATATGTATAAAACGATATAAAACAAAAAAATACGAGTCTGTTTGTTAAATTTTCAATTTCATAAATTTTCATAAAGTTTACGTACAAAAAATTTAGATGGTGACAAAAAAATCTTCCTGTTGTCATATATGAAATGGGTATCTTTTTTCTATGAAACTTAAGAAATTTTTGCTGTTATCGCGTTAACTCATGTATTTCTATTGGGAAGTTTATCAATTAATCAGAATTATTACCGTGAACAGTGTTTCGTTGAAAAACCCTATCTCATAAATGTTATTGTCTGTCATCTTTATAAAACACCATGGAATACAAATAAATGAGTCTTCACTGAATCAGACTGCTCGCATGCCTAGCACCGAACCATTGGCCTTTCTCTAGACAACATAAGGACAACAAGATGTTAAGTCGCGAATTTTTTTAAACTACATTACAAGCAATCAAAACTTTTAGACGGACAATTAAATATGCAATGGATATAATTGTTCTAATTCAGGGCCAACGGCGCGCCGCATGAATAATTATCGAGCCAAACACGTTATTAGTTTTGTATCTATTTTCGTGCAACGATAAAGAAAAGAATGTGCTCGCTGAAAAAGGAGACCTTATTCATATTAGTTTTAAATTTATTATAACGGGTTCATAACACAATTTTGTTTTGTTCAGTTCATTAATGCGTAATATTGAATGAACTGAACTGAACAGCAGCTCTAGCACGATAACGACTAACTCGCGCTCGGCTCACGCTGTAACTTTACTTTGATTGCGCGAGGGTCCCGTGCAAAGGCTTGCTCGCCCTATGTCGTGGTCAATGTTGACATTTTGACATAGGACCGCGGTGTTGTCGCGGCGCTGTCACTATCGTACTCGGCCTGCAGATTCATGATCATGGGGCTTGAAACAGTGCCAAAATATCAGATACTCATTTAAAACAAAAATCGTGGTAAGGACCTGTTACATCTAGTAAAAATAACCACGAGAACCTTAAACAACTTATTATTTAAAGATTTTGTCAGGTAGTGAACAGTAACACAATTTATTGTACTCAAATTATCTTCTTCTAAGATACTCCTTAACTAAAAAAGAAAGGGACCTTTTCCGAAATCGGTAAAGCAAAGATGTTAGGTGGATGTTACGTACTCCAATCTGTAAATCATAGAACAATCAGTAATTTTGAAAGATATACTTTTCGGCTGCTATACGTGAGGGAAATAAATGTTATGTGTTATCTGAATTTGTCTGGGTTTTTAGCTTATTTAGGATAAAATAATTCTTGAAATCAGCTTGTGCTTATTTAGGTAGTAGCGTTTCGCCGTAGACTTCGTTCCCGTGGGAATTCCGGAAAATTATGTAGCTTTTTTATTAATCTAGGATGTCGGCTACCTTCATAACAAATTTTATCAAAATTGGTCTAGCCGTTAGAGCGTGAAAGAGTAACAAACATCCATACATACAAAGTTTCGCGTTTATAATATTAGTAAGGATTTAGAAAGGCAAAATAAATCCCTATAGAAATCTACTTCGTGTTTCAGATTTCCGCTTCCTACCAGTCACAGGCACAAACTGGCTCAAACAGTAAATCTCAAGAGCAAAGGAATCTGGTTACTCCGCCTTTCACTAGCCCGTAGTCTGTTTGTTTACAAATACATTTCTGAAATAATTAAAATCGTTCAACTTCCTTTTATTATGATAACATGCAAAAGCGGTATTATCAGATTACCACGTATCGCGTTTCAAATTTTTGTTTACGAAAAGAGGAATGCCCTTTACTTACATTGGCTGATTTTAATAATTTACCTACACTTTATTATATTTTTATGCTTGCCTTCAGAGTGCTTGAAGAAGTTACTAAAATTATTAATACGAAAGTTTGTTACTCTTTTGATAAAAATTGGTATGGAGGTAGCTGACACCCTTGATTAACATATAGGCTGCATAAGAAAGTCCAGGGCAGAAAGCTAGTTTGCAATGTGGTAAATAAGATTTACTGGTAATTTTTGTAAATAATGATGGGATATCCATTAAGACATTGAAGAATCGTGGTCCTTCATGATAATCAAGTACAAGGTTTCCATAAATACTATTTAAATAAGAGACAACAGAGTTCCTGTAAATGCTCAAGTAATTATTGTAAGTACAGAATAAACGAACCTACCTCGTTGTATTGTCTAAGTTAAACCCAAACACCCGTCCAACAATCAAGTCACGATTCCATAGTATTACGTGATAAAACTATACCTGAGCATTGGCAATTTAACAGTTACAATCTCTTACAAGCCCTTTTTAGGTCCTAAACTAACAAATTATGTTGTTATTTCTGGAAATCTTGTATGATACAATCAGATTTATACGACAGGTTGTGTTATATAAAACGAAAGTTGAATCCTTTCTCTATTGTTAGCCAATGAAGCATTTAAATGTTTGGGCGTCCATAAGTACAAGTATAACACAGTAGTAATAGTAGTTGTCACGATCGATCACGAAGTATTCTTAAGACGAAAGAATACGGAAGATTAGAATCGAAAGTAACTGTAACAGCTTTCTTAAAGATAAGGTAGCATAAGTCCAGCACCTGATCTTTCTAAATAAATACAAAATTTCATCCGAATACATTCAATAGTAGAATAATGAAAGCGTAACAAACTCAAACATATTTTCCTATTTATAAATTACTAGTGACCCGCTCTGACCCTTATCTTGTTTGTTATAGAGACTGTTTTCATCGTTCGACTATACGCTCTGACTTACTCTATAATGTGTTTTAGATTCCACCTATTCTTTGCCTGATAGGTACGATGTCTTTTTGAAGTTCGAGCAAAAGGGCATCTTCGGCGTGTGAGAACTAGTTACCCTTGCGCTAAATTGTGGTCCAGAACGACCATTTTTCATTAAAAATAAAACACAATATATTTTTATTTTCTAATCTGAAACCTAATCTCACGACAGCAAGCAAGTGTACAAACTGTAGTAAGATTGTAAGATAAATATAATTTGTTTCGATTTCAATTTGGGTTAGTTCTTGAAAACGAAGCCCCATATAATACACAGAAGCAGAAGGCAACTTTCGCAATTTCCAAAATCAGTTCAATGCTGCAGCCTCTCACTGTGATACAGTTGTGCAAACGAGGCTTAATGTAATTTGACGTAGATCCTTATGAATGAAGCATTGTTTGTAATAGTGACGGAAATAATAAAATTATCTAGTGACCGTGATCGCGGTAAGATCGCGGTTTTGATCTTGAACGCTGCAAAAGAAAGAGTGGGGCTGAAACGTGACTACTTGGCGCCCAATTTCGACATAGCCAACCCGCCATTTACACGAAAAAATAAAATGGATACGACACTGGTACATATGTAACTACGAATACAACCTTGTCGTCATTTTAGTGTGGTAAGTACGTTGCAAAATCTTGACTGAATTTTCTATTAGTATTAATATTCATTCAGGTATTGTTTCTTTAAATTTAAACTGATTAAGTATAAAATTAAACTTAAGACTATTTCAAAATTTGTATTTGTAAAAAAGTCACTAGTAAAATTATATAGCAGAAAATTTAACAAGCGCCCGTCGCGCGCATGTTTACGGCGCGAGCGATACAAATCCTGCACACACGCGCAAGAATCGCGCGGAGGTTTAATACCGCTTTAAATAATTAGTACAGCATAAAACAAAAAGTATTAAGACAAATGTAACCAAGGATTTCAAGTTTTATCGATGTAAATTAGCACAAATGACCATCTGTCTAACGTGAGCTACTCTTAAAGTATTAAAAGACTTACCAAGTGATCAGTAGCCATGTCAAAGATGAGTATCTTGGGCGGACAGACGCGGCGGAAGTCATCCAGGCTGGTGACGACCCCTGAGTCCAGAACCCAGAGGCGGTTGCAGCGGTCGGCGCGAACCCGGTACACTGAAACCAGCCCTGTGCAGTTGATGTCCCCTCGCCCTGCTGTGTGCCAGGACCAGTCAGGGTAGGCCTGTGAATGAAGAAAATTATGTTAGACTAGAGTTCCATTGAAATCGATTGCGCAGAAAGAAGAAAGTAGTATTTTATTTTTGTTGCTAATTTTTTATTTATTAAAGATGGGTTCGCTCTTGACCACAATCTAGCTTAGGGCAAAGATGTGATCGAGGATGTAGCGAGCTCACCCAGAAGAAGCCTATTCACTCGTATTTTAAAGATATTTGGATTGTATGAACTCGGAAATACAGACGCCGACAGGGAATTCCACTCCCTGGCAGTGCGTAATATAAAAGATGAAGAATAGCGCTCAGTACGTATCCGAGGGATCTCGACAAGATAAGGGTGGTACCCCGCAGTGCGTCTGGACGTCCGATGGAAAAAAGGGGCAGGCGGAATGAGCTAAGTCTGGAATGTGATTCCACTGCTGCATAAGCCTAGACTAAATGCAAATTAATAGTACCGAGAACGATGAAAGTCAAATTTTCCCCTTTTCTTTTGCGACACCTACATGGAATAGGGTGGTTGGCACTATTTCTGACTGACACCCTCGGTAAAAGAAAATAAATAATTTATAATACCTAAGGCTAAAAATATTTACAAAAAATAAATAGGTACCGAAAAGTATTGTTACCATAAAATGATTGAACTCGTTTAAATCTTTTGAATGACTGCGAGAAAAACGCATTTTTTTTTCTTCCATAGAAAAGACATCAACGAGAGACCACTATAAATAAAAACTGTATTATTCATATTCATGTAGAGGTTTTATACTACTACAAAATTTTTTTTCCATGCTGGACTGGGAGCGAAATAAAAACTTAGTATGTGCCAGCTGCCAACTCTTTCCAGACATACTGTAAAAACCAATGAATGTGACGCGAGGGCTTTGCTGACTGGTGGGCGAAGGGCTTACAGCCTATCACCACTATACTCATGTTCCATCTAATAACCCTCAGAGCGAATGTCAAATGTGACGTCAAGTGGTTTCACAACTACATGACGTTCTGCCTACCCCGTAAGGGATTACAGGCGTGAGTGTATGGATGGACTAATTTTTTTCTGTATGAACTGCAATTATACTCGTAGATATCTCATGTTTCAAAGAAATTAACCAATTTATTTAATTTCATCTCTTACATAGTTACGTATACCTGCAATTCCTAAATCTAGACTTTTGTCCTTGTCCTTTAGCTTGACGCTAATCTAAATCCAATCTCTTGACATTTAGCTCAGGTCTTACAAGTCATTTATGTCAACAATATTCACAACCGCTTCATTGGAAATTCATAACTAGGTAAAACCTATAGGTTCCTAAAATAATAAATTAAACTTTTGATGTATGCAAGTATACTTAAAGTCTGTAAAGAAATGTGAAAAACTTTCATATTCTTGTATGAGGCTACTGATTATAAAACCGCAAGAAGTCATAAAGCAGCAGCTTTAGCACGATAGCGACAAACTCGCGCTCGGCTCACGCTGAAACTTCACTTTGATTGCGCGAGGGTACAGCGCAAAGGCTTGCTCGCCCTATGACGTTGTCAATGGTAACATTTTGACATAGGACCGCGGTGTTGTCGCGGCGCTGTTACTATCGTACTCGGCCTGCAGCAAAGCACCTTGCGTTGGTTTTGTTTTTGATATCAACTGTTTTTGTTTTAAATTCTATGTCACTTATAAATTATTTTAGAAGTTTGTGAGGTGCCTTCTTTCTCCTAAAAAGCGCTCCCAATCTGGATTCATCAAAACACAAAAGTCATTATGGTTTATCAAATTTAAATTTGAACCATACTATGCTAAAACAATTAAAAGACGAACAAGCTCAGGAAATAAATTGCTTATGTGGGATGAATTTAAATCCATTCACTTGCCAGGGCACAGACGGCATTGAAGACTGTTGACTGTTGAGGAGCGACAGAATTGCAATTACATTTCAAGCTAATAGCTTGCAAATAGTTGATCTTGTTCTATATCCCACATGTTCTATGATTGATAGAAACGTCCTGGTTAGTATAAAGAAAGTGAATAGTATAAGATATTCATCAATTCCTTAGTTCAGCGATAGAATTAGTAGAATGACAATGGTAGCGATTTTAGGCGAGAGTACATTTGATGACAGCCAACTCATTCTACCGCCGTTGATTAACGGAATCAGCATCCTGTCTCATTATTTCATTTAACCTTAATGTTATTACGTATTACATAAATTATGCTGCGAAAGCTCGAATCGATAACTTAACAACTTTCTTTAACATGTCTTCATAATCGACCGAGGAAGGTAACTAGTTCTCACAATATGACGACGAAAGTGATTCATACTATTAAAAAGGTAATGAAAACGAATAATACTTAATTATGCGAATTAATTAGACAGTCCGCAGCAAATTAGCTCTAATACAATGCAAACGTAAGTGAAGCGTGCACGTGTGTCTATTTACGAGTATTTTTAGGCTGGACTGAAAATAAAAACAAATACTAAATGTATTATTGATTTTTCAGGAACAGCGTGAAAAGGAAAGACAGATTTTTGGAGGCACATTTATATTGCGTCATAATCAAATTACATTTAAAGTGAGGGCGGGCGAGAGACGATTGTCGTCACCTCGCCCAACGCTACTGGAAGTGGAAAAAATGTGGAATTAATGAAACGTGATTAAATAATGTGTCCCTACAGAATGATAGATTTTTTTTAAGGCTAGACTCCCAGTTTTGAGCGCATGCAATTTCGGTTTTTCAGGATTTTCTTGCTGCCTCATCACAGTTCGCATTGCTTCAGACTGGTGCTAAAGGGAGATATGCAGCTGACTGGTGAAATAATTAAATTCTAAAACGGGTCTAAATTCGCGTATAATATTGATTTACCTATTCCCGATGTTTCGACGCGGTTACACACGCCATGGTCACGGGTAGACTGTTGTTGTCTCAGCAAGATATCATCGGAGTGGTGAATCTACCCTCAGCGTAATTAAACTGGTGAAATGCTGAGTTTGAGAGCCAAAATTCTGCGTTAACTGTTGCTACCCCAAAAACCTTATGAAAAGATACGCCCCCCGATTGCAGGCAACGTTTTCTTTGTATTCACAATGGAAACTAAACAGTTTAGCTTTGGAAAAAAACGTATAAACTTACTGCAATCTTGGCGACAGTTATTTTTCAAAAAAAATTTGGGAGCAAAAAGTCATGAAGAAATTTGGAAACACGCGATTGGGATCTTTGCGCTTTATGTACTGGGATATCATAGAACAATACCTACACAAGAAGTATATAATAATATACTATTGAACGGAATGTTGTGCTTGTAACATAAAACTTATTATAATAAACAAAATATGTAAGTTTCTTTGCCCTTCACGGCAAGTTTGCACGTTACAGACATGACTGACAGATATCTACCTATACCTGATACTGTACCAAGTACAATGCATTCTAAAAGACTTGAGTAATCTTGCAACAGTTTACAGATAAGAAACTGCTACAAGCAATCTTAGTAATAACTATAACAATAGACTACGTTAAAACTGATTACGGTGAAACCTATATTATCTGTCCATTAACTTTTACTTCGACTGTCTAGATGTGACAAGATTTTGGTACTGAAAATAACAGAATCATAAAAAAAATAAGTACAAAACATAAAAAAAGAATATATCTTCTTAGTTTAAACGAAGTTTACAAAATTATTTCTAGAGTATTTAAATCTCATCCTTAAACTGTGATTAATCCAAGTCGAAGCATCGATTAAGAAAACGTACCTAATTGTGTGTAACTAAATGTGCATTTTGCGTGCGTTTCAAATTAAATTATAAAACAAACGCGGCCTCCATTGAAAAACTGATAATTGTCGGTTCCAGACAGTTTTAGCAGTCCGAGAACTAACATTAATTGATACCTGGTATGCAGACAGTCATATTAATTAAAGAGTTAAATAGTGTTTATTCCATTAATCATTATCAGATTAATCAATAGTTTTCTGGTTAACCTTATTGTAAAGGATACTTATAATAACATTTATTGATTTCTTTTAAAAAATCTACAAAACATATAAATAGAAAATAATAGTCTAAAGTATTTTTCGTAAAAATCTTATCTTTGTCTTCTCGGTTGCTTGAAAACTCTCACCGTGAGGAAAAATGAAAAAGGCACTAGGTAAACCGGTAGAGTTGTAAATAGAGCGATAACAGGTACTTTGCTACTAGGTTACCAAGTATGCTGAATGCCCAGTATTCATAAACTTAATGAAACTGCCACCAGCTAGTTCTTTACGTAATGAGTAAATAACGATAATACAAGGATCAACTATATTAAAGCCGCATTATCTACCAACACTTTAGGCGGTTTTAATAAAATAAATACTTTTGGTTATTTTAATCCCATTAAATACCGATGTTGTAACAAGCTCACACATTTGTCCCTGTGGGGCACGCATCAGACACCACAGATATCGATCAATGTTGAGTGACTTTAAATTAATTTCGACCTATGATTCTTATTGGGGAAATTTTTAAAATTTAATGAAGAGAAAACCCCAAAGTTTGCTTATTAATTTAAATACAATAAAATTGGAGATCCTGATTCACTGACTCATCAACGCCCAGCCCAAACCCCTAGACCTAGAGAGCTGAAATCTGGCAAAAAGTGTTTTTTTATGGCGTAGGCAAGCACTAAGAAATAATTTTTCGAAATTTAACCCCTAAGGGGGTGAAATGGGGGTTCAAAGTTTGTATGGAGAAAACAATTTTTTGGACATTTCGAATCGAAACTTCGTCAATATTATACCGTGAAGCATATAAACGGACACGTGTTTAGCGATTTTTGGAAAATAATCCCCTAAGGGGTCAAGAATATGGTGACTAAAAGAGTTCTTTGCGCGAGCGAAGCCATAGGAAAAAGCTATATAACATAAAGGTTGAGGCTACATACATAACAAACATACATACATAACAAACAAACATACACTTCACGACCCAAGTGGTAAAATAATGTTTAAACGGAAACTCAAAAATTTACTTTGAAACGGTTTTAAAACTATCGAGATAACCAGATGTTTTAAGTATTCTTTTTTTAACCTTTACTAACTTTTTTACTGCCTATAAAAATTAGTGTCAAATCGATACATATCGATTTCACAAAATGCAAGAGAAACTCCAGTAACCACAGTCAGTACCAATACAGATATGCAGTGTGACAAGAATGCATTATTACGAATCTTGCACAACCAATCTCAAGCAATGCCTTTTAGTATGAGAACGTTGAACCTACCTTTATACCTAGATCTAGTTTATTTGGTTCCCAGAGCAATTCCAATTTGCAAGACACAACGGATAGGGCGTTGAATTAAATTATTGATTTTATTGCAGTTAATAGTACGTTCCGCTAGAATTATTTAGTCTAAGTGTATTTATGCCTGTTTATAGTGAGTCATAGAGGATAGGTAGGTAATAGCATTCAAGGATTTCTTAAACATTTTTAATCTGTTATAACACGGACCTAAAAAAACTAGCAATCTGTTTTTTTTTTTAAATCGACTTAAAAAAAAGAAGAGGTTCTTATATC
Organism: Aproaerema taeniolella; assembly: GCA_949987775.1. Lineage (NCBI taxonomy): Eukaryota > Metazoa > Arthropoda > Insecta > Lepidoptera > Gelechiidae > Aproaerema > Aproaerema taeniolella. The sequence goes on from OX465255.1 coordinate 7,803,274, forward strand.
GACTGCATGTTTATTTGTTATTATTTTTTTATGTTTGTTTGTTAACTCTTCCAATTGTTGGTCAATTTTCTAAATTATTTTTTGTTCGAAAAAGTACTCCATATCAATTTTATCGAAATTGATTCAGCACTATTAAAAAATTAACACGGACTTAATTCCCACGGGAACAAAGTCCCGGGCGGTAAGCTAGATCAAATCCCTAGTCTCCGTGATAACAAATCAAAACTTCTTAACAAGCAATAGCTGATACGGTCACCCATCTTCTAGATTTAAAAGAACTTTGTACCTGAACTTAAACATCTCATTTATTTCTTGCCATTGAGAGCACGTACGCAATCATGTAAATTATTTGGTGAATGTTTAAATAGCCAAGAAAACTAAAAACAGTCTGCTAAAGAGGTACCACTTAAATTTTAGACCTAATGTTAACTAAACTCGATGATTAATGATCATTTAAATAAGTGCACATAAACTTGATATATTATAGATATCGCTCTAAAACCATACTTATAAGGGCGAAAATAGCACTTCAAGTCTCCATCCCGATCGCAGATCGGTTCTTGAGTATATTACTAATGAGCAAATACATAGTGTTACGGGGCGTCGCTCAGATCTAGCCTTCAAGTGAGATGCATTCCTTGCCTTTAAAATAATGTAGCGCAATCAGGCATGCTCTAAATCACCTTATAGACGCCGACAGAATCGCTGTTCATTTCAACGATTTTAAACTTCACTACATTCCGCAGTAAAATACCATAAAATACTTATAGTGGAAATAATACTAGTTTTGTGAGCAAAAGGTTTCAAAAATAATTTATTATGAGTCGTTATAAACCACTGTTTATGCAATGCTTATCAGCAAATAACCTCGTGTTTTTTTTTTTTATTGAAAAGCGCAGCGCCGAATTGATTTTGATAAAATTTGTTTTTGACCACCTTTTAAGTCTTACCTACCATTCAAAACAAGTACCATTCAAAAAATAAATTAATACTAGTTCCTTTTTTGAAGTCGGTTAAAATGCTTTGGGAATAAAAAAGAAACACAGAATGTATTGGAGTGCAATGAAGAGTGTGCCAGATATATTGTAAGAGTCAATAACTAGGACTCAGGGATTTTGGTGTACAATAGGGGGCAAAGGCTGTTGATCTCTCATATTTTTCAGAAACTCACTATAAAAATCCCTACTAATAAGTAGATGAAATAACATCACTATAACAATCAAAATATTAAAATCGCGATGTTTATGTAAACAAAGCTTGGTGAAATAAATCTACATTATGTAACCATACTGCAAGAGGACTAAAACAGCAAAAAAAAATTTGGAAATAAAAAATTGCATTAACACAAACTGGTAGTCCAATTCCACAGTAATAAGTTTTAATTAAAACACGTTACCACCCAAAAATTATGCGAAATGTGTAATATATTTTATTTAAGTGCAATAAACATTAAACTAACTAACTGTAAAAGGCACCAATATTAAATGGGTAGAATTAAGTGTTAAATTAAGTCATGCTGTTAAGCTGTACGCATGTAGTGAAACTACATGGCTTACGTAGCTACAAAATTAATAATAAAAGGCAATAAATTCAAAAATCATAGTAAGCTTGCTCTAAGTTCGGTATAGAGGTGCGTACAATGCAGTAAAACTTGACTCAGTGTAATAAGTATTGAAAATCGCAAAAATATACTTGATATACTATGATTTCTGTTTTTTCAGACTGTTATTTATGATTTCTGTGAAAATATTGGCGTGTCTAGGGTTGTTTTTTCAAAAACTCGTAATTATTTGAACGACCAATTTAAAAGATTTCACAAGAAAAAACTTCGTTAAATTCCAAATTCCATACCATACTTCCCTATTAAGGTTTAGGATTCAGCAAAGAAAGAAAGCAGTGGTCTTTCCAACATCAAGTTACCTATTAAAGTATTCGAGGCATTGATTTTGCAGCCTTTCTCCACAATGATAGCAAAACTCTCGAGTCAACTTTGGCATCTGATAGTTGGGATATCCTTTGGTTTCCTTCGCTCACTCCAGCAAATAACGGACAAAACATATAACAAAATTACCTGCAATACAGGACTAACACCAGGCGGCAAACTTCTGGGCACCCAGGCCAATGTAGCAGGAACACCAGCTCGCAACCTGGGTATGCCCAGGTATAACCTGTCCCAGCCGATCTCCAGACCTGTGGGCACCGTGTTCTCTGGCTGGAACTTCTCCAGGAGAACTGGGTCTGGAGGAAAGTCGAACTGGAGGAAGCTCCATTGGTTCACTACTTCTAATTCTGCGCTCACTGTTGCTAAGCAAGCGAGTAGTGTAAGCGCACGCGTCCCCATTTTCCTGAAACAAGATAAATTCTATAAGTTGATTTAAGTCACACGAACGAAGCCGCGATCTAATGGTATGGGTATTTTTTTTAGTCGGGACAAAAAACTAATGTTTGTTTTTTTCTGGAGTCCAGCAGGCTGACGGTGACGCCCTCTAGCGTTGTCAAAGTTGACATTTATCATCATTTTATCATAGGACCGCGGCGCATTCCGCGCGCGAGCATATCGAGCACGAGATAAACCTTAGTGTTTGGTCGTTGAGTTTAATTTTGGTATCATTTTATTTGCCGGTTTGGTCAAGAGTGGCGCTGTCATTTGATCGGCGGATCCTGTGTTCAACTCCCAGTCGGGGCTAATATTTGTGTAAAAAGCAGATGTTTATTCTTGGGTCATGGGCGTTTGTGTCTATCTTTATTCATGTTCCGAGGGACCCACGACACAAAGGGAAACCTTTGAGTGTGTAGCGTTTATTTTTATTTATTTTTTATTTTAGAAACAAGAATTGATACTTTAACTACAGAAATACAGAACTTACATGATAACAAACGTTAAGGTAAACTAAATGACTAATTTTAAATTAAGACAATAAATTAACCGGTTATTTATAGACATTATTCGCACGAATGAATTTGTAGCAAACTGTTAATTACACGGTTAAAACAAAATCAAGTTAATTATCTTGTTACAGTTTAACACATGCCATTACAATTAGAACGTATTTTACGCACACTTATAGTAATTATCTATTTACTGTTATAATTCATTTAGAGCTCTAGTACATCAATTAGTTTTCATAATGCTGTTTTATAGCGATTTTATATCAATTACAATTATGCAATTTTCTTAGTCTCGTTGATGTACTTTATATAATTCTCGCTTACCGTCCGGGACGTCATTCCCGTGAAAATTTGGGATAATTATGTAGCCTTTGGGCGATTCCGCTAGAGACGATTTTCGGCATCAATTTTTGTAACTTTTTTATGTCCATTCGAAAAGAAAGATGTACATTTCATAATAAAACAATTTTTATAAGCGTTCTATGAAGACAATTCATGCAGTTTTATTGAAATATATCGTAGATGTTCAAATAACCGTTCGATCGGGAGATACGGCGTCAAATTGCAGGCTAAATAATTATTATAAGTAACGAAAGAGTGAAGTAATTAATCATATACTTGTTTGATCTCACTTCTTTCATTTAAAGTCTTTCAGTGAGGTTTAAAATCACTTCAGTTAGACGAGTTGCACCCGCGGTAATTCGACGTTGCACCCGCGACGGATAGAAAAGTTATAAAGCCATTATAATTTATCCAATGTATAATCTTTTATAATTATATTTAATTAAATAATTGGTTGACTTTTTACTTTTTAAAAATATGAAAGCAGAATTAAATAAAGGTTTCACAATTAGGAGATATTTTTCATTCTTTCTCTAAGATTAGAAAAGTTATAAAGCCATTATAATTTATCCAATTTATAATCTTTTATAATTATATTTAATTAAATAATTGGTTGACTTCATAGTTTTTAAAAATATGAAAGCAGAATTAAATAAAGGTTTCACAATTAGGAGACATTTTTCATTCTTTCTCTAAGATCTTAATGGTGGGCCGATTTCGTTGCACCCGCGATAGCACTTTAAACTTCTCTTATGCTAATTCATGCATTTTATTCTAATTTTTATATAGAAACTTTAATAAAATACGTTAAAATGTAATCCTTAGAACAATCAATTTCTTATAAATGTTGTATATTTTATTAATAGAAAGCCATAAGTACCTCTAAATGTCGCACCCGCGATAATGGAATCGCCCCTTTGTTACTTAGGGATACTGTAGCATTCTAATGGTCAAAGAACTTTTGAATCAGGTCCAATCGTTTTTGAGTTATTCGTTATAAAAATACAAATCCTTCCTCTTTAAAAAAATATTAGTGTGGATGTCTGTAGCTTATAAAATATAGCATATAAAAATATAAAAATAGCATGTTTTTTTGGATTATTTCATCACTCTACTGTATCTGCATCTGCTGATTTCATCAAGTTGTTTCAGTAAATGTTGTTTGAAGAAAACACTAAACTAAGTATTTCCTAATAAACTCAAGCCTGCATTTGAACGAAATTGCACGGATCGTAATGGGCTAATTCTATTGCAGCCCTTATAAGTTTCACATTTTAAGTACATAACACACTGCTTGCGGTTAAAATTAACTTTAAAGTGCAATGGAGTTATCTGTTGCCATTACACACTGCAATTTAACACTGTAATTTCATTACACTTATTATTTGTCATTACCTAATTATATAGTATTTTTTAAAGCTCTACATTACAAGATATATCCATCATATGTTTTTATGATAACTTTACAGGAATTTTATTTTATACTGATTGTATATTTTGAGCCGGTTAATGTTAACTAGAGTGAAAGGGTAACGTTTTAAAACTATCTTTACGTAAGATAAAAATGTAATTGATCGCTGTCTGTACACAGGGCTGGAGATCAAGTTACCCATGCGTGCACTCTATGCTGTTGCGATAAGACTGGTTTTCAATTAATTTAGGTGACCTGATGTGCTAGCCTCTGTAAATGGAAGATATAATATGTATGAGAAAAACTATTTACTATTTTATCAATGCAATGGAATCCAAAATAATGATAGTAAGAATTTTGTCTGTTTGTCTGTGCGTTTGTGCGCGCTAATCTCAGGAACGGCTGAACCGATTTGAGTACGGCTTTCTCTCCTTTTTTGTGGTAAATTTCGATTAAAACTTAGTATTTGTCTTATTTCAATCAGCTCATAAATAAAAAAGTTTTATCAATTTAAAGAATCATGTAACGCAGATCAATTTGCCGACATCTAGAGATGAAAGAGACTTAGTCTTTTAGGCGTATTAAAAAGACTCGCCTCCATCTTACAGGACTCGACTCTAAAATTAAGACTAAAGGTTCGAGTTTTTATTAATAAGACTTAGTCGTTTTATTAAAAGACTCGAGTTGTTTTCAAAAGACTGAAAGACTTAACCGACTCTAGCTGATTTTAAAAGACTTAAACGACTCGAGTTATTTTTTGTAAAAGAGCTCGCACCGCGGTCAACCAAATGGAATAATTCACGCCATTTTGATAAAATTTGACAAGGGGACAAAATCACATTCTATCAACATATGCCTTACGACTGTCGACAATGAGTCGCCAGTCTTTTAAGTCCTATAAGCTGTTTCTTTTAAGTTAAAAGACTTCGACTAAAAAAGCTAGTCTTATGACTAAAGGTTGGAGACTAAAAGACTGAGTAAGTCGTGAGGCGCCAAAAATAAGGCAAGTCTTTATTAAAAGCCTTAAAAGACTGAGTCTCTTTCATCACTACCGACAAGAACAAGAGTAGATTTCGGCCACTTTGTTCGTATGGAGAAGTACCCTTCCTATAATGGCTCTCCAACTTTATACTGTAAGTTGTTAGCTGTTTATTTCATAGCATTCATGTTTATTTCATGTTTATTTCTCTTTATTTCTGTCGTTTTACCTAAAATATAGTATATGATCTGGACTAACACATCACTAACACACAAACTGATTTTGATCGCCTAAAATTGGCACGGAAAAGATTTTAAATATGAGGATTTGGTAAATTCGTTTGTGCCATTTACTAATCTGAATCATTGTTGGCAACTTTTTGCCAATTTGATTTGCTCCACGCTAACAACACTGGCGGTGACGGCTCCAATTGGCTGACATAACAAAAAGTTACGGCAATGACCGCGCTCACTACGACCGACTTTTGCCGGTTCAAGGCCGCTTCCGACTATTAAAACAATACCAGATGCTTATCGTGACAATACTATCATTAATTATAATATTTCATTCTGTAAGAAGTCTCTAAAGCCACCTTGTACATGCGATTTTAGCACTTATATTCCTAGACTTAAGGGCGACATGAAATCGACCTTACTGAAGTACCACTTTGTGTGCTGTGCCGTATAATTACTTATACTCAATAACTAATGAATATTAACTGCGATAAACATTAATTTAAATTAGGCCACACATGCTAAAGCTGTGATTAATGTTTTTTATTCATTAAGTTATGTGAAACCCTTTAAGTTTATATTTATGGTTAATATTATTTATTATTATTTTATTTTGTTGCACAAAGCCAATTACAAATTTTGTTGAATATATAATCATTAATCATACTCTCCAATTATAACTTTATAAAACAATTTAATATCAATTGGAAAGTTCATTCAGTGGAAAATAACGGAGTGAAATTATCACATTGCTTTTAAATTAGGAATTTAATTAAATTAAATAATTTTTGCTTTTACGCGTGATTTTGAAGCTGTTTTAATTTTTTTCCGCTTTGCAATATTGAATTTTTATATTAACGTTAAGTTCTATACGTATATAAAACTTATATGGAACTGTCAAACTTGACAAAATAAGAATATAAAGTGTCGTACTTTTATTGATTTCTATGTAATGGCGTTTGGCGAGCCAATTCTAATAAATAAAACGGGCAAGTGCGAGTTGGATTCGCGCACGAAGGGCTCTGTTCCATTACCTATAAAACCGGCCAAGTGCGAGTCGGACTCTATAAAAACCATTATATCTATAAAAACGGCAAAAAAATCACGTTTGTTGTATGGGAGCCCCCTTAAATATTTAATTTATTCTGGTTTTTAGTATTTGTTGTTATAGAACCAATAGATAAAACATCTTTGAAAATTTCAACTGTCAACTATCACGGTTCATGAGATACAGCCTGGTGACAGACGGACGGACGGACGGCGGAGCCTTATTAGTAATAGGGTCCCGTTTTTTCCCTTTGGGTACGGAACCCTAAAAAGTAAAAGCGGTAATTTTAAAAGACTTGAATTTTATTCAGAACAAACATACATTCACACTCATATTACAGTATAACTTTACTACTGCTGTTAAATTTGAGCCGGTAAAAGAAATTCTTAAGAGTCGCCAGCAGTCAAATCGCCTTACTTACGGTAGCTCGTATGATCTTATCTTAAGATAACATCGCATAATATCTGTCTAACAGTGAGATTGAATAAAGCCTGCTTTTTACTGCTACCGCGACCTCCTTCCGCATTAACTACTCACTAGGCCAAGGCGAATCTTCGTTCGCAAATTACTTTTGGCAAAAATACGCAATGTTGCGTAGGATATATGGAGCTATTTCAAGTAAAAAGAAAAATAATTAAGAAGTACCTATTTTGAGTGTTAAGTTAGATCTTACAATTATATAGTTATTAGGAAAATGGCTATCTATCCATACTATAAATATGAAAGTAACTCTGTCTGTAAAATAATTTAACAAAATAATTTAGTATACATACAGATAGATAGACAAGGACACTGACAAGGACATTGGCAACTGCCCACGAAACCGAACGATTTTCTCCTAATATATTTTTTTAATGATTTAGTTTTTTAATCATTTAAACCTTGCCGAGCGCACTTTGCACACGTCGCTGTGTGGTTGACCGCATATACATACTTATTTTAAGTATTCTTATTATAGAATGTAAATGGGTCTTTTCAACCGACTTCAAAAAAGGAGGAGGTTCTCAATTCGACTGTATGTTTTTTTTTTTTTTTTTTTTTGTATATTTGTTACGCGATTACTCCGGCAACTGTTGTCCGATTTTCAAAATTCTTTATTTGTTCGAAAGAGTATACTCCTGAAGAGGTCCCATATAAATTTTATCGAAAATGATTCAGCGCTTTTAAAAAAAATCAACAAAAACAAAATATACTACAAACTAGAACATCATCTAAATAAATGAATGACATTTCTGTTTGTAGTTATTTGCTAATAGGCATTGTAGCCCGCAAAAAACTAGATATCTACTTTGTGCGAACTGTTGTTGGGATTGAAGTCGGTGACTCATACGTTTTTAACGTGGAAAATTATTATAATTCTAAAACGTCACGGCAAAATTGTATAACCATTGCCTCCTATACAATAGTGATACTAGAAGCAGGGAACATATTAAGGGGCAATGGTAATACAAATTCTGCCGTGCCGATTCCGTGCCGTTCGAATTATAAAAAGGCCCAATAGAAGGTCAAAATCTAAATGCACTGTCAGCACGTCGCAACATTGCATTGTTCGAAATAAATATAATTATTGTATCCCGATAAAAACAATTAAACAGGTACCATTACTGTCTTTGATTGAATTTCAAGCTGTCGATTGACAAAAACAGTATTTAACCATTTTGACAACTCATGTTATCAAGTTGTCTATTTATTTGCCATTAGATAACACGTGTGCGGTAAAAGCAAAACGAAGTACTAACTAATATCAGGTAGGTACTTCGTTATTTTTCACGAAGTACCTGATATTAATTCATATTTTAGGTTAACTTTTTTAAGAAATAAATCATGAGTGTTTTTAAAAGATTTCCCTTTTCAAGATATTTTAATAAAAATATTTTTAACTTAAAGCCTAGCTAAGCTCACAACTATTCTTAAAAACACATCATAATTTAAAAAAAATGACGTCAATCTTTTTAATCCCAATGGCAGTTCGTGTTAAGTTTTTCCAGATACAAAGCAGGATTCTGTACAATGAAGTTCTGATAACAAAACAATAGCATTGTACTGTCCAACTAGTAAATCATATTTCAAAACGAAGCTGTCTTCATTTTGAAGAAGATGTAATACTGCATTCATCTGTCAGCATTACAGGGTTTATCTGACGACCGTACCTACATGCAACCTTCTACACGCTAGTAATATACCGTGTAAAGCTTGATGTGCTCTTTACCGTACACAATACATGGCAATCTTCACTCCACTTATCCTGTCAACGGAATTCTCTACACTTGCGCAGGAGTGTAAGTACTTAAGTTACTACATTTGTGTATACCGAGTTTCTTTTTACGACAAAGCATGCTGAGGATTACATTGCGTGCTGATTAAATGAATACTTTTGCGCATATTGAGCAGGCAGATAAGCATCTTACCATTTTTCAAATTTGGCTCAAAATATATCACTATTGTCTTGTAATATTAAATTACTGGATTTTCAACTCTAAACACTTCAGACGCTTAGATTAAAGCATTTGCTAAACCACCATTTTAGCTTGATATTTTCTAGGGGGATATTTAGACAGTTAAACATGTATTTCCGTAATTCAACTCTACTATTCAAATTCCTGAGTCAAGGCTAGTCCACATTCACTTGATACTAAGGAAGTATTAGTGAAACAAAAACTTAATTAATGATATCATGAAATAAACTCGATCACTTGCAAAAAGTGTAAGTGGAAATAAAAACTTTAATCTTAATTTCGGTTTTTCTTGTAGAGTTTTAGATCAATTTTCTGATAACTTAAAATTCATAATTATTTACTTTATGGTTAAGTACTTTTATCTCTATAACATTGTCTAGCTAGACAGACTTACTCGATAAAACCACCTTATTAAAAATGTTACATTAGCGATATTTTATCCGCTAAGATACGTTTCAGTAAATCCCAGAATGTTTATCAAGAAAATAAACATTTTTTTACATACAAACCAAAACTTGTAAACATTAGTTAAAAATACTGAATCTTATTGCAAATAATTGATAAATATTCAATCGTCCACTTAAATTAATCAATCGACCGGTCATTTGAGAAGATAAAATAAATACCTCACCTTCAATTTCAATGTAATAACAGGACCAGAACTATTAAAAGATAGCCCTAAGGCGGCCTCAGTCGTGGAAGATGTAAAAAATGGGGTTAATGTTCAACAAACAACTTTTACGCAATATTGACGAGTGTTTATACTTAGCTAGAACTAGTCACAGTTCACAGGGTTTGTTTGGGACCAAACAGTTAATTGAACGAGGTGCAAAATTTAATAATTGTAGGTTTATCGTTCATTCACTTTTAGTTTGTATGAAGGCAATTTTGTCTTTTATGTAATTGAATGACCATTTATGGAGGTAATCATGATAGGTCATGTACCTCAAAGATCGATATCTCTTATACCTCATAGATTCTAACCAACATTAACTTTCTATCAACAGTCTGTCATGCGAACTTAAAAGTATTTTTTCTATACATACAACATTAATGTTTTCATATATTTAAATCGATACTACTTGTCAATCATAGTTGCATTTATTATTTTTTTTGAACTATAATTACGCCGTATTTCTTTATCCTGTTCATTATATTTACATATAAGGACTGTTTGTATATAGACAAAGGATTGTAGTCGGCCTCTAGGTACCTCGAACCCAAAATCGTTTCCGCATGACATTCATTTATCATTTCAAATACACTATTGCATCGTAACCCGCGTCACCTGTGTCTCCTCTCCACTACTCTAAGGTAGACTGGAAGAGATCCCTCCAGGGATAAGTCCGCCTTTGCTATTAAATTACCTATAAAATGTTTTGTATAACACTGTTTTTGAGCAATAAAGAATTTACATACATACATACATACTAAGCTACATTATGTAAATTGAATGAATGAAAGAAGTCACGACTAAAAAGCTAGTTCCTTTTAATTGAAAAAAAAATGAGAATCTCGGTTTCCATATCATGACTTGTCAACCTTTTCCAACACCATTCTTAAAAGCCTTAAAATTAATGAAACAAGGCGGGAGGGGATTCAAACTGATAAATCAGGTTATTAGAACCTCAAACTATATTTCAAAATAAGTATCCAGCTCGTAAATCACTCGGCAACATTAGATACCAGACGGCTAGTCAGTTTAAAGTTGGTTCAGTAAAATACAAGTTGTACGAAAATTGCAAGGCTGTTTCGACTTTTACGCTCAATCCAGTTAACTGCTCTTTAAAAGTTACCTCTTTCTCAAATGACCTTTACGAAAACATTTCATATTGTGAATAAACAGCCAAAATACTACGTGATAAAAACAATTCATTCAGGACATTCCAAAACAGTGGATGGAAGTTATCGTATGGCGCGTGGCCGATTTGTTTGTAAATCTTGATTCATTCGGCACGAGTGTCCTATTAAAAAATCTCGGTCAAAGCTATTGTAGGCTAACATCAAAAATAAACTAAAACAAAAATTCATCTTGAGAAAATATACTGTTTTATAAATTTATAGTGTCCAGTCCAACGAGAATTTTGCAAGTTTCAATCATGACCACTTGACTTGTTCCCAGAATGAGAAGCGGGATACATTATATACAGCGTCAATAGGGTTGCGAGGCCGGAGTTGGTGAGGTATCATAAGCTTGATGTTATATATATGTCAACTAGACGTGTACAACTATTAATCATGTCATTTTGCTGTATGCTTGGTAAAAAAAAACTATATTATAAAAGCACCATTAGTAGTTGTAGGTGTTGTGTTAACAAATGTTCACCGTCACAAATTATGACATAGACATGCATTTTATAAGACTTTATTATGATCGATTTGTTAAACGAAAAAACATTTGTGATGTCCAGCGCGATGAAGTATTTGAGGCATAGAACGATATGAACTCTACATATTTTTGTTTGGATTAACTAATTGACATTTTTTCCGAATTGTCTACCTTCGTTTATGTAAGTACTTTACAATAAAAGTTAGAGAAAATTATAGTCTCTATGAGTAGATTTAGTGAACAAATATTTTTCAGCTAAATTAAATTTAATAATTATACAAACTAAACTTTGCGAAATTCCTGTCATTAAACGGAATATATGTAGAGAAAGTCCTGAAAATCGCTTTTCAAAAGAAATCAATCAGCACCCAGTTATTGCACCATACCATTTCGATACCATGTCAATTTATAGACCGCGAGCATAAGATATAGATCAAGGAAATTATTTAAAATGCTTTTCCGAATTCGGAATGTGGACTGTTTATAGAATGAAAGTAGGCAGAGCGATATAAAGCCGTTGGAATTAATTAACCACATTATTTCCAAGAAATGTACACTTCCTATTATGTAGAATATAATTTACTATGTTTAAGTAGAAGTTCATATCCGTCATCGAGTTTTCTCACGACTTCGGCCGTTTAATCGTGCCAAACATCATCGTCGAGATTACAGCCAATCGAGAATATAGATACTTATGCTAAAATTAGGTTCCTATGGTAACATGAACAACTTATTACAAGGAACGAAATTAAGGAATCAGCTAATCGACGTACATAATTAGAAATTCGACTTGTAATGATCATTATTTCGACTTGTTATTATCACTATCAGTGTCATCAGTATTGACTTTATGTCGTAAAATGTATTCTGTTTTACACTCTACATTTTTGCTAAAGCCCAATTAAATTAAACATCTCCCTAAATATATTTGTATCAAAAGATGACATCCTTTTTATTAAGGTTACTTAAACACATAAAGAAAATTTAAATCTTAGTCGTACATTATTCATTCAAAAATGAACAAGTTGGTGACCACCAATCTTAACACCACAAGTTAAAAAGTTAAAATTCAAAGTTAATTCTAAGAAACTAGGATGTTTGGGTTTTAAGTTTTGACATAATGATTTCAGCATCCAAAATCTTAATCGCTTTGAAAATTGGCGGTCCTATATAGGATACCGTAGGTTGAAAAATACTTACATGATACTTCGTTTAGTAGTTTAGTACAAGTTTGCTATTTACTTGATTTTATCTAAAAAATGAGGAAGGGTAGCTTTGTTTAGTAACTATTTTATAGCAGGAAATATACGTCCAACTATTAATTATTAAAAAAACAAAATACCCGACTGCACACTAAAAAATATTATTATGTCTTTATCCCGTGGGACTTTTAGGATAAAATGTATCCTATGACACTCCCGTAATCAAGACAAATCTAACGATACCTCATACATCAAAATCCATCAAGCCGTTTAGGCTACAGGAGGTCACAAAGGAAAAGACATACATACATACTTACATACACTCGAAAAACATTACCCTCCTTCTTTGGCAGTCGGGTAAAAACAATGAAATTTGCGTCTTTATCAGTTAAATCCTCAAATAAATCGGTTTATTTAGTTAAATATCTAGTTTTATTATTGAGGATATACATTTTTTTTCCTTATATTTCTCATTAGTAAATTCATAAAAATATATTAATTCGTTTCGTTATTTCAGTAGCTTTCAAAATATACTTAGATTATTCTTAGTTACATAACTATTTTGCAAAAAATGTATTTAATAGTGTTAATTACAATTATAAAATGCACATTTCAACTTGAATACTATTTAGTTTCACTAATTAAGTACAATAAAAATTATTCAGTGCATAAAATTAAATGGCAGATTATGGCCATATATTTAAGAAACTTTTTGGAAGTAAATGTATGATGACATCGTTTTCTGAATAAAATGTGTATTTTCACTTAAAATGTATTAAACAGGTGAAAAATAAGCCTCCTAGCTATATTCAAAATCCTGAACCAGTATCACTTTTTCAATTTTTTTTTTTCGGTGGGAATCTTTTTTTTCCTTAACGTAGACAGCACTCGGGTGCACCCCCCGGGCGCTACCCGCACCCCTCGCGTGCCTGGTGTAGGAGTAATGTCTACGTTTAGGCAAAAAATGTACTATTCCCATTGAAAAAATATTGAAAAAAATATATATTTTACATTAAAGTAGCATTAACTTTAATGGTCGTATCGGCAAGTGAGCGAAAGACGAATTTAGTAATTGATACGTACATAAAGTGTCATTATAGTATGTACAATCGGATATAATCTAAAAAATAAACCAATCCTTACTAATACTATAACTCGAAATAAAATCTAAAGTTTGTATGTATGGATATATGTTTGATACTCTTTCACGCTCAAACGGCTGGACCAATTTTGATAAAATTTGGTGTATGGGGGTAGCTGACACCCTGAAAATAGACTGCATAATTTTCCCAAATTACCACGGGAACGAAGTCTCGGGCGGAAAGCTAGTAGGTACTATAAACCCAATTGGCCGGAAAATGCTTCAACACCTTACTTAAACGTGGTCGTTTGTGCCTCATTCGCATGCGCACTGCGTTTAACAACTTTATCACAAATGTTGCAAAACGCGAGAACACACTTTCACCGAGGTTGACATAACGAATTTTACTCCATTCTAAGTTTTAATTTAATTTTTAGTTTTACTTTACGTAAAAATAGTGCGCAAACGTTTAAAAAGCAATATTAAGTACGACTGTCTTTATCAAGAATTTATGGAAAATAGGTACAGGTTTTCAAAAGACATTCAAGAATTTGAAATGGTTTGGTCCTGGTATAATGTAATGAGATAAAAAACTTGATTTTGCTTTTTACAACAAAAATTTAAATAACAAAAAATATTTTCAACGAATTCATACATACTTGTGATGAAAAGTGGTTATGTAACTTATATCTATGTCCATTGGTATTTATTTACCTTTACAAGGTGGAATAGGGAAGTTAGATAATAACAGGGCAGTTAATATGATTTCACCGACTCCTCTTCGCGTAAGTCGCACTCTTACTCTATATGTCGAAGTACTTTATAAGATAGATAAACACATCTTTGCCCTAAGCTAGATTGTGGTCAAGAGCGAACCCATTCTTAATAAAAAAAATAAAAGATAACCTAGGGCCCTTACCACCTAAGTGAAGTCGATGCTGGGTGAAAGAATGGAATGTTGTCGATTACTTCTTCATAAAGAGACCTTGATTAACGACACGAACCAAACACAGCAATGTACTGAGGGCCACACATTAGGTTACCACACGCGTGCACTCTGTGCTGTTGCGATAAGAGCGGTTTTGCAACAAAATGGAGTAATCTGATGCGCTGGCCTCTGTACATCATGCCATGTATATTGCTGGAATATTCATAATTCATTCAACCAGCATCGACTTCGCTTTGGTGGTAGCCCCCCTTAACACTAAGCCCTCGAAAAATCTTTTTGTCTAAAATATTTACCTATATCCACGCTTAATTCCAAGCATTCGACACATTAAAGAACGTATTTTACTTACAAATAAATGCGAACGAACCGCAAAAACGAGTTTTACAAATATATTACTTTCCTGCATAGGTATGAGTTTAAAAGGTTAGGAAGACAGTACTCTGTTACATAAAAGACGACTTAATATATTATTTAATTAAAAAGTATAACTTATATCATAACCAGTCTTATAAACTTGTAATAATCGTTTATTAAAATCCATTATTTATTCGCAGCACTTTCTCTTTTTGACATACGTAGGACCGATTTTATTAACTGACTTTTAAAAATATATTATCAATCTACACGAATCCTTACTAACATTATAAATATGAATGTAAGTTTGTTTGTTTGTTACGCTTTCAAGTCTAAACTACTGAACCGATTTTGATGAAATTTGGTACAATTTTTTTTAAAATTATAATATGGGTTAACTCTTGACGTCAATCTTGACCATAAGGTCAAAGATGAGGTCGACGATGGAGCGAGTTAACCCAGAAAATGCCTATAAAGGCACTGGTACTCCCACGCACCAGCGGACTTCGGTAGGAGGGTGGTCGCGAACCAGACGGCCCTTTACAGAGCCTACCACGTCGCATGAGACCATAGAACGACACCTCAGATTCAGAAAAAAATGAAGTGTCGTTGCCTGGGATGGATTACTAGGAGGCAGGTCTCATTTGTGTTTCCTTAGTCGCCTCTTACGACACCCACGGAAAGAGATGGGGTGGTGTTATTCTCAACCGATCACCACACGGTTAAAATAGATAGATTAGACCTTGAGGAATGACATACTCGTAGGCTACATTTTATCCCAAAGCTGGGCACGATAAAACCTGTAGTCGACGCGGGCGGAAAACTAGTATACATATTATAAAGAGGAAAGATTCATATTTTTGTATGTTTGTAACTATTAAACTCAAAAACTACTGAACTAATCTTAAACATTTTTTTACCGATGTATTGTGTAACTACTGAACCAATGAATTGTGGAAATCTTCAAAATATTGGGTCGGTGCGTGGGAGTACCAGTGCCTTTATAGGCATTTTCTGGGTTAACTTGCTCCATCGTCGACCTCATCTTTGACTTTATGGTCAAGATTGAGGCCAAGAGTTAACCCATCTTATAATAAAAAATAAAATAAAGTAAAGAAAAAAGTTATATCAATTTGAAGAATCACGTCGAACAATTGCTCGATCAAAATGCTAATAACGCAAACGAAGATGCTGGCTTCAGCTAGTTCGTAATATTATTTGATAGACGTCTCTAAAGGGTAATTTTTTTATCACTCTACAATTTTTTCTTACGGTGTCAGTAACGTTGCTAGAACTTAAATTAGGAGGCAAAAAAGTTGTTTTTTTCCAATATTTTGATACCCCTTTTTAATGTCATAAAGGATGAATTTTGTAAAATGCAGAAACACGGTTGTCACGAAGAGAACTATTACAAAGTTTCAAGTCAATCGGACGATGTTATTTTTTTTTCCATACGAAAATTATGATTTATTTTCATGCTTCAGACGATCTAGCTTAAAATATTTATATGACATGTAGAAACAAAAAAATACCGGTCTGTTAAGTTTTCATAAAGTTAACGTACAAAAAAATTGGATAGTGATAAAAAAATTACCCTGTATTTAACAAGGCCTACATTACATTTCTTATGTTATTATAGTGATTTTTTAGAAGTTGCGTGTTTTGTAATAAATCAATAATTCCGACGGAAACTAACCCAACGAAGCGAAACTCGCAGCTAGAGAGATATTTTTTAATAATAACGATAAAATTGTAAACTAAAACGTTAACGTAACACAGGCACGGTACTATCAAAACACTTCTAAAGAACAATAGCTTTAGTAGTATATCTAGGCTGGATTGCATGAATTACCTGAGTAAACATTTTGGTCGTAGATAATAGGATAATTCACTGAATGGTTACTGTTGTGATAACAACTCCTGATCAAATCTATGTTCTCCATTATTAATCTCCTTATATTAAAACAAATACCAGCAGCAACGTGAAAACAACACGGTCATCATCATCATCAGCCCATAACGTCCCCACTGCTGGGGCACGGGCCTCCCTCAATAACATGAGGGTAATCAAAGTTAAGTCATCGGAGTGTCGTGATGCGCGAGTTTATATATTTCGGGCTATGCAGGCTATGCTAGCTATACTATGCAATGCAGTCTCTGATTTTATGACTTATATATTTATGGAACTTTTAGAATCAGCGGTTCCTTTCATTTTAATTGTAAATAAAATAAGATACAAAATAAATACGTTTATGTATTTAACAACAACAATTTTCAACTAACTGGAGCTATTTTGACGTATGTGGTTTGTAAGCATCCGGCAGTAAATATCACAAAAGTCAACCCAAGTGCCATGATCTAGAAATACTGAGAATTAATTCAAAGTTATTCAAAACTTATTCAGACTTTAAATAAGCTGGTATTAAAATAAACAATGTTGATTTATCGGTTAAGCACTGACTTGCAGCTACGAAAGGATTTCCATGACCTATGGTAAATAGAATATTTTAACACGATCTTTTTATTTTTTTAAATTGAACTTTTAGATTCCATTCATGAAAACTTTAGGCAACTGTTGGTCAACCGACAGCAACCTGCAGGCTAATTTCATTCAGAAACTGCAACAGAACGGCTGTCATTTACGACGTGATATTGATCTTTTTTAAGGCTTGGAATGACGTGGTTAAGCTATTTATTCCATACTAAATCACGTCATTCCTATCGTTTTAAAAAAACTTTATCATTTAGTTGCTCATGATTTGTCACATGTCGCGCAGCAGTGTAGATGCAGTTTTTTTGTGGTATTGGCCTGCTCGTTTCCTCCACGCAAAGCCACAAAAACCCGTAATTTCTGCAATGATTACCGTCAAGGTGTACTGATGTCTCATGAAAGTTATTTATCCTCACTGATTGTCAATATGTCTTGTTAGTTTCTCCCCTTTATGGATCTATGGAGGTACGCATCTTCCATGACACTAGCAATTACCCTAAGATTAAGTGGAAGATAATGCATTTATTAACGTGCGTGAATTACGGAGCGACTTCCTCTCCACATAGTTAGAACCATTGTCTTACTAGAAAATATTTGCAAACACATAACAGGCAAAATTGTCGAACAATGAAGTATTGTTTACGTATTCCGAAGGATTTACTTAAACTTAACTATTGTTTAAGCAATATTATGTTCCTAAATTAATCTATTGATGTACCCTAAGTTCTTAGGTACTCTAGGTAGGTTTTCATAAACAGAAACTTATTCTTTATTAAATCATTATTAGCCCTAAAAATTACTTTTTAACATTAAAAACCAAATTATTTTCTTTTTTGAGTTTGCAAAAACCTAAAAACGAAGTCGCATTCGCCTCACTGAACATTGAACAAAACATTTTGAAAAAAAAACACATAAAGCGCTCCATCAAATAGGATTTAATTTGTTTACGGCAAAATTTTCGCAACGTTTTAAAGGATAGAGTTATCAATAGATAAGAATAAACGAGAGCTGCTTACTTTTTGCTGTAAACGTTGACCTGTCTCATAATAAGACTAAGGCATGTACCCTTTCAATAAAGGCCTATTATCTCTCAAGGGTGTTCTGTCCATTTACCTTCGGAAGCTTGAACTAAATTGTGCAAGAAAATATTCAATGTTCAACCGTATTTTGAATATTTATTTACACTTTTAAATTACACTTAATCAGTTTTATAACGTTACTAGCTTTGCGTTGCTAGCTTTTTAGGTTTTTAGCTCCTTCCGCGTGGACTACAGGTTACATCGTGCCCAACTGTGAAATTTCTATCCCACAGCCTATGTCCTTTCCCAGGCTCTAATCTATCTATGTACCAAATTTCATCAAAATCGGTTCAGTAGTTTAGACGTGAAAGACGAACAGACAGACAGACAAACAGAGTTACTTTCGCATTTATAATATTAGTAAGGATGATAAAATTAGAGGACGCCCGAGCTTTTGATCCTGTGGAAGTTTTGAAAAATTCAGCGTTATATATTCCTTGTCTACAAAAGGTACCAACTGTGCAAAATTTTAGGTTTCTAGTTATAAGTGTTTTTACTGAGCGATGATGAGTCGAAAAATGAGGCAGGATTTTTTTTTATAGAGAATCGGTTCTCTCTTGACCAAAATCTAGCATAGGGGTGCAGATGTAGTCGAGGATACTCGAACTCGAACTAGAACTTTAAAGAAACTCGGGTTTCTGCTTTTTATAAACTAAGGACTAGGGAGACTTATTCAAACACAATATTAATAAAACTTCCTTTATCTACCTAAATAGAGGAAGAAACACATCATTAGACAACTCATAGTTGTAAAAGTTGTAAAAATATTTTAATTATTTTTTTGTGTTCATGGCACAATTTGCGTTGAGCTTTAAATAAGCACTATTGATTTTAATAACGGGTGCGTATTGCATGTCATGTAATTATTGCCACAGTAAATTAAACGTTAACTGGACTAAATAACAGCACAATCAGATTATGGAGCTGATAACAGGTTCGATTGGCGATTGTACACCTGAAGGACTGTTTTTTACATAAAAATGCATGTAATAAATCTATATCTATATCTATATATCTATATATATATATAAAAGAAAGTCGTGTTTGTTACAACACTTATAACTCAAGATCGGCTGGCCTGATTTTGATCAAATTTGGTATGGAGGTAGCTGATACCCTGGATTAACACATAGGCTACATAATTTTCCGAAATTCCCACGGGGACGAAGTCCCGGGCGTAAAGCTAGTCTATATATATAAAAGAAAGTCGTGTTTGTTACAACACTTATAACTCTAGAACGGCTGGACCGATTTCCATGGTTTTTGATTTGTTGTATTTCTCTCCGTCCCGAATAGCAGAATAACTATTAAAAACATTGGAAAATTGACGGGAAAATTCCCACGGAAACGAAGTCCCGGGCGAAAAGCTAGTGTTATATACAATTTATATGCATGTATGTATTTGTATATTTATGAATGTAATTTATATGTAAGTAAGGCGTGGCGTCACGTGGTTTAGATATCACATGATGCTCTGCCTACCCCGAGGGATAAAGGTGTAAGTTCATGTAAGTGTGTGTATGTACGAATGTTTAAAGATTGAGAAATGTAATTTAATGGTAGCAACTGACACAGTGCGATTAAAGTGGCAAAGTTTTGGGCCAAAAAAATTTGATTTACTATCGACACGATGGAAGAAGAATGTAATCTATTAACTAGAGTTTTTAGTGAAGTATTGTAGGTAAAATGACAATGTCTACATTTTTCGCTTGAAGAGACGGCACATCTGTGTTAGTCCACTGATTGCTTGTGTTATTATAAAGTCTATTCAAGTAAACTAATGAAAGAAAGAAAGTAAATTTTTCTTCACAAAATCAAGGATGTAATTTCACAGAATCGCGTAACTTGCGTGAAAATTATCTTCACAATATTTCATCTCAAATACCCAAGCCTGAAAAAAAGTTAACACTTGACCTTACCACATTATTGTGAACCCTAAGCTATTTAAATTTAGGATATAATCCAGAACTTAAAATTTACTGCTTAAAAATTAACACTCACGCAACACAAGTTTCCCGAATTGCTCGAATTGTAGCACTGCACTAAAAACTGCTGAAACGTATGTTTTACGTCTAGAGGCGCGAACAACGCGTGCGCACGTTTAAGCGCAACCGTGCGGGCGAACTGTGGCGGACCTACACTACGCACGTTAAATCAATGTACTTGCCCCTCTACGAGACTTTACTACAACAATAAATTTATAACGGCAAACCAAAATGAAAGCAAAGGGATGTTGACTCTGTGGCCGTTGATTGACTGAAACTGAAACTTTATATTTCTTTCCAGTTATGATAAAACTTCCCTGTTTTTACTTGATTTTCTTTGAGACAGTATGTATTGTATTGTGTGTATTGTAGTATTGTATTGTATTTTGTAGTAATGTGTTTCATTACTAGCTTTTCGCCTGAGACTTCGTTCCCGTAAAAATTTGAGGAAATTAACACCTAAAAACATCATCTTATTTTTTTTAACATCTTTAAAAATCATGAACTTTCGTGACCAAAATTGGCATATGTAAAAACGTTCAATTCCATGATGAGGTTTCTGGGGTTATGGTCATGAACTTTCTGAGCAGAACCTTAGGGAATTCTTTGGTTGTCGAAGCACCTTATCAGTTCATCCGCCATGATGATTATGGTGCGTAGTGCCGAATTAGCGCGGTTACTCTCTCAGTAATCATCATAACCCAATATTGACATATAATTTTGTGTATCTGTATATTTGTGTCTGTCTGTGGCATCGTAACGCCTAAAAGAATGGACCGATTTCGATGCAGTTTTGTTTTAAAAGCTGACGTAATCGAGATGGTTCTAGGCTAATTTGACCAAAATCGGTTAACATGTTTAAAAGTTATAAACAATTGAATGACTTTAAAAAATAATTTTGTACCAATTTGAGGTAGGTTTGACCATGGTCTATACTATTAATCCATACAACAATCATACAGTCTCGTTTAGCCGACGGCAAGTATCTGTCAAAAGTAAAAGTGGTATAGTTTGAGTCGATCCCGGAGGCGTGGCCGCGACGCGTGACGCAGCAGATACAACAAAGTAGGACGTGCTGAGTAGGGCTGCCTCTTATTTTCTTTCTTGATAAATTTTCTTAGAGACACTAAAAACAGTGATCTTTAACCCGCCGCTCAGGGTCGCAGTTGTATACGACCGATGCATAATGTTGATTGTCACTTTTGAAACGTCACTTCACTAACTGACAGTTGCCCAAAACCGCCAACTCCACCGCAGTTTAGAGTTCCAAGCGACCTACTCTGAGTTAAACGGAACTTTGTAGAAACGAGGGAATACAGTCTTTATTTTAACCTGACAATATACCCGTTTCATTTACTGCGCCGCCGTACAGCAGTTATGAGCAAACTTACTCTCCTATGTCCTCCCTACATGTACAGATCGCAGTACGTTAATTTACCATTTGCACTATGAAAGACGACGCTATTACAAGAAAGTTAAGGGCGACGTTAAGGTCAACATTGTATGGCATGATGTGCCATGTGTACTCTACGAGACTTATCTGGTTTGATAAAATTAAAATTTGTATGGAGTGATTTATGAGTTTATAATGTGAATTTGCCCAAAGTCCTTAATGCGGTGAAACTAATAAACAATTTTGCACATTATTTCGATTGCGCAGATGTTAGTCGATTAATATGATTAATTCTCCTGTACCGAAAGAGTAATCAATTGTTCTATTTATTGAAAGAGATTGAGAATTGATTTCTAATTTATTTTTAACCCAAGGCATAAGAATGGGGTGTTATAAGTTTAACGTGTGTATCATCTCTGTGATCGCGTATTTGTGTGTAGCATTGTAGCTCCTAAACGAATGGACGGATTTCGATGCGGTTTTGTTTTTTAGAAAGCTGACGTAATCGATATAGTTCTTATTGTATATTTGATCAAAATTGGTTTAGCCGTTTGGTTTGTCTCACTTCTGACAATCGTCGCTTATAACTCTTAAGTTATAAGCGACGATTGTCAGAAGTGAGACAACATTCTTAATTTTAGAGTTATTCTAGAATATTTATGAAAAGCAATGCCAGCCCTAGTGCTGACCGAATCGAACGGTCACGATTTTTTCCCCTCTCTCATATGTCAAGGTCGCTAGGCTTTATCTTAGTTCGTGAACGAAAATACTTGGCCAAAAATAATTACAGCCTCCAAATCAGGAAACATGGTTAATGGTGATTTATGTCGAATTATACAGGTGTGTAAGGTGACCCAACTAAAATCTTTCGGGTCACAAGCCAACCTCACCTGCCCGTGGTACACACTACTAATCAACAAACGAGGCTTTGGCGACTCACCAACCCGCACTGGACCAGCGTGGTGGGTTACGGTCCAACCCCCCTCAAAATGAAAATGCACCCTCAAAACCGGCCCCAAGTGACCGGCAGCCCCAGTCGCTGTACCAACCCTGACGGAGGCGGGACCAGTACTGGGGTCAGGGGTGCGAAGAATCTCCGGGCGAGATCAACGACGACCACGACCACGGCTTACGTTACAAAGGATACTAATACGCTTAATATAATGTAATGACATACAATGTTAGAACTTTAAGCAAATTTGAACACCATATAGAATTAGAAAACTCATTAAAAGAGATAAACTGGGATATAATAGGGCTTTCAGAAATAAGAAGAACTGGGGAACAAACTGAAGAAAGACAAGATAGCGTGTTCTTCTATATTGGAGAGACAGACGGACTGTATGGTGTAGGGTTTATGGTAGCCAAGAAGTGGAAGGATAATATAATTGAATTTATCGGCTACTCTGAGAGGATAGCAGTTTTAAAGTTCCAACTGACACCCAAAACCACACTAACAGTAATCCAAATTTATGCACCAACATTTCGGCTTCTGATGATGAAGTTGAAGATTTCTATGATCTGTTAAACAAAGCGTATGAGGAGAATCGTGGCACTTGGACAATAGTTATTGGAGATTGCAATGCAAGACACGGACCGGGGTCAGAATCGGATGACAGCCATATAATGGGGTAGGTAGTCGGAACGACAGAGGCCAACGCTTACTTCAATTTGATTTCGGCCCAGGAATGTGAATTGCAAACTCCTTTTTTCCCAAAAAAGCACTGCGTTGTTGTACCTGGGTATCACCCGATGGGAACACTCGTAACGAGATAAACTTTGTATTGTCATCAAACCTCAAGATTGTAAAAGACGTAGGTGATATTAATAAAATCAAATTTAGTTCGGACCATAGACCACTCAGAGCAAAAGTTAAATTCGATTTCAAACTACACAGGAAACAGATATTTATGAACAAAATAAAATTATTTGACAGATTTACACTAGTTAATAACAGAGACCAGTTCAATCTCGCATTAAAGAACTCATTTGAGTTGCTAAACACCCATTCTAATCAAAATCTGGATTTAGAAATGGAATACTAAAATATAATTAATGCTATAGCCACTGCCAGTATAAGTATCAAACCCTTGAAAAGGAACTTTAAAAAGCTGTCACAAGACACAGAAGCTCTTTTATAGAAAAGGGAAAGCCTGAAAATGTATACTGAAGCATACAGACAAACAGACAGACAAATAAAACGAAGTCAGGAAAGACGTCAGAAAGATTAACAAACATTTAGTAGAAGTTGCACTTACAAATAATAGATCACTCAGAGTAGCTAAGAATGGAATTCATAACGGAAAGACATGGATAAACAGCTTGAAGGATGAAAACGGTCACAAACAAAGAAGCAAAAATAAAAATAATGGATATCTCTACAAGTATCTATAAGAACTTGTACTCAGCAACGTCATCTCCTGATACGTACTACATTGAAGAGTACTCCTGTCGTTTAACCATCCCCCCAATATCAGAATCAGAAGTTCACAGAATTCTGATGGGCATGAAATACAACAAAAGCCCTGGGGAGGATGGTGTCACTACAGAGGATTTGAAAATTGGAGAACCAAATCTGTTACCTTTTCTTACTAAACTTTTCAATTCAATTCTGCAAATAGGAAAATTTCCAAAACAGTTCTGCCATTCCGAAATAGTACCTACTTCTTCACAAAAAGGACCATGAAGGAACACTGAAGAGAAACCTTCCAATGTCGCTTAAGCATAAACTCGTCGACATGTGTATCTTGCCTGTCCTAACCTACGGTGCCCATGTGTGGTCATTGACCGAAGCGCAAAAGTACAAACTCGCGGTTTGCCAACGAGCCATGGGGCGTAGTATGGTGGGAGTTAAGCGAATTGACCGAGTCCCTAATACCGAGCTACGCGCAAGAACTGGTGTTGCAGATGTCGGAGTGAAGGCTAAAATGGGACTGGGCGGGTCGTGTGTGCCGCTTACATCCCAATAGACGGGCAAGGGTCGCCACCGAGTGGACACCGAATGGGTGTCGAGGCCGGGAGCGTCCGAGGAAGCGCTGGCGGGATGAGCTAGACGCCTTTGAAAAACAGTGGGCGAACACCACACAGCACCGTGACGCCTGGAGGAAACGAGTGGGACAGCACGGGCTACTAAAAAAAAACAGAGTTTAAGGGACAGGTTAGAAAAACCTGAAACCCTGAACTCAGGCCATCCTCTGAATGATTTTCCAGTGTTTCCCTTAAGAAAATTTTAATATATATATTTTTTGTTTTTTCAATACCTATTTTTTAAAATTAAATTATTAATTTTCCAATAAAAAACCAGCAATGCAAATAGCAGCCGCGCTCTGGTGCGATTTTGCGGTACATTGCGTTGCGCAAAAGTAGGTAAATAACGAAAACTCCTTTCCTGGAAAATATAATTACCTACTTGCAGTCGATCATAGTTATGGATAGATTCCTCCGTTTAAGTATTTGCTAGGTTATCCCTTACACCCTGTATAAGAGAAGAAGCAAACCTTTGGCTTAACTCTCCGGACACCTATTCTGTAATGACACGATCGATACTTTGTGAGCATCAGATGTCAGTACATCTCTCTTTTTCTAACTTCTAACAACTAATTCAATTCTTTGTAAAACGGCGTCCAGTCCACAGTCATGATTTAGCCAATGTCTGACTATTTTAGTAAAACTTGAAATATACTTACAGGGCTTTAGGTATCAATTCAACTAAAAACAAAATACGAAAAAAAACCGGCCAAGAGCGTGTCGGGACACGCGCATTGTAGGGTTCCGTAGCAGCATGGTTCAAATATGCAGCTGGCTTCTTAATTCTACGAGCATATGGACGGTTAAATCGCTAATAATGTATAATAAAAACGAGGTCACAAAGAAAGAAGGTAACTAAAGGAGAAATGTAGATTCCAGCGCCACAAGGAAAATGAAAAAAAAAATCATCTGTTTAATAACCACCTCGCGTGGATGCAAATGGTTGTATAAAAATTATTTACATAACGTATTCATTTAAAACGGGTGTACTATCGTTACGGTCGTAGTTAGAGATGAAAGAGACTGTCTTTTAAGGCTAATTAAAAAGACTCGCCTCCATCTTACAGGACTAGACTCTAAAATTAAGACTGAAAGTTCGAGTTTTTATTAATAAGACTTAGTAGTTTATTAAAAGATTAAAAACTGAAACGACTCGAGTTGTTTTCAAAATACTTAAAGACTTAAACGACTCAAGTTCTTTTATGTAAAAGGGATCGCACCGCAGTTTGTGTGTGATATTAAATATTCCTTTTGTAACCTATCAACCAAAAGGAATAATTCACGCCTAAACCACTAAATACATTTTGATAACATTTGACAAGGAGATAAAATGAGATATTTACATTCTATCAACACATAATGAGTCGCCAGTCTTTTAAGTCCGTTAAGCTGTTTAAGTAACAGCTCAGTTTTTTACGTTAAAAGACTTCAACTACAAAAGCTAGTCTTATGACTAAAGGTTGGGAACTAAAAGACTGAATTAGTCGCGAGGCGTCAAAAATAAGGTGAGTTTTTATTAAAAGCCTTAAAAGACTGAGTATCTTCCATCACTAGTCATAGTCGATGTTAAAATCTCCAAATACTATAGTATAAAAAACAAATGTATTAAGGAGTTTGTAGTTTCAGAAATAACTTTAGTTTTGGTTTAAACACAACATGAAATTATAAAATTCGCGAGCGAAGCGAGCGAAAATTTATTTTTTAAACTTTTTTTATTTTTTTGCGACAATATTATTAGAAATAATATAGACCTGCTGATAAAATAACCTCGCCTCTCTTTTAGTATTGAACCTTGTAAACATATTCTTATTAATTCCAAAAACGTTTGGCACTTGGTCGACTATCACTCGCAAACTTGAAAGGCGAACTTATGTGTGATAGTTTTTCTTTTAATTTCGTTGTATATTCTACCAACGAGAATTTTTTCTCATTTTTAGAAACAACCGTTTAGCTGGTAGATGGGGGGGACACTAACTTTGGTTTAGGGCTAAATACAACAGAATGGAAGTATTTAATCCGCGAGCGAAGCGAGCGCGAATTTTTTTTGACTTAAAAAAAATATTTTTTTTTAATTTTTTTAGCAACAAAAGTATTGTTAGGAATAATTTCAAGCTGGTGCTAAAGAGCAGGTCGCGTGGCGATTGTGTATAATTTTGATGTCATTTTCGTAATTAACACCCCCAAAAACCTATAACGACACATGAAATGTCAATATGGTACAGCTTGGCTTTCAACCTTGCCTCACTTTTAGCGTGGAACTTTGTATGGCAGTTGTTTTGGATTAGGTTGAACTTCGTCGTAAATGCTAAATGCTCGTGAAATATTTAACATTTTTTTTCATTTAAAAAAATAATTTTTCGCAAACGGACTGCTGAATCGAAAAACGTTCGTAGCCCCTTCCCCCTTGCCCCTTCGAAACCACTTCTATCTTTTAAAAAACTATCCTATGACATCCCACTCGATGATATCGGCGGGAAAAAAAATCCATCGCCCTTTCACATGTATGGGAAACACCCGAAAAAATTTTTTTTACAAAATTTTATTTTTTCTATTTGTCGGCGCAATTAATATGTATGAACATGCCAAATTGCAGCTCTGTAGTACCAAGGATCTAATATTAGTAAATATATTCTTATTAATCCCAACAATGTTTGGCACTTGGTTTACCATTACTCGCAAACTTGAAGGGCCAACTTATGTTTTATAGTTTTCCTTTTAAATTTAATGTATATTCTACCTCTGTGAATTTTTCCACATTTTTAGAAACAACCGTTTAGCTGGTAGAGGGGGGGACACTTGTGTTTGACAATAATTTTCACTTTAAAAATTTATTATTCGCAAACGGAGTGCTAAATCGAAAAACGTTCTTAGTAAACCCCTTCTATCTTTTAAAAAGCTATTCTTCGACACCCCACTCGATGATATTGGCGAGAAAAAAAAAATTCATCGCCCTTTCACGTCTATGGGAGACACCCGAAAAAAATTTTTTTTCTAAGGTTTTACTCTACAGTTCTGTCGGCGTGATTAATATCTATAATCATGCCAAATTTCAGCTCTCTAGTACCAAGGGTTTCTTTTTTTGAAGTGAAAACTTCTTAAGCAGCGTTGTGCACTTTGAAGTATGTGTAAAATAGCTTGTGGTAAAATAGCTTGATCTCATGACAGATGTCAACGAAACCAACGAAGTAACTTTGAACGAACGTTGATTTTACAATTTTATTTATTATCACCTTAATTTTTATTAATAACCTGCCAGTTTTATCACAATTGAAATGCAATACGTTGTTGATATAATAAAATAGATATTCACACCTAAAACATACCTCGCAAGTTCTAAAATATAATTTTATGAAAATGTAACGATTACGCACGTACAAAATCATACCGGACGAATCGAAAATACGTAAGGCGGAGGGAGAGAGAAAACTTCTTTGTTGTGCACTTTTTGGGATGGGTAAAAAATTTCGCGCCAGGACTCGTGAGAGGGAGAGTTAAGCAAGGAAGTTATCCCCCTCTCTTGCTACCGTGCGGCGAAAATGTATGCTTTTGTAAAATTCGTGCATATAAAGTGTTTCAAATATGGAAATTGAACAAAGTGCATCTATTGTATCAGTTTTAGAGATTGGCGATGATGATTCTGGCAATAATGATGGTGAAAGAGTCGTTGAAATTATTAATGGAAGTTGATTTTTCTGAGAGATAAACTTTTTAATGTAATATAAAATAATTGTAATAGTTCTGAAGTGTAAAATTTTTAATGTGATATAAATCGTCATGTTTGTGTATGATAGCGCAATAAATGAATATTGTATTTTACCTGATAGTATTTTTGTACTGATTATTAAAGCAATTCGTGCGAAACTATTCCCTAATCATTCCAAAATATCAACGTTAGGTAATGTTCAAGTTTTCACTTCTGCCGGCACTCCCGGAGTGCAACCCGTTGTTTTTTTTTCGGATTTTGACCTATGTTCCTTGTGTTCAGTTTCATGGACTGATTAACCACCCGAGAGGTTGAAAGAGAGATACCTAAAGCCCTGTAGAATAGCGAAGTCGTCAATATCTAGTAAAGAAACCATTTAAGGTTTCTCATAAATAACTTTAAAATTACATGTATAACCTGACGCACTGCTGTCTGTACCATTAAGTCAAAATCAACCAACGTAATTTAAAACTAAGGCCTACTTTTTTATACACCAAAAAAATCGGAAT
Organism: Aproaerema taeniolella; assembly: GCA_949987775.1. Lineage (NCBI taxonomy): Eukaryota > Metazoa > Arthropoda > Insecta > Lepidoptera > Gelechiidae > Aproaerema > Aproaerema taeniolella. Next base: position 7,832,734 of record OX465255.1, read on the forward strand.
TTAATTCCATTTCCGGAAAGACAATTTCTCAATCACTGTTTCAGTATCAATGGCAATACGATGATGACTATTTATACGAACAAATCGTAGGTTAGCTATTAATCGTATTGCTCGTAACTCGTAGCACAGTAGCGCCGACTGATCGGAACCAATCAAGGAGGTTGAGCAACGTACACAGGGGTAGGAAACGAAATGAGAGACCAGTGGCAGTTTATCTCAAGAGCCTTTATGCATCAGGGGGCACGTAAATCCAGCGGTCTCTACTGTTATCGATTGACGCATTCGTCAAACCAAGTCAGATTTAAAAAGATTTTTTTGGGATTTTTGGGGATTTAAAAAGTTAGACACCAGGGTCAATCAAGTTCGCCATACACTTGATTTTACCTACACGATAAGAAAGAAAGGACCATCAAATGACAGTTAAACAAAAATTCATGTCCTGATTGAGCACTAACCTTTTCAAACCGACTGCCGGTGTAGAAACGACCCAAATCAAGAAGAACTAACAATCGACTACCATATAGAGGTACTTTTATGCAAGCATCTACTTTTATTTACCAATCCTGACATGCGAAATTTCGGAACTTGCCCCGATCTAGCGTTCCGCCTAATGAATTTCGGTAAACCTATCTTATCTGTCTTGAAATATCAAATAACCTCACATACTTTAATTCATGCGAAAAATTCATTTTGACAAGACATGGTTCAATTATCCTCGAACGTTAGAGTTGTACAGTTTTCTACAGGAAACTTGAATTTCCCAAGTTTTTATCTCCACAGGATGGAACAATGAAATGGGGGTGCAAGCGCAAGTGTGGTTACTAAATGGTATCGAATAACATCGATAGTGTGGGTAACGCCGTACAATGCAGGGCCCATTAACTCGAGCGTTCTACATAAGTAGATGGTGCAACACTAGACAGAGAGCTTCTCAATGTGTCACTAGATAGGAACCCCCCTAGTTATGGCATAAAAAGCATATATATTTATTTATTTACAAAAATCCACAGCAATACACATATGCTTATATCTGTAATTATATCTTAAACTTATTGCCAATTAGGTATTTTACTATGTTTTTACATCGCTCGGGCTCTAGATAAAAAAATAAACAGAAGCACAATTATTTGCCACAATTTGTTTACAAAACGATTTAAAAAACTATTAAAAAAAGCAGCAAATCGATCCAGGACTCAGCGTGTTGCATGAAAACAATAAAGCACCTTTACGATTTCAAGTTTGAGAAGCACTGATTCGCGCTTCCCAAGCGATACAATCGCCAGTTTTTGTCGCCAATCAATGGAACGTACAATATCAGTGAGTGTGGGAGCAGGAAACTCGAGCCTAGCCCGTCAGGAAGAGGTGTCGTGTACCCTCAAACAGAGCAGAACCGATTTCGGAACCTATCCAGTTACAATTCATTTGGAACATTGATTACACAATACTACATCAAATTAATTTTCTCCTTGAGATAAGTGATTATTTATTTAAGCTTAGACTAACAGACATGCGGTAACGTCTACAATATAATCTTAATTTAAAACACTTTAAATGGAGAAGAATGTAAAAAATTACCTCCTCAGTGATGTAAGTTCAAATAAGATTGAACTTGGAAACATGTGTAAATTTGGGGGATACAAAGGTGTTTGCTTAGTTGGCCGATTGCGAAGTATGAATCTGACGCTAGAGAAGTTGGCAAAAGAGAAATAGACTGTTTGATAAGTAGACTTCCGGGCGCCTGATGGAAATTATCCTCTGAAAGTAAACGAATTTAAATTTTCAATACCTAGTTTGGGTTGTAATACTAATTAATAGTAGTAATAATTTATCGTCACGCTACAGATAACTCTTGTTAAATGACAACAGAAAACGAGCATTTATAACCATTATTTTTGACTGAATTAGGTACAGCAACAAATTCTCAGTAAATTAAAATTTCTAAGTAACGCAATTCAACAATGGATTTCGGCTTAGCTTTCAATTTTGAATAAGTATTTAGAACTTTACATCATTTGCTTTTAATTGTAACCACAATATAGCGATGGCTCGTGCTGTTGTGTTTTTCTTTTCTGTTTTATTTGCCATTGTTTTAGCAGGGCACCCACATAATGTTGCCTGGAGTGGGGGCCCGTTACATTTAGAGTGTGAACACAGTGGGTTTTTAACACATTTTGGCCAATATGTAAGAGAAAATGTGATTGTTGTGAAAGCTGCCAGCTACAAAGAAAGGATTTACGTAATATCTCCCAGGTAATTACTAATTAAATGGACATATAAAATGCTTACTAGATAATCATTAGACATCCCCAGAGTTTTTTCGGCTTTTTTTTACTAACAATGGGTTCGCTCTTGAACACATGGGTTCGCCTTGGGTCTCTCTAAATCAATGACTATAAGGACTTCTAGGCAATGTCACATTCTATTAGTGATAAAGAAAAACGAAAGTTTAAAATACATTTAATTAACAGACACAATAGAAAGTCACGTGGTCAGTCCATGTGAATTCCATACATTTCAGAACATAGTACTTAATCGCTAACAGAACGTGACTTAGTTTAACTAAGCCTCAAAATTAGTTAATCTGAAAATAGGGCAGGCAGATTTTCGCTTCATCCATACGAGACTGGTTTTGTGGCTAATTTAAAATCTAGAAGTGTATAAAGGTAGGTAATTTTGTATGTTTGCAGATGGAAGCCCGGAATCCTAGGCACAGTATGGCAGATAATTCAAGGGCGTTATGGAGTGGAGTTAGAAGCTTTTCCAGAGGAACGATCGCATAGTGTGGGCGACTGTACCGCAATACAGAACGCTGTGGATTTCCATCTGGACCATTTGGTATATATATTTTTTTTATTATTAGTTCCATATCCCTTCATTGGAAGGATTTTATTAGTAGGTATGTATTTTTTTACATCACCGTAAAATGCCGACTGCAGGTTTATAGTAGTTTTTTACTGGCAGAACTTTCCTTAATGCAGTTCGTCAACTGCTATAAACACCTTCACAAATTATATTTTGACTGAAGCTTCTCAAATGTCAAATGGGGTGTGTGGGGTCATGACGTTTTATTGCTCCAAATCGTCATCCTCATGCTAGCGGTGCAGCCTCTGACGTAATAACCCGAAGGGTATCTTTACTTGATATTGGCGACATCACCATTCTATATTTTAACTTTTAATAAAATTCTAAGAAATTGAAATGTCAAATATATTAGATTGACTTAATATCTTCATAGTTACATTTTTTTCTGAGTACCTAAGCCTTACAAAGTTACTATAGACGCCAAACCATTAGCAAACTGTGCCATTACAAAATAGAATCAAATTAATTATTCAATTGTAAATAGACCTTATAATTAAAACATGTTTTCGCCGTGACTATACGATATAAAAAACTTACATTAAGACTTGTTCAGGCGACCTAATTTAGTCTAGGTACTTTCAAAAATAATAGTTATTAATCATTCAAAATCTTATACGTCGCTTGTTTATAAAACTCAAGCCTAGCCAAGACAGAGAATGTATCAAAATTATGAAAACAAAGAAATTATCTCGACTTTGTTTTTTAAATTTAGATTTCCTATTTAAAACAATATTCCACATTGTTAACAAAGTTGTTCAATTGCCTATTGTGTACGAAAGTGGCTTGTTCTTCCGCTCTTCCAATTAATAATTTAACATTGTTTGAGTGCTAGCTCACATACGATAACCTTATGACATGTGAAAACGTCTTAGTGGAAAACCTCAATAAGTCACACAGGGTCGTTGCTAGGGTAGGGGGGCCACTGGGAAGCTACTAGGGGCGCACGCTCAAACCCTCGAAAAGGTTCTGCACTGCATATCTCTCTGCACTACAGATGAATAACAATTACTTGTCGTCTTATCGAACTATTAATAATAATCTACTGGGGCTGCGCTGTTTCGAGGCCTTGAACATAATAGCTTGCACAATGCAGGCATTTGATCATTATTAATTTGATTTCGAAAATTATTAGTTAGTGTTACATGGCGCACCTCTCACTTCCTGGTGATAAGCGGAAAAAAAGATGGTATCCATATTGGACCCGTCCAACCTGGAGAGCCTGCAGGTCCAAAGCACGTGCTAAGGCCCCTGGTGCGTTTAAAATACGCCGACTGCTTGGGCCCTTAGTATGCTAAAAGCGTTAATCCGACACTGTCCGCCCATCAGTGAGGGGTGCACAAATAATATCGGCTATACAGGGCGCTCAAAACCTTAGCTCTGACACTGGTAGCAGTTGGTTTTAATGTTGGAAGGTATGCGTTTGCGCAAGTAGAACATTCAACAGCAACAATAAGTGCCGTGGGCGCGCCCTCCTGGGAGCAAATCGCTCTTGTTTTGCGAATTACCACATCGACTTATTAATTATAGGAGAAGTAAGTAGGTATAATCAATAAAACATCAAGCTTAGCACGTTAGCTCTTGTGACAGAACAAGGTTGCTTTTTCCGAGCTTGGTGACCTTAGATTGTACTGTATACAATTGTATACATTTCTACATCGTACCCATAAAGACACGATCGGTCTTTTGAATTTTCTGCAGTTCACTGGTAAAGACTTTTAACGTAGCGTAACCCCGAAGCTTGTGCTATGATGGCTAATCTAGCCCCGGCTTAAAAACCCAGAATCCTCCCGAGCTTTCAAACAGGAGCGGCCTAACGTCTGATAAGGTTTTAGTTAGTCGATATTCCACTCCCATGCCGATTGCAATGGACGACCATATAACATCTTCAGCCTGTATAAGTACCCTGATTTACTTTATAAAAAGCCATAATTTTACAAAAAAATTATAGCTAGTTTTATATTTTTTTAAATTGCGCATTTTTGTATTTAAGCTATGTACAACTTTTTTTTGGGACTGTGTGCAATAATGAATATCTATCTATCTAGAATCTAGATAGATATTTTAAAGATTGGCAAACCTCGAGTAGAGATGCTACCCGAAATAAGCTAATGAACAACGTGTAACTTTCTATTTGCAGGGCAATCTCTGGGTGCTAGACAGTGGTGTGGTGGAGACATTAGTTCAGCCCCGCTGCACTTGCCCCCCGAAGGTGGTGGTCATTAACATTCCCCGAAGGAAGCTGACAAGGCACATCCAGCTAACTTCTGTCGAGCCGACATCCTTGTTGCAGAACATCGTTGTCGAATATAACTTGGGAAAGGTTTTTGTGTAAGTTTCGCGTTTCTTTCTTCTTGTTTTTTCTTAAGCCAATAAATAACATTATAATTCGTCCTACCATTGTTCTTCTAGAGGGCCGAAAAATGTGACGTACAGGTTACTTTATTTTATACTTCCCTTCCTTAGCATGTACGTAGGTATAATCAAGTATGTAGCAAACTTAACCCTGGGCTCTAATGGCCTCATTATAGAGGCATGAATGGATGGATGATCGATGGATAATATAGCTACATACATAAGATTGCAATAAAGTGTAGGTTAGGACCTAGGTACCTAAGCCTTAGGTACCTCTCTGTGCTTTTGACATTGAATTTATCGATTAGCAATATTAATCAAAATAGGTACTACTTTCATATTGTAATTAGATCTTGCACAATAGGAGGTAGTTCTTATTTTATCAAGAACACTAAATCTAAACTAGAAGGTGCCTTGTCAATCACATGTCAGTTTAGACATTACAAGTACTAAGTCATTTATTGAAACAAGTTAGCAATTATGTTTTTTTTGAGTCTAGACTAGAATCTAAGTCACCTTGTCGCGCCATTATAATGCAACTACCTACCGGTTATGTCAATGATAAATTATATTCACGAATATTGAGCATGCAATACTTAATAAGCAGCTAGGTACTTACGTACAATTGCTTAACCATTTGCATACAAAGCTCTAAATAGTAACATTTACAAAAATCATGCAAAAACTGAAACTTTTCCCAAACTTAGCCCGTCGCGTGCTTATTTACGCCGCGTGCGATACAAATCTCGAACACATGTGTTCAAAAAAAAGCACGCGAAGGTTAAAACCAGCTAATAATCTTGAGAGGACCTGAAACCATATGTACTAGAATATACACAGAAATAGGGTTATAAGGACTGCGGCAGTGTTTTCAACGCTCAATCAAAACTTAACCAGGCGAAAGGTCTTAGCAAAAATAAATTATATTTCTATGGCGTGACACCGATCATCCCTTCAATCGCTTGAAGCTAATATTATAAAGAGACAATTTGATTATTTGTTTGTTTGCATTAAATAGGCTCCGAAACTACTTGACCGATTTGAAAAATTATTTCACAATTAGAATGCTAACACTAGCTACATTATTTTCCCGAATTCCCACGGGAACGAAGTCCCGGGCGGAATACTAGATTCTATACAGTACATTACTAAGAACGAAAGTTATGTATATCAAGCGACATAAGTAGATAATGAGCTTATCCGGTAGCGAATGAAAGATTGCTATACATATACCTGACAAAATTTACAGGGTGTAAGGTACAGGTTAGCAAAAGCTGAAACCCTGAACTCAGACCATCATCCTGAATAATTTCTCCGTGGAATTTTTATTACTTGCATGGATAGTTATGGATAGATTCCACCATTTAAATTATTTGCTAAGCCCCTTACACCTTGTATATTGATGATCTAGTTTCTTTCCCCAGGTTCATATCAGACGCATCCCGAGGAGCAATAATCGTGCATGACGACTCATCAGATGCCCAGTGGTCCGTATTAGTGTGTGGCCCGACCATGGGCCTGCAGTTGATGATAGTGAAACGAGGCCCAGCACATGCAATGCTTGTCATAGCAAGGCTTCAGCACAGCGGTGTGATAGAGTTGAACACTGCTGCTTTGAAGAGGGGAAATGCGCTTTCTAGCGTTACAGGTAACGTGAAAACTGGCTTCTTTCTTACCAGTGCAGTGAAAAAGTCGAGTCCACTTTTACAAGATTAATTGTAAAAGTATTGACTAGAGGTATGTAAATTGTGAAGCAAATCGGAGGTCGTTGGGCTGCTGGAACGATACACACCAAGATTAGGTCTACGCAAACTAAGCTGTACTCAAATCAAATATCTTAATTGTGTATCGAGAGTACAATATGGATGTTATTTGGTAAGACAGAAACATACTCGATATGCCAGTTACGGCGTACAATATTTTTTGACCACACATACGAATAAAATACGAAAAAAAAAACAGTTATTAATAAAAGCTTATAAAACTAATTATTATCATAGAATAAGGTTAACCGTGGCTTCAACTTCCACTAGGCAGGGATTATAAGTGTGACAGTATAGGCTCTAGCAGGGATTGTCATATAACGGACCGCAGTCCTGTGTAGCTAGCGATCGTTAGACTAAAATCACACTTAGTATTGAGTTGGACTTTACTTGTTTACTCGCTTTCAGTTTTCGGCGAACATTCAAAACCAGTAGTCCTTCTCGGATCGGACTCTCATAACGTTTACCTGCGTCACTCCGGTTGCGCTGACGTCCTCAAATGGAACACAAGAGAACCCTTCAACTCTTCGCATCTCCAAAACATCCACTCTCCGGGCCCAAGACTTACCCCGACCTCCGTCAGTACACCACCTTTTAAACATGTTCTCCTGGTACTCGATTCTAATTATGCAGATACTGTTAATTCCAATGCGGCTACTTACCATAGAATTACCTTTATTGACCAGTGGTAAAATGTAAATTGTACTATTATCCTTATTATTTTATTTTGTTTTTCTTCCTTTACTATTTCCCTTTTTCTTTTAAGAACACAATACAAGAAAACACCGACACAAAAATATTATAGTCTAAGATCCGAACCTAAATCAACCTTCACCGAGCTGATAATAGAACGAAATATATTTTATCATGAATTTAGTATATTAGAAAACATATTAAAAATGGGTTCGCTAAGAAAATCCTGGGCAGACTATTTTTAATTATTTTTCGAAAAATGATTTTTAATTAAATGTCGCAACATCAGGATAATAAAAAATTTTTGTCCTGACTGAAAGTATAAAACGTATAGAATGTGCAGCCGTTGGGTTGTCTACTATTTACCTGGGCGAACTACTGGGTTGTCAGGTAAACACAGGTATATCGATGCCAGTTACTTTCACTAGATTGGATAATTAAAAAAAAAAATATCATCATAAGCGCTGTTTAATTGCGAACACGTTGATATAGGGTTGTCTGCGAAAATTCTGGTCCTATTAGGGGTTTGCGAATTTTAAAGATTTTAATTTCAACGCGCGTGGAAGTGTGTGACAGAGAGTATATTGTTGGAATATCAATATTCTTACAATGATTCTGTTCTCTGACAACTTTAAATACCAACTCTAAGAGTGATGAAAAATATCACCAACTCTCCTAAACATCCTGTATTTAAAATTGGTACATTACGTTTTATGTTTATTTTCTATGTTGCCATATCTTTTACGTTCTGTATTGCATAATTATAATGACTGTAAAATAAGACAAAGTAAAAAGTATTTACATTACAGTAAATAACTAAAACTATTAGGTATCATTAAATTTATAAAGTGAAAATTAAGGACACTAAACTGAAAAAGTCCCCAAGGAACATAGGTCCAAAAAAAGAAAAATTCGAGTCGAATCGAGTGTTTGAACAAACCAGACTTAGTTTTATTTAATAAGAGATTTCGCTTCTTCTCATCATTATCACAAAGTACCTAATATTTTCATCAATGAAAAAATAAATGCTGTTCAAGAGTTTACAGCAAAAATGTATGGCGTGAATCACTGCAAGTCAGTTAATGATGCGAGAATTCGTATTTTTATGAAGAAGTACGGCGCAAAAGAAGACAGCGAACAATTTTTAAAGAAGATTAAAAGTTTTGACTCCAACTTTATACCGCCATGTTGGATTTCCCTACTACAAAAAATTTTAAGAACAATATAAGTAAATTCTATGTGGCTTAATGCAACTGATTCTACATGTGCGAAGTCAAATCCTGAAAACTATGGTTGGCATTTTGATGATTTCTTAAAACCAACAGGTTTTATCGGAGATCAAACTCCTTTGAAAATCCAGGATATTGTCGAAATGAAAGCAAATGAGGAAGAATCTAATGAATCAGACGAATTCGAGAGTCAAAATGATACTTCTGATGAATCAGATATTGAATAGAAAATATTTATTAGAATTTATTTTTCATTAATATTATTTTTGTATTTATACTGTTTTTTAATAAAATTTTAAATCGTAATACAAGATGTCTAGTCTATCTTTTTTGTTATTTCTTAATTTAAATTTTTGGCGGTCCACTTTGTTTCTATTTCCAGAAAGAGCAAAAAAATTTCAAAGTAAGTAATTGATATTTTTATTGTCTATTATAGATTAAAGATATATTATTATGGTTATAACGCAATATATTGATATTATATTGTTTTTATATATTAGTATTATATTAAATATATTTAATTATTATGTAATTAATAAATTTTTTTTTGCTACTGAAATATCAGTTGCTCCAAAATAACACGCACTGTTTACTATATGAAGGGTAGTAGAGGTACCTCTACCCTCCATAGTTTACACACCGAGCATGCGCACTTTCTACTATTCAGGGTCCCATCACAAGCGACTGCGATGTTGGGTCCTTTATTATTACACAGTATACTTACCTCGGATCTTTCCTTCACACACTTCCACACGCGTTGAAATTAAAATCTTTAAAATTCGCAAACCCCTAATAGGACCGGAATTTTCGCAGACAACCCTATATCAACGTGTTCGCAATTAAACAGCGCTTATGATGATATACAATTTTTTTAATTATCCAATCCAGTGAAAGTAACTGGCATCGATATACCTGTGTTTACCTGACAACCCAGTAGTTCGCCCAGGTAAATAGTAGACAACCCAACGGCTGCACATTCTATACGTTTTATACTTTCAGTCAGGACAACATTTTTTTATTATCCTGATGTTGCAACATTTAATTAAAAATCATTTTTCGAAAAATAATTAAAAATAGTCTGCCCAGGATTTTTTTAGCGAACCCATTTTTAATATGTTTTCTAATATACTAAATTCATGAAAAAATATATTTCGTTCTATTATCAGCTCGGTGAAGGTCGATTTAGGTTCGGATCTTCTACTATTACTTGAAAAATTGTTCTTCCAGTATCTGAAGCCTGAATTTTTAGTTTCACGGACAAGTGCTTTTCTTTCATTGTTTTTTTTTGTGTTTTTTCTTACAATTGTACTGAGATAAATCAAGCAATACATACACACGGCTGTAAAGACTACAAAATCATGACAAATATGGTCCCCCGTGAGTTAAAAATTATTTTATCTCAAAAAAGGTTTACGAAAATTATAATGTAATTTCCCTTTAAGGAGTACAATAGAAACAATCAATTGTGTACATAACACGTATATTTTAACGTAACGTGGTGAGATTAAAATAAACATCTTTAAATTAAAACAACGAACATAATACAAAACTCGGAGATTGTCGTTCTAACGGGCCATATTAACGCGATCATATTAACGCTTGCCCAATTAACAGAGACTGTCAAAGATAAGATAGTCTATAAAATATGAAAATACGAGTATCTCTTTTCTATTGGGCTTTCGTAATGTTCCTTTGATGTCCCTGTTAATCGACAAAACATTATTTTAAACTATTATAAGATTATAACTTAATAATAAGGTATTAATGATAAACTGGGCTTATCTTTTTATTACCTAAGTTCTGTTGTCACCAAAGCCCATGTTTAGAAGAAATTATAACCTTACAAATTATAAGACAGCTGCAAAAATCTTTATAATTTCATGTCGCATTATCTTAACGCCCGGACAACTCCGAAAATAAATTGAGAGCCAGCCATCTTTCCTTAAAGTACGTGTACCAACTTTCCATAATAATTATAACAAAAATTAAATAAATATAACTTACCGTTTTGAGCATAAAGTAGTAACTAAAAGCATCAATTAATTCAAGCTATAATTTTCTAAGCAGGATTCACATTTGTTTGTAACACAGCAGACACTTTAAAATTCGAGACTGTAAAGATCCAGAAAAAATATGAATTCTGAATGCTCAAAACGTTTTTATAGTAATTTAAATCACAATAAGGTACGAAAATAGGCCGTTTAATATTGAATAATCACTGTGAAATTATTATTCCTTAATATAAATTGTCTTTTACACAAACAAGATTTAAAATAACTGATAAAATCACATTAAAGTGCGGTACATAATTCTAATGAAAATAATATTACCAATATTAATAAAAATAAACGAATATAATTTTTTATAAAATTATTATGAATCTGTAAAAAACGTATTGAAAGCCAATATGTACAAAATTACACAAATTAAGTATAAATCACATTGTTTCCTTGCAAAATACGAGAAGTGCGTTTCATATACACGATTTGGTATTGAAATCAATCATTTAACCATTTCTCAATCCCTATGTCAATAAATATTTACGAAATGAATATAGATTTTATCTCAATACTATTTTAGAAATGTTATTGAACTATTTTTGTTGCTATTTATATTAGATCACAACATATCTAGGGCCAAGGCACAAGTGTGGCATTTGTTATGAAAATCGATTTATTTATTGCCCTCTAACTACACTTATAAGTTTCTTATGTTGTTATCTACATTATGAGTAATTATACAAGTTCATTCAACGACGCACACCCCATCCACTACCTATTTGTCAATGTTGTTGAGGAGATGACAAAGACATGAAGTAGGTAACACTATGGCGATAGTCAACAAGAATCTTTTTCGGCCAAAGGACTTGTTTCCAGGCTAGGAACAACTTTAAAAAAAGTCAACGAGAGCTATTTCCACAGAATATTACCTCACATTTTCGAGTTTTTCAGTAACCCAAGGCGAAACCTCATGATGCAAGATTCTCATTTATGATAATGAAAAGGTTCTGTCTTTGGACTTGTAATAGCTTATAATTTAAAAAAATCCTCTTTTATTGGGTTCAATAGGGATGTAAACTAATTTTTTTAAATTTTTTTCATTGCCAAAAGTGATACCTTAAATATGTTTGTTGCCAAGCCATAAATGAAAAAATAATAATGATATAGTTTTTCGTATCTTGAGTCTTGTCATCCCTAGTTTGAGTATCATATTTTAACCAATCTTTGGTAAGCATAATTGAAGTTCAATAGTTAATAAACTTAAGAATTAAATGAAATGGTATTTTTAACATAATTTATGCAAGTTTAAAACGTCGACATATTTAAAATGATTAATATAATAAATAACTATGTAAACTAAACTACAAGCCTCTGTAAAAGCAGTAAGACTCAATATTTATACAAATATACATTGAATAGATACATACCGAAAGCAAAATGTCAGATCTAATAAAGATTGTAAAATGAACACCAGGTTGAACAGCAAACGGTCTTCTGCAAGTGTGTTCATCGGGTCTCATGTGGATATCCGAGTTTTCCAAACGGAAGACTTGTCCCCTATAAAGAAAAGAGGTGTTAAAGATTTACTTCAATGTCATACATACATAATGTCATATAGACGGCTGGTTTGGTCGAGTGGAAGTGACGCTGCCTCTTGATCGATGGGTCCTGGGTTCGATTCCCAGTCGGGGTAAATATTTGTGTAAAAAGCAGATGTTTGTGCTCGGGTCATGGGTGCTTATGTCTGTCTTTATGTATGTTCCAAGGGACCTACGACACAAGGGAAAAGCTTGGTGTGGGCCTTTGAATGTGTAGCGTTTAAAAAAAATACATATGTCCGCCTTAATGTCATATCTTACAACCATCATGGTGATTTGATTTCTATGCTGTCACGATATAATAAGGTTTGTTTTGGAGTACAAGTACAGAACAATCTGATGAACTGCTGGCTTCTTAACCAAAGGGCAGTGACTACGATTTAAATTGTAGAAATAGCCTCAGTTCGGCTAAATGAATACTTTATTGCACAAGATAAAACAAAGAATGTGCAAAAGGCCTTATCACTAGAACTCTTCTAGTCAACCCTGTAGAGTGCAATCAAGAAATCAACATTTTATAGCATCTCATTTCAATCTAATATGTACTTCTGAAACTGCATTTCATTTGCCTGTTACACTTTTGATTCACGTTACAATGGAGCAACAGATCGCCGTAACATTTTTATGATCCAAAATTTAATATACTAAAATATAATAATAATCTAAAATTTTGTATATTAAATCCACAATTTAATATACTAAATTTTGGATTATGGTTATACCTAACTCAACGGAACAAAGGTATAAAGGGTTATGTGTTAATAAAGACACTTACCAGCTCTATGAGTTTCTCCAGACATGTGGTTTGAGTGTCGCGGCACAATGTACTTCGACTCTTGAAACATCGACAGCATGAGGTCTTCCGTGGTGGGATGGTATTCCACGCCGTTGATGCTGGCCACTAGTGGGGAACTTTCGTAGTTCCTATTAGCGTCTCTTGGAGCCCCGGGCCTGGGTGGGTAATCAACAGAGCGCGGTCGACGAGAATCTACTGGTGTCATCTTTGGGTTAACATGCACATCCTTATGAATGTACGGCTCACCCGCATTCGAATCGTTCTCATACTCGCTCGTGTTATCATTCGCACGGTTCCCATTCACTTCAACTAGCAGCGGCCTCTGTAAAGTCGGACTTTGAACTATCGACGCTGTGTTATGAATTATCGTGGTGGTTATATGAGTGATTTGATGATTCGGGGTCTGTTTAGGTGAGGTTTCGTCAGCCATGCTGTCGTCGGGCAAGCTCGCTACGCTTCTTGCCGGAGACGGACTTTGTGTCGGAGCCGTCAAATCCGATTCGGAATCGATTTCGTTCGTTATCGGCTCGACTTTAACATCTTCGATTATCTCCTCCTTCACTTCTGTAAGCTCGTTTAATTCACTCGGTCGCCTCACGTACTTCGGCATCTTCAACGCCCAGTGACCGGTCGTATCGTCAGTAGACAGCGAATGCGATACGACTGGTTTTTTCCGCCTATAGAATAGCATGTACGCTGTGTTATTGACGAGTTCGCTGTAAACGTTATCGTCTTCCACTTTCGTTACTCTCGAATCGTCGAATTTGTACCAGTGGCCGTCGTAAGGGTTTTTGCAGGCGGCGGTGTAGTGACCGGTCTCGAGGTCGTCTCCGTGATGGTAACATATCGCGTACAAGTCGTACATGTTTTCGTGCGGAGTGTACGCCGGGGTTTTAGACAGTTTGCGTCGCGGCGAGCGCGAGTGGCTCGGGGAATCGGCGACTGATGCGTTCCTTCTTACGAGGTGAGGGGTCATATCGAAGTCGTTCAGAGGAAACTCGACCATCGTCGTAAGTTTCGTACTCGTTCGCCCTTTGGCTTGTCTGAAAATGCAATGAATTAATTAATAACAACATCCTTCCACGCTGGACTGAGAGTGAAAGAAAAACTTGGAATCTGTCAGCTGCCAACTCTTCCCAGGCATACCGTAAAAGCCAGTAACTAGAACGCGATGATTTTGCTGTATTGTGGGCAAAAGCTGACAAACTATAACTACTATACTCATATTCCATCTAATAGCAAATGTCAGGTCAAGTGGTTCCAGAACCATATGATTTTCTACTTACCTCGAAAGGGATTATAGGCGTGAGTATATATATATATACATAAAATAAACAAAACTGTTTAAAGTACTTTATACTTATCAGGCAAGCCGCCTAATATTTTTATTTCTGTCTTTTTCTTCTTTCATTTCTACGATAACTTATAATGTCTTTGTTAAATAGTTCCTTTCTTTACATCGAATTGTCGAATATTAATGCATGCGGAGTTTACTTGTAATTGGTTAAGCATTTAGTTAGTAAACATAGATGTTATATTAACACGTTGACCGCCATATGTATCCTTTTGGAAACACAAGGTGCCACCTCCTGAGGCCATGTGTGTGTATCCTTTTGGACACATGGATAGTGCTTCATTGAGAGGCCAGTGTTTCCAGCCGGATACACGTTTTATTACATTTTATTATGGAATCATATTGAGCTGGCCTCCACGGTTATTTCGGTCCAAGTGGGTTCTCTGTGCGACTTACAGGTTGAAAATTATGGCAAAAAAAAAAAAACAATTTACCAAAAGTTAAGTCCAAAATATGAAAAACACTGTTTTTGTGCTTGGCGGTCAACATGTTAAAAATGTAATAATGTATTAACCGTTAGTAAACCTAATAAAAAATAATAAATAGAATAAAATGTATGTAATACTTACTGTCGAAACCTCTTCAAATGTATGACTAATACATCCGGAAGTGACCACAGGCCGAGCGTCTTCACTACTGGCATATATCTCTGACATTGTGGACACCTGAAACCAATATGGCATCTTGAATACAATAAAAACAATCGTTAAAGCATCATCGCATTTAATTTGGCCCTTAAGTTCAAGATGATTCTTAAATACGGTCGAGCAGCTCCTTTTAGGTTAATAATTAAACTTGGGATTTCATTAGCATCCCATTCCTGAATCAATAATGTATTTCAAAAATCAAATCAAACCGGAAAACAAACCGACTGAATTAAATATGACAAAAAATAACAATCAATCTTTACTTTTCTTAATGATATGTAATATATTAATAAAGCGGTGATAGCCCAGTTGGTAATGAGCCATACTTGTAACCAGAAGGTTGCGAGTTCAAATCCTGGTGCGGGCCTTTACCACTAAATTTGTCTTTTCGGATTCCTAATTAGTTATCATTTACTTAACAGTGAAGGAAAATATCGTGATGAAACTCGCAAGTCTAAAAAAATTCATTTTCGAAAGACGAGCGGTCCACTAACCCGCATGACTATGGCCTAAATCCCCTTCGTGTTTCGAAAGGAAGCCTGTGTATGACGAAGTAATAATAAGTTACTTTAAACGTAAACGTAAAACAACACTCTGTATATTTGTATACTTTATAATACAATACGTGACATAGAGCGTCGTTGGTCTAACGGCTAGCGGGTCAGACTCGTAAGCGAGAGGAACCGAGTTCAAACCCCGGTGCCGCCATATGACTCGTTTTCTGAGTGACATATACATAAGTTGCACACTAACCGATGCTCATACTTGGTGAGGGAAAACATCGTGAGGAAACCTGCACATTCAGGCGAGAATGTGTAACCATGATCCAATCCGGTCAAGTTACCCTGATAACAGGGTTATGGAGGTTAAATGGCAGTTGCCAAAATCCTGGATCATGGTCAAGCGTACCCCGAATCAGAAACGGGACTAAGTGCTAGGAAGAAGAAGTATACGACGTGACATACAGAGTAGCTGACACGATATAAGCTGGCGATATTCAAGGATGTGCATCAATAGGTCGAAATAGGAAATAATTTCCCCCCCCCCCTTACACCCCCCGCGACATTAGAGCTTCATACCTCCAGGCGTCCTCCTGCGCCAGCCTCTCTGCCCGGGTGTAGTGCGCCAGACAGGCGTGCAGCGTGAGAGGGGGGGGCGCGCCCGTCACACACCCCCCACCCCCGCGACATTAGAGCTATGTGTTCATACCTCCAGGCGTCCTCCTGCGCCAGCCTCTCTGCCCGGGTGTAGTGCGCCAGACAGGCGTGCAGCGTGAGAGGGGGGGGCGCGCCCGTCACACACCCCTCACCCCCGCGACATTAGAGCTATGTGTTCATACCTCCAGGCGTCCTCCTGCGCCAGCCTCTCTGCCCGGGTGTAGTGCGCCAGACAGGCGTGCAGCGTGAGAGGGGGGGGCGCGCCCGTCACACACCCCCCACCCCCGCGACATTAGAGCTATGTGTTCATACCTCCAGGCGTCCTCCTGCGCCAGCCTCTCTGCCCGGGTGTAGTGCGCCAGACAGGCGTGCAGCGTGAGAGGGGGGGGCGCGCCCGTCACACACCCCCCACCCCCGCGACATTAGAGCTATGTGTTCATACCTCCAGGCGTCCTCCTGCGCCAGCCTCTCTGCCCGGGTGTAGTGCGCCAGACAGGCGTGCAGCGTGAGAGGGGGGGGCGCGCCCGTCACACACCCCCCACCCCCCGCGCCCGCGCCGCCCCCACCCGCCACAGACACGTGCACTTCGCACGCCTCGTCTGGAGACCGGATTATGCTGGGAAAGTAACACGCTTTTAGTAAGTTTCGCTATCGATAGTTGACCTTGAAAATCAGTTGATAGCGCGAATATCGAATTGTTTCAGTACTATCGATACTATCGATGGCTAAAATTAGGCAATACTATTTAAGTAGGTCGATCGATACTATCAAAAACGATACTATCGATAATATCGCGTCAAAATAGTCGATAGTATGGTTTCGATAGCATCGTGAAATGTTAGACTACCGATAAGGCAAAACTATCGATACTATCGATAGTGTTTGTACTGATACTATCGATAGTATCGATCTTTAGCAATAGTATTTCTTACTTTCAACAATCGATACTATCGATTTTCAAGGTTTAAATTAGAAAGAATTTGGCCCTTTAACTTGGGGCATTAAGTATACTACGCTAGATTAGTATTTTACTATCACATGAGTTTTATTTGATTCGGCAGGGTAATACGAAAAGTATAATCCTACCAAATTAGATCTTTTGCGTGAACTTCTTTTTAGTGAAAAAGTTAGCCCTGCAACTTTCCCTACGGAAAAAAAACAACAAACACATTTTCACAACTAAAGCGGTATTTATATTAGTAGGATAACTAAAACGAAGTATAGTTACTTGTTGGAGGCCCCAAGAGTGACTTATGCTATTTTTCCACACAAACAAAGTTGTGATCAGAAAGCTAGTCCTCACTAATATTATAAACGCCAAAGTTTGTATGTATGGATGTTTGTTCCTCTTTCACGCTCAAACGGTTGGACCAATTTTGATAAAATTTGGTATGGAGGTAGCTGACTGACACCCTGGATTAACATATAGGCTACATAATTTTCCCAAATTCCCACAGGAACGAAGTCCCGGGCGGAAAGCTAGTTACCAATAAAGTTTGTGCTAAAGTTACCTGTCCCTATGCGCGGGGTCCCAAAGTAACTCCAGCCTGAGATGAGGATGCTTGTCGTGTGCACACAGTGCTTGTTCCACGTCCAATGCGAACAGAGGATGCGGCAACTGGAAACATAGTACAGACACTATACCAGGGATGGTGAACCTTTATGGATGGACGTGCCATTTATTTAAAAAAAATGTTTAATGAGACCATAGACGTGCCATAACGTTGACTAATTGAGAAAATACACACATCAACGCGGTCTAGGGATATTGCACGATTTTTCATACAAATGAGGTCTGTTTGAGAAGCTATAAAAGCATACTCGAGATACATGGAGGGCTATAATTTTTAGACAAGCAAGTGCTAAACCTGAATTTTCAATTCTAGCCAATAAATTTTGTTTTACTTGAAATTTGTGAAAATGTGACGGAAACGAAAACGAAAATGTACTTTTTGCCTGCTTTTTGTATAAAAATAGTCGAATTTACGCAATTTTTTTTTTCGTTTTCCTCATGTTTTCAAAAATTTCAAGTAAAACCAAAGGAGAATGGGCACTTTTGTATGGACTCCGTCCCCAGTGATGAATCGTGTTGTATCAAGTTGTGATATATGGCATTTGAAAGGTCTTAAAAATAGCTTCATTTTATTTTATTACACCATCAATGTAACTCGTGCAGGGAAGAAACTATAAGACGATATATTTTTTTTATTTTTTAATATTTTTTAGCTTTAGTGTTGTTTTTTCGAATGAATATAAGGCATTGCGCGTATTTTCTAACTTTATATGCATTTCATACAGTACTCTGCGTCAGGAAAGAAACTATAAGACGATATATTTTTAATTATTAAATATATTTTTTAGTTTTAGTGTTGTTTTTTTGAATGAATATAAGGCATTGCGCGTATTTTCTAACTTTATATGCATTTCATACAGTACTCTCCGTCGGAGAAGAAACTATCAGACGATATATTTTTAGTTATTAAATATTTTTTTAGCTTTAGTGTTGTTTTCTTTTGAATGAATATAAGGCATTGTGCGTATTTTCTAACTTTATATGCATTACATACAGTACTCTCCGCCAGGGAAGAAACTATAAGACGATATATTTTTTAATTTTTTAATATTTTTTTAGCTTTAGTGTTGTTTTTTCGAATGAATATAAGGTATGGCGCGTATTTTCTAACTTTATAGGCATTTCATACAGTACTCTCCGTGTTGCGCTTTTACTCCCATACCTGCAGTTATCCAATGATTCAAGAAAACATACTTTGGAAGTTACGCTATCACTAAAAATGAAATAATAAGAGTCATATTTCCTCCCTTGAACATGTTTCTTTGTAAATATAAGTCAATAATAAAATAATAAAATATTGTCAAACGTTAAAACAACACTCCATCCAATAATAATAAAAATAAAAATATATGATATCGGTATTCACATTTTTATTAGGCACTAAGAACAACCATTGACTCACCTGGAGATGACACACTGTTTTATGAGTATGCTTATTCAGTTTTAAAAGCCAAGTTATAAGAGGACGTCCAATAATAATTTCACATTCCGCTTAATTATTATCTTTTCAGTTGATATATTATCGGTATTTACATTTTATTTTCTATGATTATGTACGGTATTTTATTAGGCAGCAAGAATAATAATGGACCCACATTGATATAGCCTAGAGATGATATGACACAAGCTTGTTAAAGGTTAAGTCATTAGAGTTTCCTGCGTAAGTAGGTATGCAGGTATGGAAGTAAAAGCGCAACACGGAGAGTACTGTATGAAATGCACATGAAGTTAGAAAATACGCGCCATGCCTTATATTCATTCGAAAAAACAACACTAAAGCTAAAAAACTATTAAAAAATTAAAAAATATATCGTCTTATAGTTTCTTCCCTGACGGAGAGTACTGTATGAAATGCATATAAAGTTAGAAATACGCGCAATGCCTTATATTTATTCAAAAAAACGACACTAAAGCTAAAAAAAATAAAAAATGTCGTCTTATAGTTTCTTCCCTGACGGAGAGTACTGTATGAAATGCATATAAAGTTAGAAAATACGCGCAATGCCTTATATTCATTTAAAAAAACAACACTTAAGCTAAAAAAATTAAAAAATATATCGTCTTATAGTTTCTTCCCTGCACGAGTTACGTTGATGGTGTAATATAATAAAATGAAGTTATTTTTAAGACCTTTCAAATGCCACATATCACAACTTGATACAACACGATTCACGACTGGGGACAAAGCGCCCATTCTCCTTTATTGACTAGAATTGAAAATTCAGGTTTAGCACTTGCTCTTCTCAAAATGATAGATAGATAGATAGATAAGACATTTATTTCCATCACAGTACACACTTACAAAAATTTAGTAGTTATAGCACTCCATGTATCTCGAGTATGCTTTTGTAGCTTCTCAAACGGTCTGTTTGAAAGTAGAGTAAAATACATTTATCTTATCTAAAAAAAATATTTATATAATCTAAGTACCTCAGGCTGCAAATAAGCCGGGTCACGTGGTCTGTGCGCCTCTGCGATGCGCGCGCGGAATATGTCCGTCCCTTGCGCGTTCTCTAAAACTCTCTCTGCTACAACTTGACTCATCTCCTTCAACATCAGCTTCTGTAGGTCCTCGTATGATATCTCACGCGGCACTTGCATGGCGTATGGAGAACCTGATGAATTTTGGTTGGTAAGTTTTTTTTATCTTTAATATTAACGAAACGAGTCATAGGTAATTATGCCAGCCTCATGGTATCACTCTTTACAATTATCATTACATACAATTTTAACTAAGTAACTTACTTATATTTGTTATCAGGCAACAAACTATTGGCAGCAAAAAAATAATTTTCTGACTTTTAAATATTATGACAATGGGAAATAGATTGAGTATACCAAATGAAAATCAAAAATTGCTTTATTTCATAGAACATACGAAATGTTGCTTGAAAATGTCACGATAAATAAATTAGCAAAATAGTGAAATACATTAGCATTTTTTATAAAAATCCTACTAAAATTAAGTCAACAAAATTTATTTCGGAGTTGTTTTCTTATAATTGCTTACCAAAACGCTCTCCGTCGAGGAGATTGACCCAGAGCAGCAGTAGATAGGGCGTGGTGGGAGTCTGCAGCAGCGGCGGTGCTTCCACGCAGTACAGCGCGCCCCAGTCGATGCCGGCCGGCTCCCAGCCAGCGCGGGCCACGCACCAACCTATACGTATATAGCCTATTAGCCCAGCTTTTTCTTCTTATCGTATAGGTATAGTCAAGTGTATGGCGAACTTGGCTAACCGTGGTGTCAGTTTTCAAACCGCACAATGGCCTCTGTCTTGGTTTTGACGACTGTAGACAATGATAACAGCCGGGGCGACAGCTTAACGTGCCCTCCGAAGCACGGAAACGCTCGTTATAAATTGCTACTTTGGTCACGCATCAGGTTCCCCGCCTCTGTGTACGTTGGGGCAGGGAGCCTGATGGGTACCAAAGTGGGAATTTATCACGAGCCCTTCCGTGCTTCCGAGGGCATGTTAAGCCGGCGGTCTCAGCTGTTGTTGATTGACTAGTCGTTACAACCTAGTCAGACGCCAGTTGGCGGTTTGAAAACTCTTGACACCAGGGTTACACTGAGTAGCAGAAACATCCACTAAAGTTAATACCACTAATAAGGACGGCATTACATTAAAGAAGAAAAAACTGTCCTGCAACTGAGCATTAGGCAGGTTAAAATGGCCGATGTGACTGAATGGTCAAATCAATCACTGGTTACTGATTCTACTACGCTAAACGCTAACATAACCACCGTGACGTAATTTTATCATATAATGTATCTCGTACCGCTTCCGGCGGGCGTTCTTTCGTATAGCGTTTGCATAAACAAAATAATGTCACACATCCATGTTATCGCCACAGGTTCTCAGAAGTTAGTAGGGGTAACATCTCTCTCCAACAAGCCTTGGAGGCCAAAGTTGACATAATCAGGCATGCACCTACTCACACCCATTTATTCTTGTCTTCGCAACAAGCTGAATCAAAGGCCTACGATGCAAATCATTATAATATGACATCCCAATAAAGATTTATTAATTTATTCATACATTCAAAATGCGTTCAAAGTATGATTGTCCAAAATATTAGAAGGTACACATTTTTTCAAGTACCGAATTAAGTAAATTCGATTAACTTAGGTTTTTGTAATTTGGACTATATCACCATATAACACAAACTTAAGTAGTTAAAATTGTATGACTTCACTTCTTTATTGGTTATACTTATACAACTGTAATATTATAAATATATATACAATGTACGCACAGCTTCGATTGAATCTGCTACTAATTTATACTTGTAAACAAACACAAGAAAGTCTTCACACACACCTATGCTTGTTTTTGCACACTTGCAGCAGCGAATTACAGTAATTTTATATTATTTTTTATTTTGTTTCTACGTTTTTGTTTTTTATTTTCTTTTTATCTAGATTCCAAACCATGTAATTTTCTGTTTAGTGTACAAAGTTAAATCCATAGCTGGCAATAAGTTCGAAATACAGTTATAGATATAAGCATTTCTGTATAAGTACTGTGGATTTTTGTTAATAAATAAAATTTTAAAAATAAGTACCTGTTTCATTAATCTCCGCCAGTATAATGTGATCGCGGTCGATGCCAGTATCATTGTGCAGTGTGGTCCTCAAGTCATCCATTGTTGATGTTGGTGTAAGCTCTACGCCGATACGCACTTGCCGAGGTTGCTGGTTTACGTACACAACCTATAAATCAAAGCTCTCGTTATTAATGAAGCGCTCGCAGCCCAGTGGCTCTTGCTGATCCCAACCAATCAGTGAGGTTAAGCAACGTACACAGAGGCAAAGAAACCTGATGGGTGACCAAAGTGGCAATTTACCACAAGCGTTTCCGTGCTTCGGAGGGACGTTAAGCTGTCGGTCTTGGCTGTTGTCGATTGACTACAGTTGTTAAAACCAAGTTACATGCCATTGTGCGGTTTGAAAACTCTGACACCAAGGTTAGCCAAGTTCGCTACATACTTGACTATACATACACGATAAGAAGAAGAAGATTATTAATGAGAAACTCCTGAAGGTTAGTTCTATTAAAAAACTGCTCCTGCATTGCAGCACAACATGTGTCAAATTAGGAAACTCTTTGACACAGTTTTTTTTATGACTAGGAAAAACTTGGTTTTAAATGGAATAAAAATAAATAGCTAAGCCACATTACTACAAGCCAATAAAAAAGATAATGGCAGCTTCAAAAGTGGAGTTGCGGTTTTGTAATAGAATTGGCCTGCTTAAGTCGTTTTCGAGAATTGCAAATCGTATAAGTACATTTTTTTATCCAATTTCTTTGTTATATTTACTCCTAACATTTTTTTCATTATTTTTATGAAATTAATTATCATAGTTAACAGTGGCACATTTACTAAAATCGATCCAGTAGCTTTTAAGACAAGAAGCATAGTGAGTTTTTTAAAGAAAGTATGTATGTATTTACATTCATCACAAAATAATTTTCATAAGGATAAACATTTATTTTTAGATGTATAAAAATTAGTATTGAGAAATTGAAATTAGATAAAATTGATGAATAGATCATCAACAGCTTTAATGGTTAGAAAGACTAACAAAGTTTTGTAGAAAAATAGGTCGGTTATTTTCTACTTTTAATATTAAAGTCCATTCAATTATGTAAATTACAGTTTATGTTCTGTTTAGTCATATTACTTACGTTAACAGGTAGTGGTGAGGGCTGCGCAGGAGCTTGCCTGGATGGTAACTGCACGCTCACACAGTGGAATGGATCAAATGTGCATGATGTTCGCTCACATTTTGCACAAGTCAGTGCTGACCTAAACCAAATCAATAATTATCATCATTATGCACTCTGCTTGTGTCAAAACTACACACATAGAACCTTTATGTAAAACAACTCCTAAACAGTTTTTGAAATGAAAGCATGTGTCCTTTTTTTTCTTTCACATGCATTACTATCCATCACATTTAAATAACATTTATAAAACATATTACCTCAGTTATTCAACGAATAATTAACACAAATGTTAGTATCATATTTTGAATTTTTTTTTTACTTATAGATCTGTAAATGAGAAGAAACAATAAAGAAATGTTCAATATTCACAGGATTAAAGTCCTACTTTACCTGTATTGAGCTTGAAAAACTGCTTGCACAAAAGAACTGTTTCGTCGGGCATGATTGGCTAATGTCTCAGCTGCTACTACTTCGTCTGGTTTGCCACATGTATTCTAAAATCATAGATATCAAACAGACTGATAAAATATTAAACTGATTGAAGTTAATTCACAACAACCTGTATAATGTCATTCATTTATTTATTGGATAGTGTATAAAACATCTATCAATAGGGAATATGCATGATTTTTTTTTATTTCTTAAAATATAAAAAAATATTTCTTAAAATCATTTACATATTTATAACATAGAAAAAAATCGTACAATTATTTTTCAAAGTGAAATTTAAATCATTGAATAAATGATACGCTTATAAATCCAATGAAGTGAGGTGACCATTGACGTCACACTTCGTTTAGTTTAGACCAATGGTGACGCGTTTTGTAAGTTTGAATTTCCCTCCCTTATATTTTACTTTTTATATAATATTTTCTGGGTTTAAATAATAACTAAATAAAAAAATAGCTTTTAAGTATAATGTGTAGACAATAAAGAATGTAGAAAAATAACTATTAATTATTAAAAAAACAAAATACCCGACTGCACACTAAAAAATATTATTATGTCTTTATCCCGTGGGACTTTTAGGATAAAATGTATCCTATGACACTCCCGTAATCAAGACAAATCTAACGATACCTCATACATCAAAATCCATCAAGCCGTTTAGGCTACAGGAGGTCACAAAGGAACAGACATACATACATACTTACATACACTCGAAAAACATTACCCTCCTTCTTTGGCAGTCGGGTAAAAACATTACCCTCCTTCTTTGGCAGTCGGGTAAAAAAATGGGTGCGTGTACTTATGTACGCGCGTGAGAAGTTATACTTCTTTGAGCGGTTAAGCAGACAGCTTCATACTGTTAATTTTGTGTCACAGATGCGCGCGCATCTTAAAATTTCACTCTCATCATTTTTTCATAACGCGCCTAGCTTCATACTGTTAATTTTGTGTCACAGATGCGCGCGCATCTTAAAATTTCACTCTCATCATTTTTTCATAACGCGCCTAAAGAAGTATAACTTCAATATAACTTCAAAAACATTTGAGACCAAATTAAATTCTATGCATATTCCCTACTAGCTTTCCGCCCGCGGCTCCGCCCGCGTGGACTACAGGTTATATCGTGCCCAACTGTGGGATAAAATGTAGCCTATGTCCTTTCCCAGGCTCTAATCTATCTCTGTACCAAAATTCATCAAAATCGGTTCAGCGGTTTAGGCGTGAAAAGGTAACAGACAGACAGACAGACAGACAGACAGAGTTACTTTCGCATTTATAATATTAGTAGGGATTAACAGTTTAAAAAAATATACTAATTTATCTTTTATCAAATATCAATATCAAAATATCAATATATTATTGGATAGTGTACAGAACATCAATCAATTGACAGTTAAAAAAATATATTGATTTACATGTTTTAGCCCAATCGGCTTATTCAAATCGGATTTAATTCCTACAAAAGGTTTTATTTTTTTAATAGCTTAATCCTGCATTTAATCCTGCGTAGGATAAAACCAGATTCATATTTTTTGGACTACCTGTTCTCATGCTTTAGCTCGTCAAAGTTGTATAAAGCGTCAAGCAGGCTAAGCGAAAAAGAGTGGCCCCCTAACGACGGATTTGGTCATTCTTTTAGGTGGTGTACTGGCAGGCCCTTAGATCACTCTATGCTTAATATCAGTCCTCGATCTTCTTTTGTTTTCGAGTTATTTAGTATAATATCGAAAAATCAGGGTATCACTGAAAGTGTCATATTTTGTAAATTGTTCAAGCTAACTTGAAGCTTCAAGTTGAACAATTTACAAAATATGACACTTTCAGTGATACCCTGTTGAACAATTTACAAAATATGACACTTTCAGTGATACCCTGATTTTTCGATATTATACTAAATAACTCGAAAACAAAAGAAGATCGAGGACTGATATTAAGCATTAATCTAAATTAACCAAACAAAATCATGTTTAATAATAATAAAATAGACTACAAAATGCATACTTTTTTATTATTCTAACTTGAACAGTTTACAAAATATGACACTTCTAGTGATACTCTTGATAATTTTTGAAGAAAAAGAAAAATCGTTTTTTATAATGAAGTTTAAGGATATGATGCTGATTAAAAATATGAATTTATAGCCTACTTTCTTTATTACTATTAAATATGATTTTGTTTGGTTAATCTAACTTGAACAGTTTACAACATATGACACTTTTAAGTGATACTCTGATTATTTTTTAGAAAAAGAAAAAATCGGTTTTTTATAATGAAGTTTAAGGATAGGATGCAAGATAACAATACGCATTTTGTAGTCTATTTTATTATTATTAAACATGATTTTGTTTGGTTAATCTAACTTGAACAGTTTCGAAAATATGACACTTTCAGTGATACCCTAATTTTTCGACATTATCCTAAATAATTCGAAAACAAAAGAAGATCGAGGACTGATATTGAGCATAGAGTGTTTTTAGGACCTGCCAGTATACCACCTGAAAGAATGACCAAATCCGTCGTAAGGATTTGGTCATTCTTTCACACTCTCGTTCGCTTAGCCTGCTTGACCCTTTATCCAACTATGATAAGCTAAAGCATGAGAACGGGTAGTCCAAAAAATATGGATCTGGTCTTATCCTATGCAGGATTAAATGCCCTCTAACTTTTATGAAGAAAAGTTTTCGATGTTGTAAGTCCTTTGTGAGATATAACCAAAAAATCGCAAAAAAATCCATTTTTGGATACATTTTTACCCCCTACCACTTATGCACACCTCCGCCAAGGGAGAAAACTTAGGATAGTCTTATTTGGCAACAAATGAAGCTATTAAAACAATAAAATCTCTTGTAGGATTTAAATCCGATTTTAATTTTATGTTGGTTTAATTCTATTGACCTATTTATCAAATATCAATATAATTTTGGGAGAATATCATTTATTTTTAGATGAATACTTTATTTATTTTTAATTTTTAATATGGTACAAAATAAAAGCATTTGTAATTTACCTTTATTGTTTTGTATTTCTTCTTAGTGGCAGTGTTCAAGTCTTCATGGACCTTATCTAGTAACCAAAAGAGAAATTCTTGTGCATCATGCTGGCTGTTCCCCCGATATTGAGTCCCATGTCTTTCAACTGCTCCCTAAAATTATACAATACAATACAATACATAACTCTTTATTTGCACACAAAAAATACAACAAGTCCAAGAAACACAAACATAAGCATTGTGATACAAAAAGGCGACGATCTCTTCCAGGCAACCTAACAAATTGACAATAACATATCAAGTAAAGAACTTTTGAATGTTCATGAGGGTTTAAAATTCTGTTCATGAGGGTTGAAAATTCTGTCCACAGCATGAACATGTTTTACTTTAATAGTAGATACTCTGAGGCTTATGCCAAGTCGACACTATCATCTGCATTGATATCTAATGCCTAAATGTCAAGTAATCTTTAGCTTTCATTGAGTGTAGACCTATTATAAGATCACTAATTTAGTATCTTTATTACAAGAGCATACTTGGTTTGTGCGGGGAATGCATTTTTGTTGCATCACAAAGATGATGTAATACCTTGAAAGTAGTGCTCATGTCAGGAGTGTAATGGCAGGCCCATAGAGCTTTTAAAATAGCTGCCAGTTGTTCTGTTACTTCTCCACGAGTGCCGTACTTTTTAGAATTTATTTTATTCCTCTTTTGAAGGTCAACCTGTAATTTTACATTATTAAAAATAACAAATGTAACCAAAAAACTAACACAGTAACAGATAGTATCAAAACATTTTCAACAATTAATATAACCTTGAGTTCTTATTTTAATAAAAACCAACAGGAAACTAGTTGTACAAACAAGATAATTATGACAACAATTATCTCCAATTAGAAAAAGAAAAATATGCACCTTATAATGATCTAAAACAAAATACTCTGCAATAACATCTGTATGTGAAAGGCACTGAAGAACTGCATTCATGTAACAAGTGTTGCCATGGTTTTTGATCCCTGTAGCCGCAGGGATGGCCCCTGGAGGCCATGGCGGGTCACCACTACATGGCACCCTCTCACCGTTTAATAATACTGGTGCTGATTTTACCTGCAAAAAGAATGTCACTTAGATATTTCAAAATTCAATATTCAATATCATCATACCTACTCAAATTTTACGTATCATATAAAATGATCAGGGAGTCATGTTAGGGGAATCGTATTTGACTGAAAAATATCAATAGCTTACACCAGATACATTCACAGTGCTCATATGCTGCGCTATTTTGTTCAGAAATCGTTTCCATGATGGCCTTCTGAACAACTTCCTTTCTATACCACCTTCGTCCCTTAGTTGTTCTGTACCAGCACTTGAGGGTTTACTATCACTGTCGCTACTTTTATTCTTACTAGAACTTGGTTTTATCGTTCCGAAAGGATTTCGAGGCAACGTAAAAGTACGCTTTAGACGAGATCCTTCCACCTGCTTTGGTGTCATGTTCGTTTCCGACACTTCATTGATTAGTTCACTTTCCGAACAAGACTTTAACACTGATGATAAATTATTATTAGACATTTTAACCTAATCAGGCTATAATTTCGCGTAAAATTGCTTTTTAGAAACAGGAATTTAATGAAAAACATTGATATGTCAGTGACATAAGCGCCATTTTGTATTTTTTATTTTTTTTCTATAGTCTATGCTTTAATAGAGCTGTACATTGCCGTTCAATTAATCGAGAGATATTGAGATGAGATAAAATAATTAATGTAAGCTCTATTTACATAACATTGGCTTTGTTTATAATTTTCTACTCATCAAGGAGTGTTGTACTGATCTTTAGAACCATTTCGACTGAACGATGACGTACAGAAACGTTCTTAGCTCAAGACTAGAGTATGTACTGTACAGGCCTTTGCTCGTGTGGACCATCTTCTTTTGTCAATAATTCTTGAAAGATTGCGTCACAATCAATTTCAATATGCAAATATGAAGTCTTTTATCCAGTTTTCATCATTTGTAACACACCAAATCACGTTCAAAAAAAAGTCAATGTTACGGGAAGTGGGAAGTGCAGGTAGAAAAGTGGTAACACCCTAGTGTCAGTGTCAGATTTACAGTGTTGCCAAGTCAGGCGATTTTTCGCCAATTCGGTTATCTCAGAGGCTGCCGGGGCCGATTACCTCAACAAAAAAAATTGGCGATTTTAGACTACATGAGCAGATTCTTTTAATTTTGTTTGAATTTTGATGTCTGCCCCTTGACTATAGTAGGTAGATTATATGACAATTTCATAATTTTTATTTAACTTGTGTTTATTTCGTTTTTTTAGTGCTTATATTAATGCTCTAAAACGAAGAGAACTTTAAGATATTTATACCCAATATTACACAATTTATACGTATGATATAAGTAATGTGATTCCGACGAAGTTTCATATTGATGACTCCATTCCTAGTATGAAATTAAGTTACCTTTTTGGGCTTCCTGACTTTCTGTTAGGCGATTTTAGTCTAAGGCCCGTGTTCACCAAAAATATAACCGACGGTTAGCAGCTAACCAGAGAGTTGACAGTGTCATTTTCATACATTTTTTTTGACATTTTGTCTGATTAGCTTCTAACCGCGGTTTAACCGTTGGTTATTTTTTTGGTGAACACTGGCCTAAGTAGAACCCTTGTCAAGTGACAGAAAATAAAGTGGGATACTTTCATGTAGTTAGGTTACTTTGCGCAAAATTCTTGGTGACTTGGACCCTAAAAGACTTGGCAATACTGGTTGACTTGACATTGACATCGGCCAAAAGGACTAGTAGCGATTATTGTAAGGTTTTATATCGACATATTTCAGTTAGTGATACCAGCACCAAATTTCAGGATGTTGTTAAACATGTTATTTTATGTAAAAAACCGTCGGGACCCCATCTGTAAAGTACCTGGATCCGGAGATATGACGTCTTCTTTTTTTTGTATGAAAAAAAAAGTTCTGAAACCCATCGTGTGTGGTATCAAATTAAAGGGCGTTTTGAGCTGATTCTAAAAATATATCACATCATCACTTTATAGTCACAAATTTAAAATAAAAATAAACATAATTTTTAAAACATACCAAGTTTAGGCTACTGCAGATGCGACACTGTTCAATATTTTTTTGTGATATATACCTCAAATGACACATAATATCCTCATATAAAACCCCAAGAAACCGATTTGGAAAATACTTACATTTAGTTTTTTTTTTTTTTTTCATTTTTTGCAAAGTGAGGTACTAAAACGATCACAAATTATAAGTTATTTTCGAGCCACTAAGAGGAACAAGGAATGTGAGATGCAAGAAAAGCTCTTTCTCGTGCCTATCTGAGGAGGAGAGGAGGGGGGGGGGGGGAATAATACATTTTTTGATTGACCTCTTCCTTTTACGTTTTCCATCTAGCTGGCTAGTGATTCTAGGAAGTAGTGCATACATAGTATCTCAAAGGGTGCAGTTTAAATAATTTTTCATACATCTAGCACTAGGACAGAATAATAATAATAAGAATAAGCAGATGCAAGACTGTTATTGCACGCTGCAGACGCTGCAAAAAAGGAACACAGTAATGTGATCATTAAAACGGTCGATTCTGATGTGCTCATTATAGCCATCTTTGCTTTTTCAAAGATTCCTGACTTACAAAAGCTGTGGTTAGAATATGGTACGGGGAAAAATATAAAATACTTGCCCGTCCATGATTTCTGCACTTTTCTTTCCAATGAAATGGCAAACTTGATGCCATTTTTCCACTTTTTTACCGGCTGTGACACGGTGTCATCGTTTTGTGGAATTAGAAAGAAAAGTGCATGGAAGACGTGGTTGCTATTACGAGAGGTGGACGCAGCCTTTGAATTATACTCGCGTGGAGAGGAACCGTTGGTAACGAGTGAGGAATTTGACTTGCTCGAAAAATTTGTAGTGCTAATGTACCATCCAACCAGTGACTCTTTCAGGGTAAATACAACAAGGAGAGTGCTTTTCACCAAAAGGAACCGATCTATAGAAAACATACCTCCGACGCAAGATGCACTGCTGCAACACCTAAAACGAGACATTTTACAGGCGAATATTTGGACAAATTGTCTCAAATCACCCATTTCGAATGGACCCTTGCAACTGGGGTTGGGAGAGTAAAAAGAGCGCGAACGGCCTGCTGCAGTATACGCCTGTGTGGAAAACTATCCCTGACGCCAGCAACATCTGCAAGGAACTCTTAGCGTGTAAATGTAAAGAGCGGCGCACGAGATGTAGGTGTGTAAAAAACTATTTAAACTGCACACTACTTTGTGCTTGCTAGGGATCATGCTCAAGAGAAAATGATCAATAACAATAATATTTATAAGTATCAAAATTCGTCAAAAATAAAGTAGTCTTCCTTTTGTTTGTGCTAACTTCAGATAAGTACAGATACCTACTTTTATTTTCCGTCCTAAACATAGATTGTATCCATCCCTATCTGAGGAGGAAGGTGGGGGACGGGGCTAGGACTATATCCTACTTACCTAATATACCCTGCCTAATAAGATTCTAGCGTTACAAATGCAGGAACGTTGCAGTATATTTTGAGGAGAATTCCCCCCCCCTCCTCCCTCTCCTCCTCAGATAGGGACGAGAATGAACTTTTCTTGCATCTCACTTTCCATGTCCCTCTTAGTGGCTCGAAAATAACTTATAATTTATGATCGTTTTTGTACCTCACTTTGCAAAAAATGAAAAATTTTAAAAAATACTAAATGTTAGTATATGAGGATGTTATGTATCATTTGAGGTATATATCACAAAAAAATATTGAACAGTGTCGCATCTGCAGTAGCCTAAACTTGGTATGTTTTAAAAATTATGTTTATTTTTATTTTAAATTTGTGACTATAAAGTGATGATGTGATATATTTTTAGAATCAGCTCAAAACGCCCTTTAATTTGATACCACACACGATGGGTTTCAGAACTTTTTTTTTTCATACAAAAAAAAGATGACGTCATATCTCCGGATCCAGGTACTTTACAGATGGGGTCCCGACGGTTTTTTACATAAAATAACATGTTTAACAACATCCTGAAATTTGGTGCTGGTATCACTAACTGAAATAATTTCACCTTGCAGTATAGACTATAGCTTCCAGGCCAGAAAATAATTAATAAAAAAAATGACATTGACATTGACACTCTTGACAAATCAATCGTCAGGACGTCAGTCCGTAAAACATATCCGTCCTTGGCGGATATTTCTTTGTGAGAATTTATTTTAATTCCGAAAGATCTTCTCGTTCATGTTGTAATGTAATTTAAATAAATGAAGTACGCCAGTTTACATATAAATAGTTAAATAGCTATGTCGTGCACTGGTAAACAGAGTAAATATCTTGTGTTTCTTGCGCTATACGTATTTTATTTTTAGTTTCCTATTATCCGCACATAAAAGCTCGTTGGTAGTTTTTCTATCGATTTCGTTCTTCCTTTAATAAGTACGTTATTCTTACACCGTGTGGCTTATTTACTTTTACGTTATTTAGCTATTTATGTACATAACGTGCCTAATTTATTTTTTGTACTTACAGCGATTGGTTTTAGAACTACACTGTTCAATAAACAGTTCCATTAGATGCAAATCAAGATTATTATCTAATTCCTGAAGAACTTCAAGAATGTCGTCTTTTGCGAAACTAAAACTTCTAGTCTGGAAGAACATAATATTACAAAAGAGGCATAAACTTCAAGCAGTCTTTGAAATTGTATCCCCTGTAGTGTTCTCTGCGTTTTTAATACTTATAAGAGTTCTAGTGAATCCGGAATCAAAACCTGGCATCAGCTATGAGCCATTTTCACCAACTTTTGTTAATATAAGTAAAACAGATTTGTAAGTATTTATTTTTATACTTGTTTATTTCTAATCCATTGCCTGAAGAAACATTAACTCATGCTTATATTTCTTCTCAGTATAGGCAGAGCATCATATGGTCATGCACCCATTTTATTACCTGTGATATATTTACTAATATGATAAAGTAATCTCTGAAACCACTGAACCAATTTTAAAATCCTTTCATGGATAGAAAGTTCTCTTTTCAGCAGGTAAGAAAGGCCACATCAAAGTTTTTCATTCCAAACTTTTTTTAAGAATGTTTGGTTTCAACTGTAGGTCCTGATAAATTATTTTTCTTTGTATAGCAATTAGTCTTGTGTCACAGTCATGGTAATAAAATAAACTAAACTAATTAAACTTTTGTACAGGAAGATTGACACCATGTGCAAAAAAGAAAGAAAGACAATAATTTATTCAATGCATATAGCAATAATCTGCAAATGTGTTAATCATTTTGATAAGTCCTATATTTTTTCCTTATTTTATTTTAGAGGTAATGTATCAGCTATTAAAACGGATGGATCCTTGGCCTTTTCACCAGACACACCTCTTACAAGGAAAGTGGTGGCAGGAGCTATGTCATCTCTGGCAGCAGATAATTTGGGAGCCTTATTGTTTCTGTTTAACCCTGCATTGCTACCTCCTCCTAAGGGTTATCCCAATGGGAAAGCTATGGAAAGAGCACTGACACAGCCAAATGTCATGAACTCTATTCTTGTTGGGATTGAGTTTGATGACAATTTAGCTAGTAAGTAATCCCTACTAATATTATAAATGCGAAAGTAACTCTGTGATAGATTCGACATTGGAAAAGGACATAGGCTACATTTTATCCCACAGCCTGGGCACGATATAACCTGTAGTCCACGCGGGCGGAAAGCTAGTTAATTATAAAAAACTTATATAGTAGTTTCATATTCATAGTAATTTAATTTCATGGCAGTATATTCATTTAAAGAACTGCAAATACTATGTTAGTAAGGCAAAGGAAACCTTTGTTCAAAAATTATGAGTGACGTAAAAGCATAAAGAGCCTGTACAACTTGACCTAAAAAATGGTTCACTAGATAATTTTTACCTATTCAGAAAATTTTACACAAGTTTACGTTTATAGTTACACACAACACCACATCAGGCTATAGAATAAATGTTGAGTTCAAGGTCACCTTTACCTCTTTAGAGATAGCGCCGGCTTTCTTAATGCAAATGTGTACCCTAATGTGCTGTTGTCTGTACAAATATTTATTGCATGCATTTTTCATGTAGTTATTCAATTTTCCATGCATTGTTGATGCTAGTTTTTTATACAGCTAAAAAGCAATTCAATTGCAGATTGTATAATCTGCAATTGAATTGCACATCTAGATTGACACTTCGAATGTATACCATTCTTATTTCATACGCATAAGAGGCAAAATCGCATAATTATCTAATCCTCGCTCATTGTGGAATTCGTATAAACCTTCGCGCGATTCTTGCACACTGTGTGCAGGATTTGTATTGCACGCGCCGTAAAAAAGCGCGCGACGGGATAACATAAGATTATCAGAACCTACTAGTATTGATATTAAGCTAAATGTTTTATTCTAATGTATTAGTTCTGTAAAGTCCCGTCAACATTTGTTTAGTAGGTTTGTGGTGAAAGAGTAACGAATGTTAAGTTTTCAAATTTCGTAACCAACTTTCTTAAGAATGTAATAATAATAAATAATAAAATTTGTATCATCAATTGGGGGAGGCCTATGTTCAGCAGTGGACTGCAATAGGCTGATATGATGATGATGATGTATCATCAATTCTGTTCTTTAAAAAAATCACAAGAATTAAATTGGTTTCCTTTTTGCAGCTGCAAAAAAATGGCCAGATCATGTAAGGTTCAAATTAAGATTTCCTGCGGTCATGCGACGACCTATGGCCGAACATCCGCTAAGAGCTAGCTGGAGGACCAACTTAATGTTCCCCTTGTTTCCGCGCCCAGGACCTCGTATGCCAAAAGACAAATTGGGCGGGAAAATACCAGGTTTAAATTTATTTTATGTTCTGTATCACTTCTTTTTTATATTACTTCTTTCTTGTTAAATTCTTTTGTTCGGGCTCTTTTATTGTCATGCGTGTTCGCGCCCGCATGCGTGCTAGCCGCAACCTGTCATTTCATACATGTTTTTCTTTTCTTTTGCGTGTGGCGCGCTTTACAATAAAAACATGTTTGAAATAATAGGTTGTGGCCAGCACGCATGCGGGCCTGGCCCGCATGTGAGCGTGAATACGCATGACAATAAAAGAGCCGTGTCGATGTACTTTACCATACCTATTTGCAAGAACAGGAAAAAACAGTACCAAAAATTAACTAAATATCACGGTACGGTTTAAGGCTGTTGAAGTTAATAAACCGGTAGCCATGCTATACATTCCAACTCTATTTGTTGACCAGAGATAGTTGATGGCAACTCTATTGGCTATCTGTCATTGGATCTGTCATTCATCTGTCACTTGTCTTTGACCGATGATTTTCTTTGTGTTTTGTGGTGTCTTGTCCTCGTCTTTTAAATGTAATTGTTAATTCTAATTAATCCAATATAATCCTCATATATAACACTAAAATATTGACGATTGTTCGCTGAGTGAAATAAAACAACGATCTAAATTGATCTACGACTTTATTTTCGACACCCTGTGTTGGACATACACGCGTCGCCTGCTGCGCAACCCTGCTCTGCATTACAGGTTATTAAACCCAGGATTTCGTGTGAGTACATAAATTCCGAGAAGGATTAATATTACCACCGAAAATGTCCAACACGAGTGTGAACAATCTGAACATAACCTCGATCGATCGACTGGAAGGAATTTCCAACTTTGTAACGTGGAAGTTTGGAATTCGCATGGTGCTTACTCTGGACGGGCTCTGGAATTGCATACTGGGTACGGAGACTGACTCGACCAAGGATGCCCGCGCACTGGCGCGCATTTGTTTATCTATACAACCAAATTTGTATCAAATAGTACGTGAATGTACTACGGCCAAAGATGCATGGAAGAAACTATCAGATACATTTGAAGATAAAGGACTGTATAGAAGAGTCTTGCTCCTCAGACAATTACATCGAACTGAATACCAACATTATTCAAGTATGTCAGATTATATAGAGGGAGTTATGTGTCTCGTTGCCCAACTAGCGGATATAGGCAAAGTGATTGAAGATGGAGAGGTTGCCGAGATACTACTGTCCGGCTTGCCCGAGGAATTTGACGTCTTAGTATCTAGCCTTGAGACCGCTTCAATAACTGCAGAACTGTCGAGTGAAGTAGTGCGGACCAGACTTCTTCAAGAAGACTTCAGACGGAAGAACAATAACGGTACTATACATAATGAGAACACTGCTCACGTCGCTAAGAAGAGCAAACAGAATAAATCAATTATATGTACTTACTGCAAACGTCAAGGTCACATCGCCAAGCGCTGTTTCAAGAGGAAAAGAGAAGAAGGTCAGAAGAAAGAAGAGAACACTATGTTGGCTGAAGCTTACTATGTTAGTGATTCAGAATTTATTGTAGACAGTGGTGCCACCTGTCACATGACTTCGGACCCGAATCTCATAGACCCTGTGACGAAGCGCTGTTCGATTTCGGTCGCCAATGGACAGAAATTAGAAAGTGAATTTAGCGGTAAGGTTTTACTCTCTTCTGATGTTAGCTTGAGTGAAGTTTTATATGTACCTAGTTTAAGTAAAAATTTATTGTCTGTCAATCAAGTTACTAAAAGAGGTTATGTTGTTGTTTTTGATGCTCAGCAATGTAGGATCTATTCTAAGTGTAAGATCACAGGCAACCAAGTTTTGACTGCTAGAAAAAGTAATGGGTTATATAGAGTTCAAGGTCGACACGCCTCCAATTTAGATCATTCCAAGTCCCTTCGACATATGCAGGGAACAGAGAGTGTTCATGCTGCCTCGTGTGTACCTGCTAAGGTATGGCACAATCGGCTTGGCCACTTGAATCACAAGGACATGTCCATCCTTAACGCTGGTAAGTTCAGTGTTGGTGTCGTTTTTCAGCCTGATGTAGATGTTACTGGTGGCTGTGTCTCATGCATGACGGGGAAGATGCATCGCTTGCCTTTCCCGGGCGCAGGGAGGCGTGCTACTCAGAGGCTGGAAATTATCCATTCTGATGTTTGTGGACCAATTCAAGTTAGCAGCTGGGGCGGAGCTCGTTACTTACTCACATTCACTGATGATTTCTCAAGAAAAACCTTCGGGTATCTAATGAAGAACAAATCGGAAGTAAGTACCCATTTTATTTCGTTTAAAAGTTTAGTCGAAAAACAGACTGGTTTGCGTATCAAAATCTTACGTACTGACAATGGTACTGAATTTTGTAATACTAAATTATCTAATTTTCTTGAAAAAGAAGGAATTATTCACCAATTATCTGTGCCTTATTGCCCTCAACAAAATGGGGTAGCGGAGCGTGTAAATCGCACAATTTTCGAAAAAGCTAGGGCTATGCTGCAGGAAGCTGGTCTGTGTAGTCGATTTTGGGGAGAGGCGGTAATGACCGCCATTTATTTGAAAAATCGGTCCCCCACTAGGGCTCTTTCAGGCGGCATTCCTGAGCGTGAATGGACAGGTTGTTCAGTTGACCTGAGCCATCTGCGCATTTTTGGCTGCACCGCTTTTTCTTATGTGCCTGAACAGAAAAGGCGCAAGCTCGACGCAAAGGCGAAAAAGTATATTTTCGTAGGATATGGTGAAACATACAAAGGGTACCGCTTAGTAGATCCAGATCAGCCATGTAAAGTCGTCTTATCTAGAGATGTTGTTTTCTTTGAGGATGCATTTATAGGAAAAGAAAACAAGACTGTTGGGCCGTTAACAAATGAATATTTTATCTTTCAAGATATGAATTTATTTAATGAGAATAAGAATGACAATATAAATAATTCGAAAAATATTAATAATAATTCTCATAATGATAATTCTGATAATAATATTAATGATAATTTTAGTGATGATAAATCTAATAATGAGTCTTCATCTTCAGATGCGGATGTTACACCCCCTACTTGGTCTCCGCTGTCTGACGTGTACAAATCGCTTGAGGACTTCGAGGAAGATCTCGGTGATGATGATTGCGTTTTTGAAAATGCTGAGTCTTCTCTGCCGACGGCTTCGTCTCGAGGAGGAGCTACTTCGGAAGGTACCGAAGATGCTGTTACCTTACGTCCGGTTCGATCGACACGAGGCACAATGCCTGCCAGGTACAAGGATTTTGTTGATTTGTCATCATTGATTGCGGCCTGTTCACCTGACGCTCCCGTCTCTTTTCGTGACGCGATGAGCTCGGCTGAAAGGGATGAATGGCTCGACGCCATGACAGATGAGTATAACTCTATGATTAAGAATCATGTTTGGAAGCTTGTCGATCGTCCTAGTGATGCTAATGTTGTTAGGAATAAGTGGGTTTTTAAAAGGAAATTTGACTCAACGGGGAACTTTGTTAAATATAAAGCACGATTGGTCGCCTGTGGCTATAGTCAGAAAGAAGGTGTAGACTATTGTGATACTTTTTCACCTGTTGTAAGGCACTCCACTCTTAGAATCCTATTTAGCATTGCCAATGAATTAGACTTAGAGATGGACCATATCGATGTAACCACAGCTTTCCTAAATGGGGAATTAACTGAAAAAATTTTCATGGAACAGCCTGCTGGTTTCAATTCAGATAACAAGGATAAAGTTTGTTTATTGTTAAAAAGTATTTATGGATTGAAACAAGCAAGCAGAAATTGGAATGTTAAAATTCACAATGTTTTATGTAATGACGGGTTTAAACAGAATAAATGTGAGCCTTGTGTGTACGTTAAGAAAACTGAATGTGACTACATTATTCTTGCCTTGTATGTCGATGACTTTTACGTTTTTCACAATGGTTGTATAGATAAAGTTTTGTCTCTGTTGCAACGACATTTTGAAATTAGACATTTAGGTAAATTGACAAATTGTTTGGGCATGAATGTAACCAAGAAAGATAACTCTATTATTTTAGATCAGTCTGACTACACAAGGCGTCTATTAGCTAAGTTTAACATGAGTAATTGTAAGCCTGTAAGCACACCGATGGCAGTTGGATGCAAGCTTGATAGATCTGATAAAGAGCCGTTGAAAGATGAGATTTATCAATATAGACAGTTATTAGGTTCGCTGATGTATTTGTCAGTTTGTACTAGACCAGACATCGCGTTTGCTTGTAGCCAGCTGAGTCAATTTGTTACCTGCTTTGATGACAGTCATTGGCGCTCTGCGAAGCGAGTTTTACGTTACTTGGCGGGAAGTATAAATTATGGTTTGCACTTTGTGAAGAGCAGAAATAATTTAAATATTAACGCCTTTGCTGACGCGGATTGGGCAAATGACTTGTCGGATCGAAAATCGTACAGTGGTTTTGTAATAAAGCTAGGTGACAATGTAGTAAATTGGGAAGCAAGAAAACAACGGTGCACAGCTTTGTCCAGCACTGAGGCGGAATATCTCGCGATAAGTGATGTATGTAAGGACATCTTGTTTGTTAAGAATTTCTTGATGGAAATTATTGACAAAAATTATGACGTCATTATTTACAATGACAATCAAAGTGCACAGAAACTATTGCTTGTCAAGGAGTATGCACATAAGAGAACGAAGCATATAGATCTGCGATATCATTTTGTAAAGGATTTAATCCAGACTAAAGGTTTTAAAGTAAAATACTTACCAACAGATCTAATGCTCGCGGATGTGCTTACAAAACCACTATGTAAGGATAAGCATAGGAATTTTGTAAGTGGTTTAAATGTTAAGGCTTAAGAAAGTTTGACTTTGTATAGATTTGCTCATGTTATTGACCTGATAAAAATGTTTTACAGCTCATGTTGTGGAATGTAAAGCATGAGGAGGAGTGTTGAAGTTAATAAACCGGTAGCCATGCTATACATTCCAACTCTATTTGTTGACCAGAGATAGTTGATGGCAACTCTATTGGCTATCTGTCATTGGATCTGTCATTCATCTGTCACTTGTCTTTGACCGATGATTTTCTTTGTGTTTTGTGGTGTCTTGTCCTCGTCTTTTAAATGTAATTGTTAATTCTAATTAATCCAATGTAATCCTCATATATAACACTAAAATATTGACGATTGTTCGCTGAGTGAAATAAAACAACGATCTAAATTGATCTACGACTTTATTTTCGACACCCTGTGTTGGACATACACGCGTCGCCTGCTGCGCAACCCTGCTCTGCATTACAAAGGCCCGTATTACCGAAGGAGTCTCAAGTCTTGATCTATACTTAAGTACCTACTGATTGTCTCTTTATCTCACTATCAAAATGACAAAGACGACTGTGCTA
The DNA here is from genome assembly GCA_949987775.1 of Aproaerema taeniolella. Taxonomy (NCBI): domain Eukaryota; kingdom Metazoa; phylum Arthropoda; class Insecta; order Lepidoptera; family Gelechiidae; genus Aproaerema; species Aproaerema taeniolella. Next base: position 7,873,210 of record OX465255.1, read on the forward strand.
CTCAAGTATAGAGCAGAGTGAGTCGCGTTCTGTAATACGGACCTAACAAACCTACATCGGCCTCTTTTAATTGATATTTATGATTCACTTTCATTGTCTGTTAACAATTTTAAATATCCATGTTTGTTGCAGGTTATGCGCACGAATTTTTCTTAGCAATACAGCACTCTCTTTCAAGGCAAATAATAACAGCAAAGACAGGGCAACCCTTTTCAACTACTGTCTATCTACAGAGACTGCCTCAGTTGCCTTACAGGGCTGACCAACTCCTGTTTGCGTTGGAGAGGTTTATTTCTATGATCATCATGCTGGCTTTTGCTTTCACGTTTGTGAACACCGTTAGAATGGTTACTGCTGAGAAAGAGCTGCAATTAAAGGTAGGATTTTAAACAATTTTAATTTTTTTGGATTCATCTCAACTCTGTAAAAAATAATAACGCGAATCATAGCCCTTTTTAAGATCGCACGTTTTCAAGTCGAATTTGGCTTTATTCGTGAGCATTTGTACCATAATTTTCAAAGTTAAGGTTTTACTAAGTTAAGTACTTTACTTCGTAGACGTAATGCTCGATTTATGTACCCACCAAACATCAATTGTTGAAATGTGAAACAGACTTACATACATACTCGTAGGTACCTAAATATGTATTTACTATACATAATTATATGCTAGGGTGCTAGACTGACAGCCATCCTAAACAACCAATCACGCAAAATAGGCGCGCATGTTGACGTCGAGTTGCGGAAACCAGCCCGTCTTACAATTACATAATCATATAAACGTGTAAATTCCCTTGTAGGAAACTATGGCGATCATGGGCCTACCGCAATGGCTGCACTGGCTGGCTTGGTTCATCAAGCAGTTTCTGTTCCTCTTCATATCTGTTATTCTGGTGGTCATTCTGTTTAAGGTAAGTTGTTTTAGATAAAACCAAGTTTTGTATTTTCGTTTGTCATGCTAAACATTCTGTCCCTAAAGTACCCGGAAATTCTCATTTCAAAATCCCGTGCTAGAGATATAAAAAAAATATTTTTGCGTTAGGTTGGTACAACTATCATTGATTGGTGGTTAAAAAATTACCTTCCTCTGTCGGTGAAAGCTATCCCGATTTCGGCGTATGAAAAGTGTTTCGAGGACTGGTTGAAACGCTGGCTTAAGGCGACTACAGCACCTAAATTACGATTTTATGATGCGTAGATAAGCATGATGCACTGCATTAAATCGAAGAAAAAAATACTACGGTAATATTCAGGACATAAACTAGATAAGTAGTTTGCTGAAAACATGATTCAGCACTTTTGGTTCGATAGAAAAAGCTCACAAAGTCACTTCTAAATACCAATATTGTGTATCTTTTAAGCTGTAAAAACGATAGTAAAATGCACACAGGAGCTTGAATTTGCCATCAAAATGTTCGTGATTGAACAATCTCATAGTTCATAGTTATTTATTTGCAATAAACATGGTATAAAGATGTTACAATTTATATAAACTGAGGCCAACATGCTTAGCCGATAAATATTCAGCATGCAAATATTACAAAATAAATTAAAACATATTAATTATAGCACAATTGAACACTAAAATTAATCAAAGCAAAATAAGTCAAATACAGGATGTCAAAACAATTTACGCACGTCAAAAATTAATTACTTATGTCAATATCCCATCAAATATTAAAATAGAAATGTATTAATTAATTACATGTCATTTTTTTAATTTTAAATGTCAAAATCCAAATGAATAAAAGTACAATGTCAAAAACTACCCCTTGTTTTCTAGAAATTCTTTGACAGAATAAAAACGGTGTTCTAGAAGCCATTTGTACAACGATGTCTTGAACCTAGATAGGGGCAATTCCTTCACTTCTTCCGGAATATGATTATAAATAGTTTTTGTTAAGCATGAAACACTTTTAAGGAACCGAGCGCTCCTGGGATTAGCATCGTAAACAAGTCTATCTTGATGTCTTAAATTTCTCGAAACATTCTCGATGCGTAGTTAACGCATTTTTCGATTTAAGCTGTTACCTTTCCATAAATCTCATTTTTCTAACTTTCGAACACGTTTTTACGCACGCACGCTTTCATAGTCCGTAAACTTCGTGTATCGACACTGTTCGCACTGCCGCCGGCCCAGGCCTGTTGAGAGACGGAGATGGCACTATTCCTATATGCGCTGCCTTTATCGGGTGCTGTAGTCGCCTTAAGTGTATTGTCTCTAATTTTTGTTACTTTGAAGGAGACAAAAAAATTTGGATGATTAAAAATACCCCTTGTGTTTTGTTTACAATTTCCGGGTACTTTTGGGACACAGTAGTACATTCACACATTTTATTCATCGATTTATTTATACATAACCAGTAGTGGTAGTTATGACATGATTCTGCATCCCAATATGATGGTTTTGGGTTCAGGTGCTGGTTAGAGCAAATGTTAGTGTAAAACGGCGATTTTGTTTTGCCTGTATTTGTGTGTGAGTCCCGAGAGACCAAAGAATCCTAAAAGTTTTACTTGTCAAATTCTTCTTGAGAATATTGTTTAACTAGCTTTCCGCTCGCGGCTTCGCCCGCGTGGGCTACAGGTTATATCGTGCCCAGCTGTACCAAAATTCATCAAAATCGGTTCAGTAGTTTAGGCGTGAATTACATGCTGTAAAAGGCCATATTGATCTATATTAAATGCACAATGTATTTAAGGTACTTAATGGATAAGGATTAATGCTGTATTGCTTAAAATCGCTTCGTAAATATGCCATTATTTCTCGTAAAAGTACAGGATAAAAAATGGTTATTGTGGGTTATCCCTAAGAGATTAACATATACCATCGCTGACTTTTTTGTAGACCTTTTCAAGGTGTACAATACTGTAGTACATTATTTTGATCTATCTCGTAGGATTCAGTCAGCGTTTGCAATGTAAGCGCAAATTAATGTGTTTATTTACGACATCACATTAGAAACCTCTAAAATTATCAGCGTTTCTCTACTATATTATGCATGTATTATACATATAAACCTTCCTCTTGAATCACTCTATCTATTAAAAAAACCCGCATCAAAATCCGTTGCGTATTTTTAAAGATCTAAGCATACATAGGGACAGACAGACAGACAGCGGGAAGCGACTTTGTTTTATACTATGTAGTGATGTTTTATGCTATGTAGTGAAGGCTTACTGGCATTTTGCTTTAATTTTATTATAAAATAACTTTCCGCAATTTTGTACTCGTATTAAATAATATACAACGTTATCCATTCTACCTCTAATTGTTAGGGTTAAAGTTTTTAAAATCAGTTTAGCATTCTCACATCTTCGAACACCTACATCCATACATTCCTCTTTTGTATTAACCGTATATTTAATGGGGATGTCACAAATATCTTTATTTTTCACACATATGTGTTAACTGCTTATTCATTTTTATATCTGTAATTGACTAACATGGGAGTAGTCTATAGCTTTGTTCTTCTTCCTGTTTTATATAAAAACACGGACTTTGTACTTATTTGAGGTAACAAGTTTAACCATGTTTTTGCTAGAAACATTCCGAGTAGAGCTTTTTTTATGGATGTTTGTTTTTTTTTGCGTTATCATTACCACATTCGAAAATTGTTCTTATGGCGACAAACCTATTTTTAACCGAATTTAGAAAAAGAGGAGGTTCTGTTAAATAGAGTTCTATCGTCATTGGACTGTTAGGGCGATAGCGCATCTTCCCTAGGGTGTCATAAAGAACTAAGTGTATTGACTCATCGTATTACTCTCCTATACTATACTTACATACAAACATAGGGAGCTTTTGCTTGATATGTTTTGGAATTTTCCAAGATGTAACATGCAGCAAGTGGGCACTTAAACAGCACAGCGGACCCAAATATTTCATATCATAACCGATTTCCTAACTACTATTCGATCAAACCGTAGTCGAAACAATTTGAATAACTACGTGTTTGAACGTGATTACCAAAGCTAAACCGCTCACGTTTCCTTTGTATTCAGCCCAATACAAACGTTGAATACAATAGATACAAACGTTGAAAGGTTTGTAATTTAAGTTTCTTAAGTTTCTTCTCAGTTAATTATGTAATTCATCTTGTTCTTTAAGTCTAAAGTAACTGTAAACATGTTTTTATTAAAACATAATTGGCTTTATTATTAACACACACTGCTAACACCTTTTATGTATTATGCTGTTGGTTTCCTGAATAAATTAAATTAAAATTAAAACGTTAGTGATTTAGCTTAGGTAAACACGTTCAAACTTACCGCGATGGGGCTTTTCGTGGTTTTGTGGTCAGGTTACTCTGCAGCTGACTGTACTGGAAAACGCTAGACAGAAGAAGAGAAAGAAACTTAGACTTAGTATTCCATTTCATTGAATAAAATCAATAATTTTCACTATTCACTTCACGGCCGTTCGTAATATTGTGTGAGTTTCGCACACTTAAGATATGGTTGACTTTAAATTAATACTTCAGGGGGTGTCTCTCCCCATGAAACTGAACAATTTGCTTCAAGGAACCTACCTATATGAAATTCTCTAAAAAAATTTCGACCTCCCATACAAAGGCAATTGCTCTAGTTATACAGAGAGGCAAAACATTTTTTTAATATAATATAAGTATGTTATTTACCCCTCATGTTATTGAGGGAGGCCAGTGCCCCAGCAGTGGGGACGTATATGGGCTGATGATGAAGAAGAAGAAGTATTTCAACCTATGTTCCTATGGGAAAGTGGTTCAGTTCGCATCCTTAATTTTCACCTTAACTGTTCCTTAACAAATAGTACAGATTTACATATTTTTGTTATTTATATTATATAGGTAACTCTAACATTATTATTATTTATAACCCTTGACATTTAGGCCCTTTACCACAAAAAATAAAACCGGCTATGTCAAATGGCGTAAGTCAGTTTTCGACTTTGTTTACTTGTTGGTTTAATATTTTGTAATAAAGCAGTTACTACATATAACTTGATATAACTCTTAAACGGCTGAACCGCTAAGAACGATCTCGATTACGTCAGCATATTAACTAAAAAACAGCATCGAAATTGGTCCATTCGTTTAGGAGCTACGATTCCACAGACAGATACACAGACAAACAGATGCACACATCAAACTTATTTTTTTTACCAGCCTATATACGTCCCCACCGAGGGGCACGGGCCTCCCTTCTAAACACGAAAGGGATTTAGGCCATAGTCCACCACGCTGGCCCAATGCGGATTGGTGGACAAACTACTTATAACACACTTTTTTTGTCGAGGATTAATAATAACAAATTATTTTAAAACCACCTAGTTCTTTTGTTCCTAGATCCCCTTCAACGAGACGTCATCTGGTTACAAGTACGCGGTGCTTACGTTCGTGCCGTGGACAGTGCTGCTCTTCTTCCTTGTGCTCTACATGATCTCCTCTCTCACTTTCTCCTTCATGATCAGCGTATTTTTCTCCAGAGGTAAGTGTTCACATAAGAATGTATTTTTTATTAAGCCGCCTTGGACTATTTCCTTTCGACTGAAAAAAAAACTGACTGAAAAAAAGCGGTGGAAAGCACCTTTTCACCTCGTTTATTGTATGTGTTGTATGGATTAGTAAGGTGAATAAATTTATTTTTCTTTCTTTCTTTTCAAATGATAGGTATTCTCAATTTTTACATTTACCATTTATTTATACAATTACAATATATCAAAAGTGAAGCAACTTACAATATCTAGCTAGACTATCAAAAAACCACTGAAATCTTAAATTTTCGCGGAACCCCTGAGAGCCTCTTACGGAATCCCAGTGTTCCACGGAACACCATTCGGGAACCGCTGTATTAACCTGTAGTAAATGCAACTAGTATTTATTTTCTTTCTACATGTGGAAGCTTGTTATTCGCTCTTATAGTTACTGACATAAGTTCATGTATTATTAACATTGCTGTAAGCTCCCCAAATAAAATAAAATCAAGTAGCTGACTTGACAAAAACTCACTAAAATGGATTTATGAATAAATTAGCATCCAGCCCGGGACTTCGTTCCCGTGAGAATTCGGGAAATTTATGTAGCCTATGTCCATCGGGGATAATGTAGCTTTCTATGGTGAAAACTTATGCGAAAACTTGTTATGGCCTAGACATTAATCATGTATGCAGTTAGTTATTTTAGGCTGTAAGTTTTCCTCATACAATAAAATAAATTTAAAAAAATTTCGAATCGGTCCAGTAGTTTCAGAACTTATTCAATTAAAACAAACAAACAATCAAATCTTTCCTCTTTATAATATTTATAGATAGATTACTCAGTGTGACTTCACAATAAATTGACGCAGTGTGAATTATTCATTATAATATACCTTAAAATAAACACCATTAAGTTTAGCATGCCGATGCCGGTATCTTGCCACATCACATCAATTTAAACTTATGAAATAAATTAAGGCCGAGGCTACGCTGCGTTGTTTAAGATAATGAATACTATGGGCACTACTTTCATGATTGAAGAGCGTAGTCGGATCCCTTTGGTTTGACAATGTCCTTGTCTACTATTTAAACTAAGTATAAACTTTTTCGCTTCACTTTCCCAACAGAATGTGTTTTCAACAGCAAAAGGAACAAAAATGTAATTTTGTTCCAGGGCTAGATATTTTTCCCGCTTTTTGCAGCTGCTTCTCAGCAATGGCCTGTCCTGGCGGCTTGTCTATTAAAAATCAATAAATCAAACCTACTTTGATATTTATAATATGTATTCCACAGTGGGAAATATAGAGTGGAACCAATTGTTTTCTCGGAATTGCTGCTTTAAAATTAGACGTCAGTAGTGTGTCAGTAGCAGAAATTCTTCAGAATTTATACGTTGCAGCTCGTGTTCGTGATAACAATACCAAGGCCACTACAGAGGATTTCGATATCTATTGGTCGTACATTGCTGCGTTTAGTTTACACCTCCATCTTAACTCTCTCTGTGCAGAAGCAATGAAGTTGCCTCTAAGAAATACTTTCGAGTACGCCACACTTCGTTTTCTGATTGCTTGATGGTGGTTCAGTCAAAGGTTCTTATTAAGACTAGCTTTTCGCGTGCGACTCCTTTTCGTATTTTCGGTGACTTTAAATAAGCTAGCGAAAATTTCGGATGTGAATCAGCCCACTTAACTGAACAATTTTCCCCAAAAACACAGGTCGAAATATTTTAAAAAAATCGTTCCTCCATACAATTCGAGCGATCAGCTACATTGCTTTTTATGGAAGTCAACATATTTTTTAGAACTTCATAACGGTTTCTTGGGGAAAATTATTCAGTTTCATGAGAAGATTCAGCCCCCCCCCTCGCTCCATCGTCGACCTCATCTTTGACCATATGGTCAAGATTGAGGTCAAGAGTTAACCCATCTTATAATAATAAAAAAACCCCTAAAGTTTCCGTAACTACAAAATCTAAAGTCACCCCATATAAATCCAATTCATTGTATAAGATACATTCAAACACCAGATAACCCATACATCGAGACTCATCGGATCCCATCATACCCGAAACGAACCCACACAAGTTTTTTTTTCGTTATTTCCTCCTTGGAAAAATGTTTTTTAATTAGTTAGAATATTTAAACAGCAATGAAAATGGTGTAAATATATGTATTGTTACTTCACTATACGTATGGCCTATTGTGTGTCTTTTCCTTTTGTAATCTTAGTAGTGTAAACCTAAACAGGCTTTGTAGTCAGTTTAACTAATCTTAAGCTGATAACTTTCGCTTCCGCAGACGGCTAAAAGTAAAGTCTTAGAAAGTGTTTAGAAGAGAGTGAAAGTTGAAGTAATATACTCGTAGTCAATTCAAACGCGTGATGCGTGCAAGCCTTTGAAAACTAACGAAGCACTTCCATCATGTCAAGGACATAGTTTCAATGCCGTCAGGCCGTTTGTCATTAGTTATTATGTCTATTAGCGGCATGTAGATGCCTCGCGCGGCACTCCTCTAATAACGGCTGTTCAAAAAAATAGTTAACTTCTACGATTAGATTATGTATACGGTGTATACCGTTCTACGGAAAAAATACTTTTGCATGAATATGTCACCGTAACATTGTCAAACCCGTAATATTCTAATTTGACTTAGTAAGATTATAAACTCTAGGTGCTTTGTGAACTGCTCCATTTTTTTCACATTGATGGACTCTTTTATAATATTAATGCAACCTAACTTAATCTAACCGAACCTAAAAAAGCCGAATCTAACATAACCTATCCTAATTGAATCGTGTGATTTTAAAACAACACAAGTCACACTTTTTGAAAATTAAGTTTCTGAACGAATTTTATTCCTTAGGGTCTAGCTGCTTATTGTTAAAACCATACATTATTTTGACGCTCTTGTTTAATAGTATTAGAGTGTAAAGACAAGTGTGGTATTTTGACAATACGCAGCTAGACCCCTAAATCCGTTCAGAACTAAATTTTAAAAAAGTGTGACTTGTGTTGTTTTAAAATCACACGATTCAGTTGCATGCAGGCGGCCCTTAAAGTTTCGTATCGCGGGGGATTATAATCTCATTAGTGAAATATTCCATTTATACAAAGATAAAGGTAAAATAATGTTTGCAAATCAAAAAACCATGACATGACCATTGTCATTAGTATTTTCATTAGTATTAGTATTCCTACAAAGTGTATGTAATAAAGTGTTTCCATAGCTATTCGCTAAAAACCTCACAAAAGATAATTCATACAGTTTTGAGAGAACAAGAAGCGCAATGGCGAGCTTAACACAGAATGAGTTCTCTTCCAGCTAACCTAAGTGACAGAGAAATAGTATACCTATACCTAATATACCATACCTATAATTAATTTAAAAAATAAAACTAGCTAGGTACCTGATATAATCTATATATCTGGCAATTGTGACCATCTTCCGATTCACCAAAGGCAAATATTGTGATGTGATGATCTGATGATCGAAGAGGTCAAATTGTAGGTATGTTTATTAGGTAGGTGTATCACAAGTTGTGCTTAACTTTTAGAATTATAGATAGAGACCGTATTTGAGACGTCCAAGATACTAAACTTTTTTTTTTGATACTTTCCTAAAATACACGTAAGTACCTAGTTATACCTACTTAACGTTTGATGATGACTCGTGTACACAGACTTCAAAGTATATTTACCAAAGGCAGCTGTAAACAATATCCACGTGTTTTTGTTTTTGAATATTTTTTTCTTCATTTGCATTTCAATTTGTAGGTATTTCAGTCATATGTTATGTAACATTAATTAAAAAACTTAGGTCCGTATTACAGAACGCGACTCAGACTCTGATATATACTTATTGTTAAGGGAAAATCGATCAACGACACAATTGGTACAACACTACCAGTCCACGCGGTGTGACGCAACACTACACGGCACTTTTGACAGATCGTTTTCGCGCGTAGATCGGTGTTTATGTGTTCTCGCATTATAATTTGTAAAATATCGAATTAAAAGGAATATTTAATGAGTAGAAGGTGTTTTAGTTTAACATTAAATAGCAGTCCTCTTTGTCGTTTTGATAGCGAGAGAAAGAGACAATCAATACTTAAGTATTGATTGCAAGGCTCGAGTCTTCATCTGTAATAAGTCTTAGGTCGATATGTAACATGAAAGTAGGATTTAAACAATTGACTGACTGTTATGTAATTTCATGGGAAAACTAAAATATTTACACCTGTTACAAGTTTCAATGACACTAACGTACTTGAACAGGTTTCTTAAATATTCAAGTACCTACCTATCTTAACCCAGTTAGTACTAGTTTTCCGACATACCTGCGCTGCGTCATACCTTCTTAAACATTTATATTGACATAACCAATCGATATGTCTTTTAACCTTTGATATCTAATAAAGTGCAAAAACTTCACAGGTCGTCAGAATTTAAAAAGATACATAGGTATTATGCGACTGAAAACCCATTGTTCAAGTTATCTATTGTTTACTCAAACAACTCAAGTTTCTTGAACTTAAAACATAACTTTTGTATAAGGGCGATGACGACGGCGAAGCGTCAGTCACCATGTATAGACAAGTGTGCTTTCGCATGTACTATTGATTGTTATAGTATTTCGACGAACGACGAAACAAAATAAAAACTTTTAATAATTCGTAACGAAAGAACCGAATGAAAAATAAATACGGGCTTGCGGCCTAGACAATAGTATTTTTGATTCGATTTTTTTATACCAGTTACCTAATTAGACCTATGTTGTTTCGAGAAAGTTGTTTAGTTCTGTCAACTTATGCAAATCCTGAAGTTTCTAGAGTAAATGAAATTTAACAGTGTATTTGTATAACTACAGGATATACAATTCGCTCGCGTGGGAATTTCGTAAAATCCTTCCGTTTTGCTTACCTAAATTATAAAAGAAACCTTTGCGCCAAATTTCAGCTTTCTAGGTCCAAGAGTTTGGGCTGTTCATTATTAGTAAGTGAGCTGCCTTTTTACCCGACTGCGCGACGCAAAGCAGGGTTATGTGTTTATCAGCCTATGTATGTATGTGGGTTTGTACCTTTGTGGCACTATTTAGACTCGTTTGATTAGTCATGACGGCGGAAATGTCATAGAAAGCATAAACATTTAGAAAAATCAAAATTGACGCCATAATGTGAAAAAGAAAAAAATGTAAATCGACGAACTATGTCAAGTGGGGTATCATGGAATAGGTATTTAAAAATCATTTGTAGGTTTCTCAAATCGTTTTTCAATCAGAATTACCGTTTAGGATCTATAACGATTTAAAGTGACGCTAACTAAAAAGTGTAAAATAAAAACTGAAAAGAAAAAAACAAGAAAGTTCAGTAGTCGAGCCTTTTATTATTGAATAACATAAGATTAACAGTCGGGACCCATAAAAAATCCGGTTTCTAATAATGGGTCCCGATTGTTAAAATCGTTATTGTATGTTATTCAATAATATTCAATTCAATAACAAAAGTCTCGACTACTGGATCTACTTGTTTTTTCTTTTCAGTTTTTATTATGCAGTCGGGTTTTTTTTTATATATGTTGAGTATGTGTGTCTTAAGACATTTTCTTGTTACAGCAAACACAGCAGCATCGTTCATGGGCTTGGCGTGGCTCACCACATACTCCTTCTTCTCGCTAACACAAGTGCTGTACGAAGACATCAGTGTGACTACGAAAGTACTGCTCAGTTTCATCTCCAACACCGCCATGGGCTATGCTTTCCAGATGATCGTTATTGCTGAAGGAACTTCTAAAGGTAAGTAATTCAATTCAATTAAATATTTTTATTTTAGATATACATCCATGGGTGTTAGTAACAATGATAAAACTTAGAAGCTGGTGTTTGTAACAAAAATTACAAGAAATACTTGAATTTTCTTTTAAATTTTCTTGAACGGGATTTAGCTGGAGAAAAACGCTAACGGCCCGACCATGAATCTCAAAAATATTCCTACGTTTTATGATGGATTTTTTTAGTCATTTTTTATGTTATTAGGCTTACGATTTGCATTGTTTGTTATGTTTTCTTTAACAGCGTGTCCATTGTAGAAGTAGCGTTTTTAATTGTGGAACATTCTTTAAACATTCTTTTTTACAATATTGGCACAAAATTCTAAAAAGAATCGTTGGAAATTACAATTGGTGAGAACATCGTATGTTATACACACAAAAACAATCAATCATACAATAACATAGTAGTCCTATTTATACCTACAGTCGAAATGTGAATCTGAACCTCGGCCTTTTTACTTTATTGAATACTGTTTAACAGGTCTTAATTTGCATATATATATGTTACAGTTAAAACTAGTTAGTAGTTAGAACGCGTTTTTCCTAGTTAGAACTAGTTTTTACTTGGTGCCTTTGTTAAAACTAGAATTGACTAATGTCTGAATCAAATATCAGTTAAAACTAGTTTCTGCTAGACAAAACGCGTTTTCCCGAAGCGAGTCAGTTAAAACTGTTCCGACCGAGGTTGAGTTCATCATACCTTATTCTGATTGGCTTGAGGTTATGTTGTGGGTTATGTAGTTGTTGTGCTTACAGTTTAACGCAACCAAAGTCTTTTCTGGCGTTGGGGGTCGCAGTTCTAACCTAACCTAACCTAACCAACCCTTAACGGATTGGTTAGGCTAGGCTACTAACAAACCTATGGGGGTGGTGCGGTCCATGGCCCTATATGGGGCACCGTAGTGGGACGAGACCTCTCGCTATCGACCGTAGTTCGAGCTATGGTCGGGAGCGAGATGACCTGGAACGGGGTCCTCTCCTTCTGCGAAGACGTTATGATGCAGAAGGAGACGGCGGAGAGAGAAAGGGAGACGGACGTAACCGCTCCCGCTGTCCGCCGCAGAAGGCCAGGACGCAGGAGGCGGGCTGAAGCCGCCCGCCTAATGCCTCCATAACGGAGGCCTGGTGGCGGCCGCAGGGGCGATCGTCACCAGGAAAGGCCTCGAGACGGGAAGGCGTGCAGCGTGTTCCGTGCACGCCTTCAAACAGCAGGATATGCGGGGGACATTTTATCCCTCGCAAGAAGGGGTTCGCTGATGTAAGCGGTCCAGCGCCCGGTGGGGTCACAGACGAATGCTAACGCGATACCGGGAGAAGGAGAAGGAACACCTTGGGGTTTTAGTCAGTTCGAGTCCGACATAACCCTCCTGCTGCCCCTGCGGCGGGGGGGTATGTGTGGGCATTTCCCCAAGTAAAAAAAAAAAAGGCTACTAACAAACCTAACTTACAGTTTCTGCCCCGATATAATCTCCGCGGGGGGGCAGTTTTAACTATAGCTAGTTTTAACTATAGCTCGATGTGACAACTAGTTTTATCTGAAAATCAAATATGTCAGTGGTAAATTCTAGTTTTAACTGATTATTTCTAGTTTTAACAAAGGCACCAAGTAAAAACTAGTTCTAACTAGGAAAAACGCGTTCTAACTACTAACTAGTTTTAACTGTAACATATACACATCAATACGGTCTAAGGATATTGCACGATTTTTCATACAAGAGAGGTCTGTTTGAGAAGCTATAAAAGCATACTCGAGATACAAGGAGGGCTATAATTTTCAGACGAGCGAGTGTTAAACCTGAATTTTAGATTCTAGTATATAAATTTTGGTCTACTTGAAATTTGTGAAAACGTGACTAAAATGAAAAAAAAGTTGCGTAAATTCGACCATTTTCATACAAAAAGCAGGCACAAAGTACATTTTCGTTTTCGTTTCCGTCAAGTTTTCACAAATATCAAGTAAAACAAAATTTTTGGACTAGAATTTAAAATTCAGGTTTAGCACTTGCTCGTCTGAAAATTATAGCCCTCCTTGTATCTCGAGTATGCTTTTATAGCTTCTCAAACAGACCTCTCTTGTATGAAAAATCGTGCAATATCCTTAGACCGTGTTGATGTGTGTATATGATTTTACCTTTTTTAAACAAAGTTTGATTACATACCCGAATTTAGACCCGTTTTAGTACTAAATTATGTTTGAACGTATTTTAGAAACAAACAACATACAGGAGAACTTCTTACTGTTAATGAAATCCACGAGTGACTAGATGAAAATATTGAGTCAGTGCCGATTCATTGTACGTTTGTGACGCACTAAATGACCTTTGCCGCACCGAATCATTCGCGTGCCACTTTTTTATTAAGGAAATTGCGTAATGGGCAACTAGGATGTTAAATTTTTTTATTAGGCGCCCTATTTCAAAAGATTACCTCTTGTCGACCATGGTAACAATTTTTTTTATGTGGTTTGGTGTAATGATTCATGGAGATTCTTACATATCCTCAGAAAGAATGAAAATGTTTTGGTGAACTGCTATTATCAAAATTCTACACTTCACACTCTTTCAAACTTATCAATAACATGAAATTTTTTCGACAGTAAAACAGTAACAAATCCCTAACCTTAAGTCTACTCGTGGTTCAAGGGTGACAGTAGTCTTCGATCGATTTTAATTAATGGATAATAACTCGTATATTTAATTTTATTAAACGTTGTATGTTTTATTCTAACCCCCATTATAAAGGTTACTTATTGAACGCTTTATTTTCCCCCAAAGCTTCGATTTCCTCAGAGATTCTTAAAGTGCACTTACACAAGCAATTTTTTGTTGCGGTTTCATATCTCTAGCTATATATGTATACTAGCATCCCGCTCGGGACTTCGTTCCCGTGAGAATTCGGAAAAATTATGTAGCCTATGTTACTTAGGGATAATGTAGCATCCTAATGGTGAAAGAATTTTTTAAATCGGCTCAGTACTTTTTGAGCCTATTCATTACAAACATACAAACATACAAAAATAGGTACAAATCTTTCCTCTTTATAATATTAGTGTAGATAAGCAATTTTCTACTGAAGGCCAAAAAATAGAGGTTAAAAAAAATGATGAAGGTTTTGCCTACAGAAACAAAATTACTTTTAAATTAATAAGGTATATCCTACTTTTCCTTTTAAATAAACATTATTTTGAAAAAACCATGGGAATAAAATATTACAAGTGATTTAAAATTGAAGATATTTATTCCAAAGAACAAATTCATATTATTTTATTTTATTTTTATACTTACTTATTGGTGAAATAGAATAAATCTCAAAAATAAATAAATCTTTTTTTTTTAATACAGATTTTCCTTTTTTCTATAATAAACAATTTACTAAATACTCTACACTATTTTATTTCTGTAGACTTTGGGTATATTTTTCGTACTAAGTGAGTTAGTATGTTTGCACCTGTAGATATTGATCAAGTTTTTTTCTAAGATACAGAATTTCCTTTTCTGTCTTATTCCCATTATTTACGGTAATGCGACCCACATATTCGTCAACCAGACATATATGGCTAAAAATCCCACATTAATTTGTTTATGTAGGCCGTGGGTAAATTTTTCATACTTAAGTGCCCAATGATCCAAGCATGCATTAAAAATTTCGATATCTACTATGGAGCCCATGGGTTCCGCGGAGCACACTTTGAGAACCGCTTATCTAAGTATTTTTTTTAGGTTTACAATGGAGCGACTTCTTCAAGCAGGTTTCCTTTCACGATCCGTTTAAGCCGGTACACGTGGCTATAATAATGGCACTTGATGCTATAATATACATGCTGATTGCGTTGTATATAGAGAAGATTCGTCCGGGACAGTACGGCGTACCGCTGCCTTGGTACTTCCCAGTCACGAAGAGCTTCTGGAGGCCGGATAAAGGAAAATCGCCAGGTAAAAAGAATGCTTACTAATGCGTAAGGATTTATGTTCTTTTCCATCAAACAATCAACAAAAAAACATAAACACCAGAAAAAAATCCGCTCAAAACTTAATTTTTTCTATAACAAAAAACGTAGGCTCTTATTTTTGCTTAATTAACTAGTTATGGTTACAAGCGTGTTGATATTGGGCTATAAATACTCGTACATCTAAAAAAAAGTGGCGAGTAATATCATGATTACGATGTGTTGATAATGATTTTATTAAAAACGAGCTTTCTGTCCGCAACTTGGTTCGTGTGGAATAGTAGCCTATGTCACTGTCCAGCCCTCTCACTATCGCGTTACAAAATATGAAGACGAACCGTTGTTCCTTTTCGACGTGATCTTCCTTCACACAACAAACATTCACAATCTAATAGATAAAACAAAAAAAAAAGACGAAAATTCAGGATCTGAATCAGCCCACGAAACTGAACAACTTTCCTCAAAAAGCATAGGAAATATGAAAAACATATTTTGACTTTCTATAAATACAAGTTATGCAATAAGCTGATTTACCTTTATAATTTTTTTTTTGAGAATTTCATACAGATTTCTTTTCTAAAGGAAAATTGTTCAGTTTCATAGGGAGGATTACCCTCTAAAGTTTTGCTAACTAATTTAACCTTTTAACCGCCAAAGTCTGAATATATCAGACGATTAAGTTTCGTGCCATATCAGACAATTTTTTTTTTTTACTTTAATATCGTTCACCAAGCGCTCGCCATACGCCACGACATTATTATTTTTTTGTTTTTTGAGGTCGTTTTGAGTTTTTTGAGTTCTTGGCGCTAAAAGGGTTAAAGTCACCCCATAATAACGTAGTATTGATAAATTGCCTGAAACTCGAACTAACGTTTTTAGTAAGTAATTATTTATGTGCCTTATACTTTTTTGTTGTAAGAGTTATGAAAAGGTTACTAAAATCTTTAACCATCCATCACCCAATTATGCTTGAATACTGTACATTTTTGCTTTGATTGCTATATATTAGAGTTCGAGTTAATTGTGAATAATAAATGATTCGTTGTTACTGAAAAGGACAATCCAATAACAATTTGCTGTATAAAATATTGATGTGTAGCAAATACATGCATGAAAGAAGCATTATACGACCATCACAGGACTACAGTCACTCATAAATCAATTGGAATTTATATTGATTTTTATTGCTTAAAGTCAGTAGTAGTCAATTGAGTGTGTATCGTTTCGTTTCATAGTTTGAGAGCTAAGATTAATCTGAATGTTTTATAGATAAATTAAACTTAATCACTTTATTCAATTGACATCAAACAGCACAACACAGTAATAGACAAACAACAAACATACAAGTAAACATGAATACGGTAATTTAAATTAGTAAGCCAAACTTAAAAGGTCGTATTCCCGGCTTGCATGAAAATATGTCAATGGACATACTCTGTTAGGAAAACAGCATAAATAAACTTTCCTTTTTAAAAAAATTACAAGAACAGAATAAACAGTTTCTAAAATAGATAGAAACAATTTGTAGCAACCAAAATTACTTACAATACATTTTACAATCAGTAAATTAATACATACATTCATACAATTGTGCGCAAAAGCGGCTTTATCGCTAAGCGGAATCTGAGGACATACTCTGTTAACCGTTGCATTAGGAACATCTGTATGGAGCATGAGTAATGCAGTCTTTATCAACTGAAACAGATTAATACGAAACAAACCTAATATCACAAGCATATAATAAACAGGACAATTATAAAAACCAAAGCACATATTAGATTCGCGGAAAATCATACATATGAGAGTACACTGCTCAAAAGTGTCTAGGGACATAAGAATAAATAATTATGGTAGGGATCACGCATGGTTTTTCTAACCACACGAGGTCTGTTTTAGAAAACTAACATATAATACGTTAATTGATAAAAAACAAGGTTTAATATAAATGTTTTTGTTTCGTAAGCTTTTTGGCAAACTCTTTTATTTCGTAGAAGGTAGCTTTGACCCGAACAAACATAAATACATAAATCATTGCTAGTAAATAAAAGCTTACAAAAAAGATTTGAGACATGAAGAGAGTTAAAGTTAAATTATAAGAAAGTGTATAATAATTATTGCGTCTTTAGTCTGTTGTAAGATGACTAAATTAGCTGGGTGATTCTTCCCATAAAACTGAACAATATTCCCCAAGCAAACCATATGAAATTCTCAAAAAAATTATACTAAGGCAATCAGATGATCGCACAATTACATACATACACAAGTTGTATGGGGAAGCAAACTTTTTGACCTATCTTCATTGGGGAAAGTTGACCAGTTTCATGAGGAAAATCACCTTCTAAAGTTTCTGTAGCTAATTTAACCCCACTGATAAACGTTACCTGGAAGGAAATCGCTTGAAGCGATAAGGTCCCCTAATTATTATACCTTTTTGTAAATTTTATTTGTAAACCTTATTTTTCAAATTGTGCATAAAGTTTATTGTATTGTAACAAATTGCATGATAATTGTTTATTAAAAGTACTTACATAAAGTTATTGACCACTGATGCTCTCCCTACCCCGATAGTATACCCTTGAGCGTATGTATGTGTATGTGTGTATTGACTGAACCCAACCTTTTTTAGAAGTATCAAAAGCAAGTACTTATGTAGAGTACAACGACGCATTGTTACAAGTGGTACACGACGAGGAGCCGAAAGGCGTGACGATGGGTGTCAATATTAAGGTGAGTCGGTTATTTAAACTATATAAATGTCACCACACTTTTGCTACAAAACAGTCCTTTTGAAAAGCATAGGGTACATCCTGTATACAGGGATTTTTTTTTATCACTATCCAAAAATTCAGTAACGTTGATAGAACGTAATTAAGGGGAGAAAAAATTGTTTTTTTCCAAAATTTTCAGATTTTGATACCCCTTTTTAACGTCTTAGAGGAACAACAAATTGTGTTTCAAATCAATTGGACGTACAAAGTTCCAAGTCCATTGGACGATGTTATTTTTTTTTTCATACAAGAATTTTGATTTATTTTCATGCTTCAGACTAGCTTGAAATATTTATTTGAAACGTAGAAACAAAAAAATACGGGTCAGCTAAATTTTCATAAAGTTTACGTACGAAAAATTTGGATAGTGATAAAAAAATTACCCTGTATACAAGGTGTTTCAAAAAAAAACAAAAAAGATGATTCAAAATTAATTGAAATTTAGCTTATTGCGCAGCCGCAGCTCTATTACAAATATGACAAGTATGTCATATTAATTATATGAAACTTTCATTTTGAAAGATGTCAAACCGTGCAACTGATTACTAGAGTTGCGACTATTTCACTTTTAAAATTAAATTTTGGAATTTCTTTTTTTTGGGTTTTTTGAAACATCTTGTATGTCTATGTGCACACTTGTTTTTTTAATATTAAGTTAGAATATAAATTACAATTTGAGATAAGATGCGCCTCAAAAAAATTGTTTTCATTTGAATAATTCAGATTCAGAAAAAAAAATTAGATTAGATTTTGAGATTAATGAAATGAAATCCTTGCGTAATAACTCTTTTATAAACTTAAGTATAAATTATTTTTTCAGAATCTCACAAAAATATTTAAGGGCAAGAAGAAAGCAGTAGATAATTTAAATCTAAGAATGTATGAAAATGAAATAACAGTATTATTAGGTCATAATGGTGCAGGAAAAACCACAACAATATCAATGATGACAGGTTTGTAAAAAAAAATTTTTTACCAATTTTTGCTTGGCTGGGTTTATGCTTGCTTGCCCTCATCATATCATAGTATCAAAATATGTCCACTAAACCCCGTTTCCTGTTCTATTTTTAATAAATCACGGTATTTAAAGATCGTGTAGCGATAATATTTTCAATGCCAGTGAACATAAGGCACGCAAGCCAAGCTTGACACTTTGAAATTTGCGCCTTAGCCAAGGGCCCGTATTACAGAAGGAGACTCAAGCCTTGGTCTATACTTAAGCATTGATTGTCTCTTTCTGTCACTATCAAAATGACAAAGACGACTGTCACTCAAGTATAGATTAAGAGTCTGAGTCCCGTTCTGTAATATGGACCTTAGAGACCTACTTCATTGATCCAGCGATCTGCTCTTGAATGTTTAATTCACACTTAACCAGAGAAAGTGTTTATTTAATTATTGCTTCTTAAACATAAAGTTTTTGTGACTGTGAAAATGGAAAGGTACAACTTTCGTGATACTTGTTTAAGTTCACAATTAGTGTGATGAGCTATTGCGAATAGCTCTATTGACCACCCCGAAAGTTGTACCTTTTACTAAACACAGTCACATTTGGCCTTGGCCTTAGATATCTGGTGATAAGAAATGTAGAACAAATATAGTAGACGGAAATACTCCCAAGGTCGGGTGAGAAAAATACGTTTTCTGTCCGGGTTGATGAAATAACGTAACGCTAAATTTCGTTTTGTGACTCGGTCTGTTATCCTGAAAAATAAATTCTAGTAAGTTTTTTGAAATTGTATACAGGCATCTGTAAGGTGCTATTTCATATGGTTGTTGTCATAAGAGAGGATCTAACAATTCAAATTTGCATAACATTGCAAGATGAACGATGATTGATGAAGTAGCAAATAATTCCCTAGTATTTTTTCGTGGTTTAGATCGATTTCACCTTTAATAGTTTATGCTCAAGATTATTTCTCCGTAATGAAGCCACTTTCAGATAATGCATCCATAGGATTATATCCTTCTATAATATTTGATTTTTATCTTCGAACCCAGCAAACTCCGTCACATCTGACACTAGCTCACCCTACTAACCAACCCAATATGTAAAAGGATTATAATAAATAAACATAATACAAAAAATATCAGCTTTTCACCCTATAGAATTTTCCCTTAAATAAATCGACCTTGAATATATAATAAAG
The DNA here is from genome assembly GCA_949987775.1 of Aproaerema taeniolella. Classification (NCBI taxonomy): domain Eukaryota; kingdom Metazoa; phylum Arthropoda; class Insecta; order Lepidoptera; family Gelechiidae; genus Aproaerema; species Aproaerema taeniolella. The sequence goes on from OX465255.1 coordinate 7,893,353, forward strand.
GACTGCAGCAAATTGTCCTTGATATCGATCTGAATTTACTCGTGCAGTATTTATTAACTAGCCAATCAAATAATGTTGCAACTTCATTTACCTATTGACATATGCATTCAAATCAATACTGGCTTCTAGTTTCTTTTACTATTTCTAATGGTATTCGCATTCTTACCAATCAAGAAAGTAGGCTGCAGATTGGTTGGAACTTATTTTATTTCTGGTTATTAAAAACAACAATGTGTTCAAGTTCAAAGTATAATTCGATGATAATACTTTATTTCCTCTTTCATATTTTTTTAAATTATTTTTTTAATAGGCACTAATAACCAGTAACCCTGATTATTCTTTGCAATCCACAAGTTCATGGGGCTTAATGGCCTATTGGTTGGGATGATCTAATGAAGATATGCGCATCATAGTTATACATACACTCATTGCTCAGCGTAGCGATAATGAGCAAGCGAATCCGACTTAGGGCTCTCTTTATGCCCAACATTACCCGTGCCCAGCGTACAACTATTATAGGAGATCGATAATATTTAAGATAGAATAAGAAAAAATGACGCAACTTTATTTAATTTGAATGAAGTAAATTTATTAATAGTAACTTCTTTATTAACTTACGCGGCATAACAAAATTACCTTTTACAAATTTAGGTATGGTCCCGCCTACATCGGGGTCGGCGACTATAAACGGCTACGATATAGTCAGAGAGACGAAACTCGCTCGAAACTCGCTTGGAATCTGTCCGCAACACAACGTTCTATTCCCCGATCTGACTGTCGCAGAACACATCATATTCTACTCGAGGTTAAAAGGAGTGCATAAAACCAAACTTAAGGCAGAAGTCAATCATTTTGTTAAGTTATTGGATTTAGAAGAAAAGGTAAGTTTAGTTAGGTGCATCTAGTTATCTAGTTACATCTGAAAAAAAACGTCTTCGCAACATAAACCTTTACATGCTATTCCGATATCCCCCGTTTCCCGACAAAATGGAAAATCCGTCCTTAGCGTTGGAAAATCCGTATTTTTTGTTCGCAAAAAGGAAAAATCTGTGGCAAAGAGTGACATTCTCCTTATGTCATCATCGGGCCCCCGTGCCCCGAACCATCTCCGTTACCTCGTTATGATGGAAGGAAAAAATACTTTTTTACACTTTAAATTTATAATATTACACACACACACACACAACACTAGAATAACTCTGTAACCTTTAATGTGTATTTGTACTTCTGACTGTTTTGAATGTTGTGTGTATGTTTTAAAGCAATGAATAAATTCTTTGTCTGTCTTTGTCTGTCTGTCTATTAGTTTAGTAAAAAGGTTCAGATCAGGCCTTTACCCTGCAGTGGGACAGCACAGGCTAACAAAAAAAAAGTTTAGGCTATTCATAATATAAATTCATTCTTTTCAGAGAGACACGTTATCTAAGAATCTTTCAGGAGGTCAGAAGAGGCGGTTATCAGTAGGTGCTGCTATGTGTGGTTCTTCGAAAGTGGTTTTATTAGATGAACCTACCTCGGGACTCGATCCCGCCGCGAGAAGAGCGTTGTGGGATCTACTGCTTAAGGAAAAGAAAGGTAAACCATCTTACTTTACTGCATACACAGGAAATTACATCCAATATTCAGCAGTAAAATAATTTATATACAAGATTGTGGCCTTAACGCCTTAACGCTTAATAGCAGTTTTTTCCAGGCAACTTAATAGCAATTTGTTCTTACTATTATTCTGTTTGTATTTGCCGCACTGTTGTTTTGTTTACTAATATCATTGATAAGTATTAAAGAATTATTACTGTCCAATGACCGCTTTGGTTCAGAGGAATCAACAGTGCCTCTGAATTAAAAGCCCTGGGTTCAATTCCCGATTGAGACAAACATATGTGTAAAAAATAGATATTCGTTCTCGAGTGACGAAAAAAAGAAAATTATCTATCTGTCCTTATCTCATACTGTGATCTCCAACTTACCTGACAAACAGCGAAAAGACATTCCAGATTCTTTGGGATTTTTAGCAGAAGGCTATGCTCATGTTTCGCATAAGAAGATAATTTTAGATAGAATAGATCACCTTGCCCATCTTACAAAGAATGTTCAATATTCCAGGTCGAACAATGATCCTAACGACACATTTCATGGATGAGGCTGACGTCCTAGGCGACCGAATAGCCATCATGTCTGGGGGCCGGTTGCAATGTGTAGGGTCACCATACTTCTTGAAGAAACATTATGGCACTGGGTACAAGTTAACCATAGTCAAAGGCGATAACTGTGACGTCGAGCAAGTTACACAATTCTTTAAAAAGTATGTGCCGGATATTACGGAAAATACTAATATAGGTGAGTCGATGTTTGGATGTATTTTAATTTAAAATATAAAAGTAGAGAACAGTAAAAGCAATTGTGAAATGCTTGCATAAATATAATCTGTCTTTGACTTAGGTATTCTAGATGCCTTAGGCTGCTTTTCCACCAGAGATGTGCGAGGAAGCGGAGCGGTGTGCGAGGAAAAAATCGACCAATAGGAACGCTTCATTTTCCTAGCCTCGCGTTCCTATTGGTCGATTTTTTCCTCGCACACCGCTTCGCTTCCTCGCACATCTCTGGTGGAAAAGCAGCCTTATTTGTTTGTGTTTTTTTATCGATAATGAGTTTGCTCTTGACTACACTCTAGCCCAGGGACGAAGATGAGGTCGAGTTTGTAGCAAACTCACCCAGAAAATGCCTATTCACTCGAACTTTAAAGAGTGTTATGAAATTTTCAAGTCTTAAACATGTCATTATACTGCCCTCTTAATACTCTTGACATTTGATATATCCTCTAGAATTTTATAGATCGGATAATTACACTAGAGTGTTTTCCATATGACCTACATGACCTTGGTAACAGGGCAATCTGACTAAATTGTATCATAATATCAAAGTTTAATAGGTTTTTAGTGATTTTGAATCAAAAGTAGCAAAGAGAAGTGCTTACAATTTTAAAGAACAATTTCTTTGTAATACCTTTTTCACCCCGCAGGATCGGAACTAACGTATATTTTGACGAATGAGCATGTTAGCAAATTCCCTGAGATGCTCAAAGAATTTGAACAAGTTAGGCAACCACTTGGTGTTTCTAGCTATGGCCTGTCAGTCACCAGTCTCGAAGAGGTGTTCATGAAGTAAGTTTATTTTACTGCATTTTTTTCTGAAAAAAAACTGGTACGTGATACTGAAACTAAAAAATATAATAATTTTCCACCCTTTTATTTTACAATTCTGCAGTTGTAATTCAAAAAAACGCGAAGGCGTTTTTTTGTATAAGTGCTATATGCTGATGAAGTTTGTATGGGAACTCAGTTTTTTTTCGTATTTTGTCCTATTTTCCGTGGGAAAGTTGTTCAGTTTCATGGACTGATTTAGGCTTGAGGTATATCTAAAGCCCTGTATAACAAATCTTATAAGGGATCACGTGAAGCTCAAAAAGGGGGGGCGGGTATAGTAAAAAATCACGAAAAATCACAAGGGGGAGGGAGGATGTAGTAAAACATGTCACTTGTATTTAATCTTTCGTTGAGTGCGCGATTTATAATGTCTACCTAGACTTTTGTTAAGGTTTTAATATGTATTCAAGAACTAAAATTAATTAAATGAATAAACTGTATTAAAGATATTATTGTGAATTAAGATAATTTTGTTTTAAAAATCACACGTGATTTTGGGTGGAGCGAAGGAGGAAAGGGAAAGTCTTTACCTCACCACGTATACTCTATACTATAAGAAAGTCTTATAAGTATAACAAGATGCCAAAAACAACTTACGTGATTGGATGACCCCTAATTTCCACGTCAATCACCCAGGGCCGGCGCAGAAGAGCATTTACATGCAGAACCATCGGACCCTTATCACGAACGAAGAGTCAGTAGCAATAACACTCAGGTCGTCATGCAAGTAAACGTAATCCCGAATCACCACAACGCTTATCAAAATGGCAACGACGCTTCTGTTGTTCCGCTAAATGGAAATCATCAAGAAATTGGTAAGTAGGTGCTGTCCACTTCTTCTTATCGAGTATGTAGTCAAGTATGTGGCGAACTTGGCTACCCTGGTGCCAGAGTTTTCAAACAGCACAATGGCCTCCAACTTTTTTTTAATGACTGTAGTCACTGACAACAGCTGAGACAGACAGCTTAACGTGCCCTCCGAAGCACGGAAACGCTCGTGATAAATTGCCACTTTGGCCATGACTATTATTTCTCATTGCTCTTCTAAAATAAGTTAAGCACCCATAATGTAATGTCTTAATCGGACTAAGGTCGATATATTATTTAGCCTTTAAATTATTTAGCGAAACTGGACAACTTTCCCAAGGAATACATGAAATTCTCAAAAGAAAAATTTTCAAGGCGCAAGTTCTCATTGCGCAAGTTTTATGGAGAGGCGAACATTTTTTTGTGTTTTGACCTATGTTCCTTGGAGAAAATAGTTCATTTTCGTGGGCTGATTCAGATCCTTAATTTTCGCTAGCTAATTTAAGGTGACCCAATACGTTGCCTGCCTATTAATTCAACGTTGGTCAACAGATCTTGCAGACGTAGAAAACGTGAAAGGATTCCGCCTCCTACGAAACCACATAAAGGCGATGTTTTTAAAACTCGCCTATAGTTCCATGAGAAATAAGCTTATAGCTGTTATACAGTGCGTCACACCTATCATCAACATTGGAATCTCAGTTCTAGTGGCAAGATCGTGGCAATTCATGTCCCAACTACCGCCACTTACTTTGAATTTAGAAAAGGGCTTCAAAAAAACAATTACTTTAATGTCGCAGACGAAAAACCTTACAGAAGGCAGTTTTGAAAGTAACGCCATGATGGCTTACAAAGATTACTTTAAAAGCGCACAAATACCAGGAATGAAACTTAGTGACATTGGAACCATAGATATGGGACAACATTACTTGAAACTGGTAAGTTTAAACACGCTGGAAGCACTAACATAATTTATTGTCCTTTTATGCCAGCATTTCACTTTTCGTTAGAAATGTTTTTTTTATACTTTGCTTCGTGGGGGAAAAAGTCCTAACTGGAAAATAAAATAGAATCTGCTAGGTACCTCGACATTGATCGCCTATAACTTTGAAATGGCTGAACAAATTTTGATCAAATATAGTAGCTAAGAACCATATCGATAAGTCAGGTTTTTAAAATTCTGAATCAGTCCATTCGTTTGGGAACTACGAAGCCACAGACAGACACATAGATACGGATAGCCTCGCCCCAGCCTCGGGGTTCTCCAAGATGTGCTTTATAAACATGTTTTTTGGTAAGTCATATCATAGCTCATAGAATAGAACTTTTTAATAGACATAGATACGGATAGGTACACTCGTCAAACTTATAACAACCCTTTCTTGTCGGGGGTTAAAAACGACGACAGGCCAATCCTACTAGACGATCTTTTCAACTTTTTTCACTCCTTATACTACCTACCTCATTGAAATTCATTTTTATGCATTGGTTTTGTTTCCTACGACATCACAGACCTATTACAACGTGCCTCTACCAACATTATTCGATAAATTTTAAAATAATTATATGCTCGTAAATTTTTAAAAAATTATGTTAACAGGCTAATGCAGATTACGATAGAGTCCGGTACGAAAACCTAGTGGGAGCGACCTTTAGGCCGGGCGAAATAACGGGATGGTTCAGTAATTACGGCTACCACGACTCCGCCATGTCTTTATCGCTAGTCAACAACGCCATCTTACGGTCTTTGGTGCCAAATAGCTCGCTCACTGTCGTCAATCATCCTTTGCCATATTCGATTGAACATTTGGTAAGTCCTTCTTAAATGGTCCTTAATAAAATAAACAACAATGCTGACGAAAAGAAAAAATAGAATTCAGAGTTTTTGAGTTATAACATTAAAGAATTCACACATATTTATTTTGCTTCTTTTTTTTTAGGTCAGAGTCATGGCAACGGGCAGTAGTATGGGATTCCAATTCGCCTTCAACATTGGATTTTGTATGGCTTTTGTAACGGCGTTCTTAGTATTATTTGTTGTAAAGGTGTGTTATTGTAAAATGTTAATTTGGTGATTTTATTTATTTGTAATTTTTTGTACTTTACCACAAAAAAGATACGTAAGCATGATTCAATCAATTTTACACGAACAGTCGGACATATTACTTTATTTATTATGAGATCCACTGTTTAAAGTTCTATATGGACTGACTTTACATTAGAGAAACGCAGCTAATTCCGAATTCTTAGGAAATTTAGCTGATCGCAACGTAGTGGTCTCATTTGCAACCCAAATTCATCGACTGATGTATCACATATTTTAATATTACCAGGAACGCATAAGTGGTGCGAAGCTTCTTCAACGCGCGTCGGGAGTCAGGCCTATAGTAATGTGGAGTTGTGCTTTAATATGGGACTGGCTGTGGCTAGCGTTTATCTACGTTATAATTGTCTCTGCGCTAGCTATTTTCCAGGAAATTACGCTGTCTACTGTCCCTGAACTTGGTAAGTTATCATTTGATATTACTACCTTCTTTAAAGATTTCATTTACTATCACTGCACTACTAATCACGTGCGAATCTTGTCAATTCGTATGCGAATTGGAATTCTATTGTTTCAAAAATACTTCTCCTGATCATTTGAAAAGACGCGTTTTTCTGTAATTATGTAAAGGGTCCCTACGGCCCATTTTATAACTAAGGTAGAACGGAGCCGAACGATGGAAAAGAGTAGGCCAAGATGGCTTGGCCAGGAGACTGCTTGGCCTGGGACCGAGTTTAGCCTGTGGGAATTTAATTACCGCGCTTTTTTAGGCTTCTTTTAAACTTTTAATACTAGACTAGTCAGTAAAAAAAATATTTTGGATTAATTCTTACAGTCTCGATTTCTTTTTGTAAACAATCTTTTGATGGTTTTAGACACCCTTATAAAAATGGTGGCTCACCCCTCCAGAAGAATTATGAAATAGGGGAGGAAATAAACTTAACGGGTTTGCTCGAACACAAAAAATCCTACAGTAGGGATTAGTGTACACATTCAATTATTAAGAGATCACTATCCTCTAAATAAACTTTCTCCAGTTTTTTATAAGAGTTTCCAGTCATAAAATAAATTTTAGCGTATTTGTAAAAAAAAACTACTTACAAAATCATACAAATAGTGAAAACTTGGGAATACAAAAACAAAGTAGTTTAGAATGTATCTGTAAGTTTTCACCAAGGTGACTTAAGCAGAACTAATTAATTTACGAATATGTTCGTCTCTTTTATTGTTTTTGTACCGAGAGCAAAATTGTACATAGAATATCTTATTTTACCTATAAATTTCTACATGTGAATAGATAAAGATTAAATTATCTCTAAGTTTTGCTAAAAGGAATAAAATGATTTACATAAAAATTAAAAGCGCGTGACCTTGAATGCGCAACTCGCTCCTGGTCCTGGTCGGTGTGCGAATAGGATAGAAATATATCAGCAAGTGCACGCGGGCCGGCGCGGCGGCGGCGGCCTTTCAACTAAGTGCGTTTCTCCACCGGGACCAGTTGTCAAATAATAATGTGTTCTATACTAAATTTTAAGGCATAAATTCAGCAATTCTGATATTCAGTCTTAGAATTACAGCATCAAAACTTTCGATGCTGCGACCTGAAAACAGTGGGAAGCTGGAGAAAATCTCGTCACCGGCGCCATCTGTATCTCAAAAACTGCTAGCAGTACGAAAATGATTTATAGTTCAATTTTTCGAGCAAAATTTCAGCAATCAATACCTCAAAAATTGATTCCATATGTTTGACCGAACGAGAGATATTTGCCGCTAAGTACTGGTAAGCTGGAGAAACGTTTTCCCAGCTTACCAGTACTGGCCACTCTATATCTTGGAAACTACGATAGGTACCAGTGAGTATTATGGCTCAAAATTTCACTCCTTGTCCTAAACTAGTGCTGTAAATATTTCATAGCCTCAGCTTCAGTACTTTTGAAGATAAAGGCAGTTTTTAATGGTAAGCTGGAGAGACGTTTCCCAAGCGGGCCAGTACTGGAGATCGAAAAGTATTATGCCTAGCCATATGATTTTAATATCAGATTATAGCTAGTAATTACATAGTATAGCTGCGCCATGTTTTCGTGTTAGAAGACTAACCGAACATTATTTACTAACCGAATAGGGGCGGGCATTGTGGTGTTTACGAACACGAAAACACGGCGCAGTGGACCCGACTTTATGTGCTTGCAAAGACGAAAACGCCTAAAATTGTTTGTTAACCGAATAGGGGCGTCCCTATTGGCTCTATTCGGTTAGCAAATAATGTTACCTAGGGGTTTTGAAACGCAAAACCCGGCTTTGGATTTATAAAGGCAAAATAGATAAACATTGTATTGTTCACTCATAAATAGAGAGAGACAGAAAACCGCAACAATTATAATTACATGACCAATAATTTCACAATTGGTTTGTATTTTGACAGCCTGTTTGTTTACATTATTTAAGGACCGATGAAGTCATCGAATTGAAAAGAAGAAGTAGGTAGGTAACTACAAAAACAAATGAACTATATTAGCTCTAATAAGCGCTTATTGCTTGCTTTCACATAACATATACCATTGTTACTTTTTATTGAGAAGTATATTCATAAAATTTCAAAATATATTTTTTATGCCCGACTCTCAGACTACATTAACTTCTATGACGTAAACAAACTACTTAAAATGTATTTTAAATCTAAGCACAGAAGATTCATTTTGGCATGTCACCTAACGCGCATTGCCCATCGCACAAACTGGCAACGTCGCCCAACAGGCACATTCAGTGACCGTTATTTATTTTTGGTGGGAAAAAGTTTTTTTCATCTTGACGCATGAACCAAAAGACCTGGAACCCTAAATTTTTTACAGCCAAGTGCTGTAATTACTAGCTATAATCTGATATTAAAATCATATGGCTAGGCATAATACTTTTCGATCTCCAGTACTGGCCCGCTGGGGAAACTTCTCTCCAGCTTACCATTAAAAACTGCCTTTATTTTCAAAAGTACTGAAGCTGAGGCTATGAAATATTTACAGCACTAGTTTAGGACAAGGAGTGAAATTTTGAGCCATAATACTCACTGGTACCTATCGTAGTTTCCGAGATATAGAGTGGCCAGTACTGGTAAGCTGGGAAAACGTTTCTCCAGCTTACCAGTACTTAGCGGCAAATATCTCTCGTTCGGTCAAACATTAAATCTATCCCATTTGAATGATAAAGTGATAATTATCGGTGAGGATGTGGACGTATTGGTATTGTTAACTGCACTGACCCCGGATGATACCAATTGAAAGATAAAGTGATAATTATCGGTGAGGATGTGGACCTATTGGTATTGTTAACTGCACTGACCCCGGATGATACCAAAAACATATCCTTTCTAAAACCAGCTAGAGGAAAAATTGAATCAAAAACATACAACGCAGATTCTCTCAAATTTCGCAACCTGAAAAATCTGATGTTAATACTACATGCATTCAGTGGGTGCGATACTACTTCAGCTTTATACAATTTTGGAAAGAAAAAATTCATTGACGTATTGACCAAAAATGAAAATTTGAGAAATCTGTTGTTGATATTTAATCAGAAAGATGCAGAAGAGGACGCAATAGTTAATGCTGGTCAAAATTTTTTTTTGTGCTTATACGGTGGCAAGTTAAACGGCAATTTAGATGAATTACGTCATCAAAAGTTTGCCAGAAGTCTCACAAAAAGTAAATTTAATTTAGCCAGTTTACCTCCAACAAACTCCGCAGCTAAACAGCACTCACTCCGGGTCTACCACCAGGTGCAAATGTGGTTAGGAAATACACTCAATCCAACCGAGTATGGTTGGCAATTAAATGGCAACATTCTGACACCAGTCACATGTTCAATGAAACCAGCACCCGACAATGTATTAAAAATGATTTTCTGTCGATGCAAGACAAATTGTGGTGTCCACTGTGGCTGTCGAAAATCTGGTCTGAACTGTTCAGATGTCTGTGAAAACTGCAAAGGGCAATCTTGCACGAACGCTCAAATAATATTCAATGACTCAGACGACGACGATGAAATTTTCGATAATAATGAATGCAGCGACGCCGATGATGTAATAACTAATACTCCGTCTGTTGTAGAACAATCTAAAAGAATTAAATTTTGATGATCAGATATAAAAAATGTTGATTGTTCTATGTTAACTTTGATTTAATTATAAAAAATGTAGCTAGTAAACTTCCTGGCAGCGCCACCAAACCTGGTCAAAATCTCGTAAACTAGGATAAGACAAATTTTTCCAAACCTACGACTAAATTCGACAAATTTTCGTCATTTTCTGTGCTAAATTTTATTCAAATCGCTTTTGTGGCACTGCGGGGTAGTATCACACCATGAAATTGCTCCAATCTATAGTTTCCGATCCGAATAAATACTTCTGTGATCTGTCACACGATCCACTCCATGTCATCAAATACCATATTAATAAATATTTTAATACCTATGAAATTATTTAAATTTTTTGTTTTATGTTAAATCATGCAATGTTGAGAATTTTTTGTTACTTTCTTACGTGTCTGAAAATAGACACGTTTATAGATAGGAACGTGCCGAGATGGGAATAGCCTTTATTTAAGTAATTCCTAAGTTAACAACTTTTCTAGTTAGAGGTTATTTAATTTAGTTTATTGTCTATAGTTAATATATATAATAAACTGGATAACCTATTTACCTTTAACTTACCTATCTAAACTTATTAAACGTACCTACTTATTTTGCTATCTACGCGCTGCCGCTTAACGCTGATAGCGCTCTGCCCGCGCTACCGCCACGCTGTTGCCCCCCGCCCACCACCTACTACTGTATCACTATTGTTTTTATTTTATTACAGGATTTCCTCTTAATATCTATCGGAGATTTTTTTATACTCGATTCGTAAATTGCCAATTTATGATATTTTAAATTAATCTTGACTGTAGAATTAATGCGTCGGCGTGAAAAATAATCAAACGTTAATTTTAAAAAAAGTGCTGAAGTCACCCAGGTGAAAATGTATGGTCTTGTGTATTACAATTTTACAATACTAAAATACAAAAATCACCATTATTGAATTTTGTATGTGAGTACAGGAATTTTTTATATTCGTTTTCTTAATAAAAAAAAAACCTCTTCTTATTTAGGGGTGATTTCTTAAAACCAGCTTTTATTAATAATGAGTAGTCATGGGATAAAAAGTCTCCTGTGTAGAAATTATTTTTCTAAAGATAAAACTTTATGAGTCGTATAATGGCATTAAAAAAAAGTCTTTAATTATTTTTGAGGGAAAACAAGGAATTCTTACTTAAAATAATATATTCTAAAAATTTCAAAACTTTCTCCGCTGTAGGTTTTATTGTGAAAATTCCATTCAACTGAAAATTCCCAGCCTCGACTATACGGAGCTAATACCCAGTTGCAGAGACGTCCATTAAAGATAATGCTATTATAAATATCATACTACCACTTTCCATCTTGTTGACGTAAACAAGGACGGCATTACATTTAAAGAAGCTTTAACTTTAATTAACGTGTCTGCAACTAAGTGTAAGTTCAGTGTTGTCTCTCTGATAAATTGTAAACTTGTTTTTAGAAGAACTAATATTACGATAAGTATGTATTATTATGTCACTAGATAATTTTAGTAGTATATTAGTACTAAAATTATCTAGTGACATAATGATACATACTTATCTAGCACCCATCATAGTACAGACCTTGCTTAGTTTGGGGGTTAGATGACGCTTTGAGAACTGTCTAAGATGTTTATTTATACATTTTTTATTTTTTATTTACAGGTAGAGTTTTTCTAGTGCTGATAACGTTTTCCGTAGCTGCCATACCTCAGCATTATTTAGCGTCATTCATGTTCGACGCCCCAGCCTCGGGGTTCTCCAAGATGTGCTTTATAAACATGTTTTTTGGTAAGTCATATCATAGCTCATAGAATAGAATTTTTTAATAGGAAATATAAATGGGTGCATACCATCACTCTGTATTATTTACCAGACTGCGCCAGAGAAGGTGATGCAACGATCAGAAACAGTTACATCTACATTCTACTCTAATATTATAAAGAGGAAAGATTTGTACTTTTGTATGTTTGTAACGAATAAACTTAAAAACTATTGGACCGATTTCAAAAATTCTGTCATCATTAGAATGCTAAATCATCCCTGACTAACATAGGCTAATTTTCCCGAATTCCCACGGGAACGAAGTCCCGGTCAGAAAGCTAGTTGATCATATTTCTGAAATGCCTGTAAAATTTATTTTATTTTATTGTCATACAGGTTGCATGCCATTCCTCATAATCGAAGTTCTACTGTTGCCTGAAGTTGGCAGCCCAAAATACGCGAAAATATTTGACTGGGTATTCTCCCCTCTCCCTATCTATTGTCTGTGTAGAAGTTTCAGGTAAGGACTTCATATGTGACTGTGAAAATGGAAAGGTACAACTTTCGTAATAGTCGTTAAGGTTCAAAATTAGTGTGATGAGCTATTGTATATAGCTCTTACTGACTACCCTGAAACTTGTTACTTTTACTAAACACAGTCACATATGTATATATGTACATCCTTTATTGTACAACAAAATTACAAAGTAGACACTTATTAAAAAAAAATAAGCGACATTTGAACCACTCAACAGCACGTCAAGCTTAACACTTTGGACCGGCCCTGCATTGTATAGCGCGCAGTATAAATCAGAGCAGTGACCTGCTCTTGACTGTATAATGTCGCTTTATGTTTGGTAATGTTGAGATAAATCTAGTAGAAAAATTTTGAGTTCCCCTAAAAACTTCATCAGCATATAGCGCATTTTGTATGGGAGATCGAAATTTTTTTTTCGTTTTTAATTTATGTTCCTTGGGGAACTTGTTCAGTTTCAAGGACTGATTAACTACCCGAGAGGTTGAAGGAGAGATACCTAAAGCCCGTATATCAAGGTTTATTAATATTTCTAACCATGACCCGAGTTGGCTGCCATATAAAAAGTTTCTTATTATGAGTCTAACTTTGATATTCTGTGGATACTTGAGACTGCCGCTCATTTTTTGGTTTTTGATTATTTATACAACCAAAATGCCCATTCTCTTTTGGGATATTAAATTAGTCAAAATTTTACAGGGACATGAGTATGTCATCGTTTGCCATCGTAGCTTGCGACGCGCTATGCACAGAGTTCAACGTGCCGAACTGTAGTCGTCAGATGATTTGCCAGAAGCTCAATGTCAGCGTCTGTTGTAGTAAGTGAGTCCCTTATTATATGTGTTATGTACTATTTAGTCTGTGGAACTTCACAATGAGGGGTTTTCACGATGTTTTTCATAGTGCCGATAGATGGCGCTTACCCATAAACTGAGTATTTTTTTTAATAATCTGATTCCATAGACATAGAAATTTGATTTTAATGAGTATTTATAGCTATATGGGCCATTTCATTACCGCCTCTCCAATGAGAGCTTTTCTTAAGCAATATTTTTATTCATACATAGATTGGGCGAATTATGCTAAAAGAATATTCGTATTTTATTAATGATAGTGGCAATTTTTGCCATTTTACTTGAGTAAAAAGAGAGGCGGAAATGGAATTACCAAAATAGCTATAAATACTCATTAAAATCAAATTTCTATGTCTATGGAATCGGATTAAAAAAAATACTCTGTTCATAAAGCGCCATATATCGGCACTTCGAGAAGCACCGTGACAACCCCTCATTGAAAAGCCCTCATTCGTTTTTTTGCGCTTATCCGGGGGCTACCACCGCAAGATCATGTAGATTTTGATCGATGACAATGAATTGATGAGCATGAATATCATACATTGCTTCTACACAAAGGTATTAATAACTGAAGATTTAAATCAAATGCAACAGTGGAAGACCAATCGAATTAACGTGATTGGCTGTAGCTTCCCGGACCATTCGCAGTCTCCTGTGCTTGTCTTCAAAAATTCAGCACGATGTGCTCGCGCGCAGAATACGCTGCAGTCTTATGTCAAAATGTCAACATTGTTAACGCCAGAGGGCAAGCAAGCCTTTGCGCGGGGCCCTCGCGCAATCAAAGTGAAGTTTCAGCGTCAGCCGAGTGGCGCGCCGCGCGAGTTGGTCGCTCATCATGCTCGAGCTGCTGGATAGACTTTTTCATTGAGTTTTAGTTGTTAATTCTCTGAAATTTTAGGAATCCCCCTGTACTTTATTATTTTATATATCAATCGAACAGATTGGTATTTTTTTGCATATTTTTTAGGTAATAAGAATGCGTATTTAGCTCGCTTTCTTTTCTTTCTTACTTTTGTTCAAAAGCTAACTGACGAATCAAAATAGTTCTAAGCGATACTTGATCAAAATTGGATTACCCGTTTGAGAGTTATAAGCGATGTAATGTTGGGGCTATACAATTGAAATTTTAAAGTTATCCAAGAAATTTACGACAAACATGTTCCCACAATTTGTACAGGTGTGATTAAATCCTTGTTTTTTTATTTTTCCTAGTCCAGGACGATCCGTATTTCTTGTGGAATACTCCAGGCATCGGACGGTATCTAGTCGCGATGGTCCTGGTTGGCATAGTTTTCTTCACGCTATTAATGCTAAAGGAGCATAACGTATTCAAGAGAATGCGGTGTAGTCGAGACTTTTCGAAGGTAATCATTTTACAGTTTCTAAACATTTCAAAGAATGTATTTGTATTTAAGTGACTAAAAATTTTATAAATAAATGAAGAGTATTTAGATTAAATTAAATGCTTTATGTTAAATATTTTTTGAATATTGGTCATGTTACGTGGCATCAAGTGGTTCGCTTACGGGTGAGAGCGTATGTATGTGTGCTGTCATGTTGTAGTTATTAACGATATAAGTGTGTCAAGTAATTCGCCAGTAATAAGTGTGTGTTCTGTTCTCCAGTTACACATTTCTCAAACTTAAGGCAAATATCGTTCAACCTTTTACAGTGCAGTAGCCGAGGAAATAAAAAAAGTAAATGTATTTGCATATTTTCACGTTATGTGAAATACCATATTTCTGACTTGCTAGTCAAAACAGCTACTCTTTATTGCATCATACATGTTTTTTCACTACACTATGTACTTTTTTCTTACTTTTTATGATTATTTGATTTTAAATTAAACGTTGAGTTAATAAAGCAGAATTTTGACCCCTGAAAGACCGGCCATTTGCTGATTAAAATTAATTACATCATGTGATTTTGGGCTACATAACATAACACTTTAAAGTGATCATTTTGGGACTATTTCCGAGCACTGCATTGTAAATGATATTTGTGTGCAGTTCAAGGGTTTTAAAACATTTTTTATGTACAGGCATCGAATCGTAAAAGGCACCGATCGCACTCGATGCCACATCTAACAGACGTGGAGGATAGTGACGTGGCAGCTGAACGAATGCACGTGCAAGGCATACCGCGCTCGCACCGCGCAAGACACAGCCTCATCACGAAGGACCTCACCAAGTTCTATAAGGACTTCTTAGCCGTCAGAAGGCTAAGCTTCGGTCAGTATATTTCTATAGACAGATCCTCACTCGACTCGGATCCCACTCGACTCCGATATAATTAAACTTAGAACCCATCCGATTCCGATCGTCTTACAATCTTCTCCGATCCCACTCACTTCCATGAAATAAACTCGAATCTCACTCGACTCGAATTGTAAAAGGCAGTGCCTTTCGCAAGACACAGCCTCATCACGAAGGATCTTACCAAGTACTATAAGGACTTCTTAGCCGTTAGGAGACTAAGCTTCGGTCAGTATATTTCTAGAGACCGATCCCCACTTAACTCGCATCACACTCGATTCTGATATATTTAATAGAACCCATCCGACTCCGATCGTCTTACAATCAATCTTCTTCGATACCACTCACTCCTATGAAATAAACTCGAATCTCACTCGATTCAGATCCCAATGCCACTAGAACAAAAATCAAAATAAAAAAGGAGTAGAGCGGGATCGAATCCCGCTCTACTCCGATGTCACTCGATTTAGATCTCACTCGATTAACTTCTGGCGTGCTAAATGTGCGCAATTGCATATGGTGTGCGAGATTGTTATTGTAAACGGCTTAAACAAGCGCGCGACGGGTTGCTTGTTTACGCCGTTTGCGGTAATAATCTCGCACGCCATGTGCTACATTATTATCTCGCACACCATGCATTTAGCACGCCAGCGGTTAAGGTACGTATATATAACATAAGGGAACTCAAGTCTTGATCTATAAATAATAAATAAACGCTTCACACTTAAAGGCCCACACTAAGGTTTTCCCTTGTGTTGTGGGTCCCTTGGAATACACATAAGGACAAACACGATCATCCATGACCCGAGAACAAATATCTGTGGTTACACAAATATTTGCCCCGACTGGGAATCGAACCCAGGACCCGTCGATCAAGAGGCAGCGTCACTACCACTCGACCAAACCGGCCTTCAAACTATACTATGTATTGATTGTCTTTTTCTCTCACTATCAAAATGACAAAGACGATTGCTACTTAAGCATAGATCAGAGTCTTAGTTGCGTTCTGCGGACCTTAGATCCCGCTTGACTCCGATCTTACTCAATTCTGATCTCACTTAAATTTCACCCGTCTACGGTTGCCTTAGAATCCCATAGGAAACTTTTAATATTGACTCAATTAACCTTGATGATAAGAAAAAACCAATCCTATTATCCGGCATAAATCTCAGTTATGGAATAAAAGATTAAAATTTACAGCGGTGCGCAAGGGCGAATGCTTCGGCTTGTTAGGCATCAACGGTGCGGGCAAAACCAGTACGTTCCGCATGCTCACTGGAGACACCAGCATCTCGGCTGGCGATGCCTACGTCCATGGATTCTCCGTCAAGAAACAAATTCGAGATGTGTACCGCATTATTGGTAAGCAATTTTTTATATTGCCTCTGTCTATACTAACTCGTTCGATCGATGTTATATCTACGCCTTTGTATCTGCCAGCTGTATAGAGACAAATTGTACTCGTAATATAAAGGTGTATTAATGAAATGTATTCAGATTTAATATAAATTCAGGTTTATTAAAAATAATGTATCTGATGGGGTCAGCAGGGCAATCGCGCTAAAAAAAGTGGATTGAATCGCAATTGAAACGCAGCTGGGGGGCTGCCACCTAAGCGAAGCTAATGCTGATTGAACGAATGTACATTGCTGTGTTTGGTTTATGTCGTTAATCAGGTCTCCTTATAAAGAAGCAATCGACAACGTTTCATTCGTTTACCCAGCATCAGCTTCGCTTAGGTGATAGCCCCATTGTGTTTCAATTGCGACTCAATCCACTTTTTTTAGCGCGATTGCCCCGCAGGTCAGACCTATGGGACAGCTTGGTTGCTGCCCGTATTTAAATTCCACGTTTTCAATCCTCATCTCTTGCTATAAATATACTTTGCTTATAAAAGGGTCATTTTAAATTAATTAGCGAAACTTTAGGGGCTGATTCTCCCAATGACACTGAACAAAATTAAATTATCAAAAACAAAACATTGACACCCCCCATACAAAAGCAAATCCGCCGATCGCACAAGTTGTATAGAGAGGTGTACAGTAATTTCGACCTTGAGGAATTTTTTTCTGTTTCGTGGGCTAATTCACCAAGTATAAAGGAGAATGGGAAAAATGTATGGAGCCTGGTCTACGCTTTATGCATCAAGCGGCAGTCTCAGGACTTAGCATTACTAAACGAATTAATATGCAGAATTATTTTTAAAAAAAGTGTAAATATAGAGTATATTCTTTTATACTTTATGACTTTAAAATGCACTTGTATCGCAAAAACTAATAATGTTGATTGTGGATAACAATAGTTTTAGTTAAAAATGGGTTCACACTTATGAAATATGTATCTCGGTTTATTTATATTTCTTACTATGACTCGAGTTAGCTACCATATAAAAAGTTGCTTATTATGAGTCTAACTTTGATATTCTATGGGTACGTGAAACTGTCACTTACTTTTTTGTTTTTGATTATTTATAAACCAAAATTCTCATTCCCCTTTAAGAGTGAAACGTCGTATTTTAAACAAACCAGGTTACTGTCCGCAATTCGACGCGCTACTGGACAACCTGACGGCGCGGGAGACGTTGCGTATATTCTGCCTACTGCGCGGTATACCGGCGCGGGTGGGCGCGGCCCGGGCCGAGGAACTAGCGGCCGCGCTTGGCTTCACCAGACATTACGATAAAAAGGTCAGTCGCCTCTATTATAAGTCTACCAGCATTCTTTATTAACGCAGAACTAAAACTGAAACTGAATATGAATACCATTCATCAAAACCATTTTATGAGGCCATTTTATCTGTTCAGGTGGCGAAATTGAAAACTATTAAATTTTCATATACTTGCTAACAACCACCTCAACCAGCAGCGCCACTACTTAGCAACTGAAAATTCAGTTGGCGGTGGCGCCACCAGTCAAAGCATCCCTCATTAGATGAATGAGAATTTGGATAGTTCTCAATTTCACCTCCTCAACGGATAAAATGGTGATCATTCCATCGACACACAACTTAAATTATAGAATCGGGGCCCTGGTTTGTCAGAACTTAGATCAGCTTGCTAAAATGTATACAATCGAAAATTAGCTCTTTTGGTGGTAAACACGTCTTAAATTCGCTTAAAAGACAATCAAAGAGAGAGTTATTGAGTGAACCACTTTATTTTTACATTTTTTAGAAAACCATGTTTTTCTTGAACACATTCAATTGACTACATTTGTGTACAAGTTTAACGCAGCGGACTCCAAAAATATGCGTGAACGCAACGAACAATAGAGGACCGGCACGTACCGGCACCGCGCGCTATGATTGGCTAAGAAATTTTCGTGTCATTCAAAAATAAGACTTCAGTCACAAACTTGTACTGCTGTATACAGTATTTGATTCTGGACATGGTCATTGCTCTTCTTCCTAATTCGTGACACTAACTATTTGTTACATTCCCTTCGACTTCGTAGGATACTGATTACTAAAGAATTCTTTTTTTTGCCTTACACGACACTTACTATTTATTTTCGAAATCAATTTTGGTAAAATAAATAAATATTACTTGTTGGTAACCAGTTTTGCTTTCCGCCTGTGACTTCTTTTCACTTAAAAAAAATCCACAGGTATCAGAATGCAGCGGTGGGACGAAAAGAAAGATCAGTACAGCGGTAGCACTTTTAGGGGACGCACCGCTCATATACTTGGATGAACCTACTACAGGTAAGATAAGTGCTAATAATGATTATATTTATAACGGCATAGAGGCATGTAAAGACAAAAGTGACTGGGACTTATCACATTAGTATCTTAATTTGTTTTTGTTATAAAAGTAACCATTCACTTCAGAACAGCGAGAGTAACTTTCCCTAAGTTTTCGCACAGTGTAACCTTTATTTTGGACACTAATCAATTTATAGATGAGCCTACGAGTAATTTTATTAACTAACTAGCTATTCCGCCCGGGACTTTGTTCCCGTGGGAATTTGGGGAAATTATGTCCTATGTCCATCGGGGATAATGTAGCTTTCTAATGGTGAAAGAATTTTTCAAATCGGTCCAGTAGTTTCGGAGCCTATTCAATGCAAACAAACAAACACCGCATCTCGCAACTTCGTTACTTGGTTTTACAGTGTGTAAAATACCTTAGCAAGGACTGAAACCCTATCAGTCATCGGTAGATCCCACTGTACGGTATACGAAAATGATAATATGTGAGGGTATATGTAAATGCATTTCTGTATAAATACGGGCTGCGGTCCAACAATAAATTAGCTCGTCACTAGAACTCATCCGTCTTTCTTTTCCCCTGACCTCCAACCATCGTACGTAGTCAACATAGTAGCAACTACTCCTAAACCACCGTTTAAGAATGTGCAAAGCTGTATACAATTTATGTCATTAAATAATGATTTAGCAAATTCTCGCCATTGCAACAGGCATGGACCCAGCATCGAAGCGACTAGTGTGGTCGTCGATAAGCCGGGCGGTGAGCGCGGGCCGCAGCGTGGTGCTGACGTCACACAGCATGGAGGAGTGCGAGGCGATGTGCTCGCGGCTGACGGTGATGGTCAACGGGCAGCTCTTCTGCCTCGGGCCCTTGCAGCATCTCAAGAATAAGTTTTCACAAGGTAAACTCTATTTTTACCATTGCCCCTCGAAAAAGGGTCCGTTATTCTTCAAAAACAGTGAATAAAACGCTGTTTATTTCACTGAGTGAATAAAACATTTTGAATTTGGAACATGCGCGAATATACGGATTTTAGAAAGAAAACAAAAGAAAATGTGCAAGGAGGTTGCATACTCTCACTATAAAAACGTACTAAAACTTGGCTGAATGTAATA
Source organism: Aproaerema taeniolella (assembly GCA_949987775.1). Taxonomy (NCBI): domain Eukaryota; kingdom Metazoa; phylum Arthropoda; class Insecta; order Lepidoptera; family Gelechiidae; genus Aproaerema; species Aproaerema taeniolella. The sequence goes on from OX465255.1 coordinate 7,913,766, forward strand.
ACTGGCTGTATGGAATATGGCTCGGTTAAACATTTTAAATTTAGAATAAGGAATTCAGCCAATTGACTGTGCAATTTTCATGCAATTAAAAGTTTGTTTCTGTTTTGGTCTCAAAATCATAAAATGAGTTCGACATCCAGTGATGAAAGTGACTCGTTCCAGAGTCATTTCGCGTTTTAACGCAGCAGCAGCTATTGTTGATAATTTACTGTCACAGAGTAATTATTTGTCTTTTTCTCGTAGTCAATGGTAAAAAGTAGAGTACCTAACTCGTGAAAAAAAAAATCATCTCGGCTCTTGTATCCCTCGATGCCTCGAAAAGAATTCACCTTTTTTTCACTTGTTGGGTAATCTACTATTTTTACCTGCCTGTATGTTTTACCTTTATATATATCTTAAACCTTACCATTCAAAAATATGTTAACAACAATTTGTAACTTAGCGATCTAATCTTGCTACGACATTTTGAATTTTAAGGGTGTTTCTATGTTACTGCTCGTGACGTGACTTATACTCGGCTACGCGTCTGCATTATCTCTATCCTTGTATGGTCGAACAAGAAAGTGCCTATCAAGTTTGACGGCCGGTGTGGTCGAGTGGTAGTGACGCTGCCTCTTGATCGGCGGGTCCTGGGTTCGATCCCCAGTCGGGGCAAACATTTGTGTGAAAAGCAGATGTTTGTTCTCGGGTCATGGGTGTTTGTGTTTGTCTTTATGTGTGTTCCGAGGGACCCACGACACAAGGGAAAACCTTAGTGTGGGCCTTTGAGTGTGTAGCGTTTAAGTTCCGTAAAAATTCCAATACATTTAAAATTTCGCTGACTTAGATTTAAAATTTATTTGTACATTTATGGAAATAGAAAACTAAAATAGAATGAATGAACAAAGCACATGAAATATTCAACCTTAATAGGGTGGTAAATCACTATAATGGAAAATCTTATCAATTCTTACGGATACTTTCAACGACAGTGTAAAATAGTCAGTACGACTTGAAGGAAGGACAAACAAACAAAACACACTTTTATTTGTGTGTATATCTATTTTTGACATTTCCAGGGTATACACTGATAATCAAATGCAAAGCAGATGAGAATCGTGATCAGCACGTATCCGATGTTACCAAACACGTTATGGAAACTTTCCCTGATTCGAGATTAATGTAAGTATTGTTAAAAATACCTATTAAGCGTAGAAATCATATCGTTACCAAAGCCACAAGCTTGATGTTCTTTTTTTATGTACTTTGAATGTATAGACAGCTGCAGAGATACCTGACCACCCCTATGAAATAAGGATGAAGTTATTAAACGAAATGTTGTAGGTATTTCAACGATATTTTGTATATTAATATAGTTTTGCCATTAAACAAATACGCTTAATCACGATTTTAAAATTTTATGTTTTGTTATAGACAACTTCATCTTTATCCGGTAGCGATGGTCAGGTATCTCTGCAGCTGTCTGTACCAGCTTTTATTTTTAATTCCAGAGAATCGTATCAAGGCATCAGTACGTTCTACTTAAACGACGCAGGGCTGCCGTGGTGGAAAGTTTTTCAAGTAATGGAAGAAGCACGAGAAAGGCTGAACATTGAAGACTATTCCGTGTCCCAAACTACTCTAGAACAAGTTTTCCTCAGATTCACAAGACTTCAAGGTGACGCAGAGTCGAATGTCTAGTTGACAGGTTTACAGAGAATGTTTTAAGTAAAACTCGGCTTATGTGATGTTCCATTCAATACTGTTTAATTGTTTAATTTTCTTCCGCGTTCACTTGTAGTTTCCAACCTCGATATTGGCAAAATTGTCTTACCTTAAAAGGACAGAGCCATATATGCACAAGAATAGAATAGAACATGTATGTACTTAGAATCTTTACTTATATTGTGTTGAGGAATAAAGTATGAAAGAGAAAACTGAAGATCTTGATAATATTAATGAATTTTATACCTGTAAGCCTTGTAATCAAATCAGCGAACCCAACACAACCCGCGAGTCGCGTCTCTCAAATGACAAAGAAACTTCAAAAGTGATGGCGATCTAGCGTGGATTGTTATCAAAGCGAAGTTCACCGCCATTTTGAATGGCGCGACTCGCAGGTTGTACTTGGCATTCATACTTGACAATATACTTTAGTTAAAGAAAATTAAAGATTTAAAAAAATATATATTTAGTTGTTCTACTACAAAAGTGAACAATCTTAATACTAGACATTAATGATAGATTACTCTGGCTGCAAAACACGCTTTTTTAAAGAGACCTCCAAGAGGCATCAATTAGTGGCAAGTTAAGAATTTCGTGCGCCACAGATTGGTGGCAAGCTAACAGAGACCCCCGTGCGCCACAGATTGGTGGCAAGCTAACAGAGACCCCCGTGCGCCACAGATTGGTGACAAGCTAACAGAGACCCCCGTGCGCCACAGATTGGTGACAAGCTAACAGAGACCCCCGTGCGCCACAGATTGGTGGCAAGCTTACAGAGACCCCCGTGCGCCACAGATTGGTGGCAAGCTAACAGAGACCCCCGTGCGCCACAGATTGGTGGCAAGCTAACAGAGACCCCCGTGCGCCACAGATTGGTGACAAGCTTACAGAGACCCCCGTGCGCCACAGATTGGTGGCAAGCTAACAGAGACCCCCGTGCGCCACAGATTGGTGGCAAGCTAACAGAGACCCCCGTGCGCCACAGATTGGTGGCAAGCTAACAGAGACCCCCGTGCGCCACAGATTGGTGACAAGCTTACAGAGACCCCCTTGCGCCACAGATTGGTGACAAGCTAACAGAGACCCCCGTGCGCCACAGATTGGTGACAAGCTTACAGAGACCCCCGTGCGCCACAGATTGGTGGCAAGCTAACATAGACCCCCGTGCGCCACAGATTGGTGGCAAGCTAACAGAGACCCCCGTGCGCCACAATTGGTGGCAAGCTAACAGAGACCCCCGTGCGCCACAGATTGGTGGCAAGCTAACAGAGACCCCCGTGCGCCACAGATTGGTGGCAAGCTAACAGAGACCCCCGTGCGCCACAGATTGGTGACAAGCTTACAGAGACCCCCGTGCGCCACAGATTGGTGACAAGCTTACAGAGACCCCCGTGCGCCACAGATTGGTGACAAGCTTACAGAGACCCCCGTGCGCCACAGATTGGTGACAAGCTAACAGAGACCCCCGTGCGCCACAGAAGACCCCCACTAGTTAGTGGCAAATTTACAAAGACCTCCGTGCGGGCGAAATCTACCTCCAGAAACTACTTTACATTAATTTCATAAAACATTTTCACGAAAGAAAATATAATATTTATGAGAAATACAACTTTATTGCAACCGAATTTTTAAAATTTTTAGTGAATCTCAAAATCTATATCGATAAATAAATAAATAAATGTAATAATACTGTTGTTATATAAGTTATAACATTTATAATATTACGTATGTGCACGTCAAGTTACTTATTTGCACTGCGAAAGACGGCGCTTTTACGAGCGAGATAAGGGCGACGGTCAACATGTTATAGCCTGATGTGCTGCCGTGTGTACATAAACTATACTATAATTATAGAATCGCGACAACGTATTTGTGTGTTCATGTTCTGTATAATATAATGTTAGGATTATAATTGTCAACAGTTAACGTAAAAGTTTCAGCAATTCGATAAAATAGAGCAATAGAATTTCTCGTTTACATCGACCGCCATAAATCTCTTTAAATCCAATTTTGTACTCAACAGTAAAGCCGGCTGGGGCCTTACATGCCTTTTAATATCGACATTACCTATTTATTGCAGACACCGGGCTCTTATTGTAATAAATAGATTTATTTTTCTTTCTACCGATCTGCCTTTAACTCTTTAGAGAGACCGTACAAATTTATAGCATTTGATGTTGTTGTTATCGCTTAAGAACATTCTTATAATAGCCATAATTATTATTTTTTTACCTCAGTAAACTAGTTAACTCAAAACACAGTGTAATGCAAAGTCTGCGCGTTACTTCCAACTTAAAATGTTACCGTTAGCCAACTTAATTTTACTCGGTCTTTGTTTTCAGTTGGGAAAAGTTATTCAGTTTTATGAGAGGAGAACTACCTCCTAAAATTTATCTAACAATTTAAAGTCACCAATAGATTACAAAGGTTTTATAAAAACACAAAAGTACAACTAAAGTACAATTTGCTTGTTTCAATTTTGTTCATATTTTTGGCTCTTATGGACATGTCATGAATCTGCGCGAGTAATTTTAGAGAACTAACTCTAACTCACAGTTTTAAGTTTTTTTTCCGCTAGAAGTACATTTTAAGACTGAAAGTTTAGTGTTTCGATGAAGATATTTTGACTTTTTCCCGAAAGCAACTGTAAACAATAATGTACAATACAAGACAAAGTACAAGACAAATCAATGCGTTGATTTTTGTAGTTTTACGGAACAGTAATTTCCACTGTAAACGGGTTGATGACTTTATTTTCTTATAAATTTTTTTCAATGAAAAGGATAAATTCGACGTACTGGCCTCTGTACAACCTCGATTAACCATTGTACAATGTAATGGGCGATTCAAATTCAAAGTAACAAAAACAGATTTTATTGTTTCACGTAGATTTAAAAAAATATATTATTAATTAAATTGCCCACTTTGCAAATAACTCAACAAATAACACTACCACTTATTTGTGAAAGTACAAATAACTCAATATTAAACATTTACGAGATTATTATCAAATTACCAGTTTATAAAAATCTATTTACTTAGACAAATAAAGTATGTATACGTAAATATTTAGTTTTAATTTTTTCAAAGCAAAGCTTTCAAGATATTATTTCAGTATTTTGGTACAATATAGAACGATAAAGTTTTTTTGTCGATATCCTATTATGTGATAGTTCAATGTGATTTAAGCCTACATATTATTTTACTTTAATATTGTTTTAACGTATAAGTACCTAATATGTTTGTTCCTCAAACCAGCAAAGCGGTATTAAATTGTTGTGATTTAATTTCTCAAAAGATGACATTGATGATTTAAACGCAGTGCTTTTATCCATGCATCAGCATTTAATTTGCTGATGCCCAAAAACTCGAGAAAGTTTTGAACATTTTAATTTATGATCATTCAATGACTGCGAATATTTTAGTAAATTCTTATTAGGTATATAACCACATTCTTATTAGATGCGAACAGAACAATTAACTACGGTGTAAATTACATGTTGGTTATATTTTTACTGCGGTTTTTGTTTGGGTATAAATAGACAGATTTTATTTTTTGTTGACTTATAATATTCGTGTATATTCTAAGATTTGGTAAGATCGGTGTTTGTATGTACGTAGTGTTTATAGAATTTTTAATAAAACAATCATATTTTATCAAAATATATTTTATTCCACTTCTTCCTTCAACTAAACTGATGAAATAGTTTTAACGAAATTGCGACAAGCCTGCTAAAGAATATTATGAACGAGGTTACGAGACAAAATACATAGGTACCGGACACGTATGTAAGTACAAACATCTGAAAACATTTGTGCGCGACT